>OX463831.1:28440090-28860090 GCA_949825045.1 Argyresthia goedartella
AAGCTGCATTATTTTATAACTTGTGCCCAAATATTTTCAATAGGAATCAAGACTGAGTCCTGAGCGCAATGAGGGATTCAAGCGTGCCTAAGACAAAATAGCTTTATCCCCGAGGAGTATACACCTACTTTTCTCCGCCGCCGGAGAACCGCCGGGGCTTCCGCCGTTGAGCGCCGTGCGTATTTCTCAAAATTTGATTTTAAGGCCATAGCAATAAGAACTATGAGAAGAGAAATAACTTTAAACCCTGGAGTGATCTAGGTTATGACATAATGAAATTCAGTACAACTTTATGTCACCGCTAAAGCCTTGAGCTAAATGACTTGCTTTAGGTAAGGTTGGCTTGATATATAAAGTGTCATTTTCGAGCAGGTGGTGCGAAAAAGTTTTGCGGCGCTAAAAATAAAAATATCCTGGTAGAAGGGGGAGGGGAGGGGGGGGGGGAACCCCTAGGCAGCGGGGTGCCTGGATTTCCGAAATGTAACAACAAAAAGCATTCACGAAACGAAAGAAACGGAATGAACGAAAACAAATGGCACATGTCACACATGGCGCAAAGGGCGTAGTTTTTTTACGTTCCCCGGGAGTTCGAGTCGTGGAATGGAGAATAGATAATTTCTGACAAAACATTAACTGGACTGTGACTGATGCCCTGGTTGGGATGATGAAACAAAGATAGCGTCACGCATGAAACAAAGATAGCGGCAGACAGAGGCACGGTCACACCCACGTCCAGTCTGTTATTCAGCACTCTACTATTCAGCCCTTCATCGCAGCTATGGAGATATTACGTTATTTTCCGCGACTGAACTAACGAACCACAAAACCTTCATCCATAACACTCTTCCAACATTTCATGCTACATCTCTTTTAATCAAATCCTGGTCGTCCTCCGAATCCCCTGCGAGTGTGCGCGCGGCGGGCCCGAGCGCAATTATTTTAGAATTGGACTCCTTCCCGGACATAACTCAGGCGCAGGAGGCCCTCAATTAAAATATTATATTCGTAACGCGATACTCTGCATTACTGGGGAAAACAAAATGCCAATTTGGAGTTTATATGTTAGTAAGATGATATATTTAGTGATATTGATATTGATGTCTGTGGTAGAACTAATCCACACAAAATTGTATCACTAAAAAACAATGCGCTGACATCCATACACACAAAACTGTCTCCTATGGCATCCAGACACGCAAGGTGACAAAAATGAACTTACAACTTCTACGGTGAACGAACCACACAGTTTACTCAATTAAAAGATAAAATCACTTAGTGAAATATCCACCTAGCCATAAAAGTAAATGAACCTTACACCCACGAACGCCAGCATCATCGGACAAACTTCCGTGGTTCTTGTGATGGTAATAATTGTATTGAAGACTGTTACCTCCGTTTGTAAAATAAATGGTAGCCATTAGACCACAGACGCACATAGATTTTTTAAATATCTCGATTACGGAATTGCACTGTATCTTGTAACAATAATGCCGTTTTGCTAGTTCTTCTGAGAATATGCACAGAAGAATGATGGAGGGAGTCAAGTTTCAGCCCTCGTTCTAGGTCATAGTTTAAATATAATTAAATGTTCCTTATCAGCGTCGTTTGTAGGTATGTATGTGCCGACGCTGTATATATATATATATATATATATATATATATAATAATAATAATAATAATAATAAATCTTTATTCATAGTAAAAACATACATAACAAGGAGATAGTTTTTCGACTACTATCATAACTAGGCTAACAGGTAGCCTGTATTTATGATTAAGTAGGCCCGTGCCTCTTACGAGGATCGTTACAGTGATTCGGTGGCGTCATGTTTTAAGCAGTAAAAGTGATACAAGCAATAATTAAAATAAGAAGAAACAATATTAAATTTAAACAATGTGCTTTACAAAATGTTTCCTCAGAAGGAAGGACACAAAATAAAATTTTAATAACTAACATGCTGCATGCCTCCGTTTGAGGCTGTGTGGTGTGTGTGTGTGTGTGTGTGTGTGTGTGTGTGTGTGTGAGGGTGTGTGTGTGTGTGTGAGGGTGTGTGTGTGTGTGTGTGGGTGTGTGTGTGTGTGAGGGAGGGTGTGTGTGTGTGTGTGTGTGTGTGTGTGAGAGAGAGAGAGAGAATGTGAGTGGATAAGTACGTAACCAATTATATTACACTATAAAAAATTCTGTTTCATCATACGTTAAGGTTTTTAGTAGTGTAGACACATTCTTTTTACATTCATATGTGGGTTTGTTAAATACAAAATTTATGTTATTTATCTTATTATAAAGTTTTGGACCAAGATATAAGTGATGCCTTTTTGTAAAACTAAGCTTTGGCAAGGGAATATTACAAATTAAGTCGTTGCGACGTTTGGAGGTTTCGTAGAAGGGTGTATTGATATGCTGATGAATCACGGTGTTGTAAATAAAGAGCTGTCTGACAGTTAGGACGTCGCAGTCACTGTATAATTTTGTAGTAGGGTAGAGGATAGGACGTTTGGTGGCCACCTTTAGTACTCCGCGTTGGGCAACTTCCAGTGGTTTGAGGTGTGTTTTAGTGGCACCACCCCAACACGGTATACAATAAGTAATTATAGATTGGACTAGAGCAAGATACATTGTTTTAATTACATTTGGAGGGGCAGTGTTGCGGATAGATTTGAATACGTACATTAATTTCCTAAGTCTAGATGTAAGCAGATCAATGTGGGTTTTAAAGTTCAGGTGTTTATCCAACGTGATTCCTAAGTATTTAATTATGTCAGTACGGTCTATGGAGGGGCAATGGCACAATAGAGGATCGTGACAGGAGTGAGCTTGGATAACAATCGGTAATTTAGGTTGATTGGCGGAAGTGGGAGAAAAGGGTATAAATTTAGTTTTAGAAGTGTTCAAAGTTAAAAAGTGTGCGGAAAGCCAGTTGGCGACAACATTAAAACCTGATTGAGTTGTATTTTGGAGATTGGCCCAACTAGAGCCATTAAAAAGGAGAACTGTATCATCGGCGTATGTAATAATAGTGCCATTTTCAAGTGATATGTTACACATGTCATTAATAAATATGAGGAAGAGTGTGGGCCCTAATATACTACCTTGCGGTACACCGTATGATATTTGCGATTCGTCACTCATGTGGGGGCCTATTTTTACCATTTGTGATCGGCCCGTAAGATACGATTCGAATAAGTTGTGCTGTATGCCTCTGACACCGATAGAATATAGTTTGGTTAGAAGAATAGGGATCGGTACGGTGTCAAAAGCTTTTGCTAAGTCAAGGAACACCGCGAGAGTTTTCTTATTGCTGTTTATGTTTTTGACAATGTTATCCATTAGCTTTAGAACTGCATCAACGGTAGAGATGTTCTTACGAAAGCCAAATTGTTGGGGAGAGATTATATTATTCGTTTCTAGGTAATTGGTAAGTCTATTATTAATAATGCGTTCCAAGAGCTTCGAGAAGGTAGTGAGCACAGCGATTGGGCGATAGTTTGTAGCGCATGACCTATCTCCACTTTTAAAGATAGGGTGGATGATCGCCTTTTTAAATGCAGAAGGGAAGAAACCGTTTTGAAAGCAAAGATTGAAAATGTGACTAAGAATAGGGGCGAGAGTTAAGGAGTATCTTTTGATAATTGTTGGAGAAATGCCATCCCAGCCAGTAGCAGCTAGGGGTCTTAAGGAGTTGATGGCGCCAATAACTTCATTTTCGTCTGTGTTCAGCAAGACGAAAGAACCAGGAATGTTAGATAATTGAGGAGGGGGTTCATTGCAGCCCGTAGGATGAGGTGAACCTGTAATATTATCAGCCAATGCTTTTCCGATATTAACAAAAAAGTTATTAACCTTGTTACATGAATGTTTGGGAGAATGAGTGGGAGAAAGAAGTTGGCTAGGCACGGATTTAGTTTTTGTGGTGTTTGAAATTCTTTTTATTGTATCCCATAAGCGTTTGCTATTATTACCAGCTTTTTTTAATTCGTTTGTATCATACTGTCTTTTTATTTTTTTCAAAAGTTTTGTACAAAAGTTTCTATAGCGGATGTAAGTTAATCTTAAAATCTCATTATCTTTGTTCTCTTTATGCTGTTTATGGAGATGATCGCGGTTACGCATGCATCGAAGGAGTCCAGGAGAGATCCAGGGCTTAAGAATTTTTTGCTTTTTGGAGATGGTTTTAACTGTTGTATTTTTATTTATTATTGTAGAGAGACTGGTTATTAAATTATTTGTAGCAGACTCTGGATCAATAGAGGAATGGACAGGAGCAAAGTCAAGTTGTGCAATGTCTTTATCAAGGCCATCATAGTTGATAATAGAAATTGTTCCCAGAGACTTATCTCGTGTAGGTTTAGAGTCAAGCATAAAGAGGACTGGGCGATGATCAGTTGTGTATGAGTCGAGGATAAAAGTGAGTGATGGATATTGGGTTCTAAGCATTAGGTGATCTAGACAGCTATTTTCTCTAGTAGGTAGATCGTGTGCTGGCAGTAGACCATAGAATGAGAGGCGGCTAAGATAGTTATGAGAGCGTGAGTCCAGAGAAGATGGGATAATATCAACGTTAATGTCACCCGCTATAATTAGGGATTTAAATGATGATAGTGTTGGAATGATTTGGTCTAAAGTTTCTAAAAATAAATCAATGTTGTAATTAGAAGGAGAGCGGTAGATGCATAGTATAGCTATATCAGAATCTAATTTCAATAGAAGCCCAGAAGCCGATCCTTTAAAATCAAGTTCTTCTGAGGTGTGAGCGAGTTCGGACCTAACATAAACAATAACACCATCACTTTGATTCTGATGCTTAGTTGTTAAAATAGGGGTATAGTTTACTAGCGTAGGTATGTAAGAATTAGAAAGGCAACTTAACCAGCATTCTGTCAGAACTAAAATATCGCAGTCTATGTCTAATCGTGTGAGTAGAGTAAGAAAACTATGGAAGTTGCAATTTATTGAGCGAATATTGATTGATAGTATTTTTAGTTTATTGTTGGGTTTTGTAATATGTGTATAGATTTGTTCTGGAGTACAGGATAAGACAGTGGATACACAAAAGTTATCTAGATTTTGCATAAAATCGTCGCTTATTTTGTTCACGGAAAAATAAAGATTTGGAAATGCATTGTTAGGAGGGTATCGATACTTGTATGCTTACTATTTTGGTAAGGAAGCCGGTAATTGGTGTAAAAATATATTAATCTATATCTGTAGCAGTCTCTTTGGGTAAAATATTGATAGTGGGATTTTAGTGTCGAAAGTAAAGTAGGTATTGACAGTCTGATGTTAACGTACTGAATAGGCATTGTTTTGTTATTTGTTTGTGTAAATTGAGGTGTGTTTTGTGTTTTAATGTAAGTTGAATAGTATCTTAGGTAACTAAAAATATAAGAAAAATTACGTAGTAAAATAGGACAATCGGGTAGTCATTCAGAAATAGGGTTTTTTAGGGACAGTATATGTGCTTCGTTTTTAATTTGGAAATATGGACTGTCGTTATTTTCTTTTATGAAGATTTTTCCTTCTGTTGTCCAGCAGTAGTTGAAGTGGCTCTCTTTTACAAATGTTCTGGTGAGGTAGAAGAGCTTTTTTGCAGCAGGCGTCAGCAGCTCGCCAATGTAGATCGGTGATTTTGGCTCCGGGAGTCCTAGGTGTGTGTTGTCCAGCTTGTTGTTCTTGTTCTTTTTGTTGTAGTCCCTGGCCATATTTAGATATTGTGCTTTGGTCAATGTGTTGGTAAACTCAACGACAACTGTCGAAAGTTGTTGCTCTTTCTTGGAGGGGGATCTGGAAACGTCTCGAATGTCGCTGCGGTTAAATTGAATATTAAGGGTTTTGGATAGCTGAGTTATCATCCCGTACAGAACCTCTTTAGTTTCGTTATTCTGTTTAGGTACGTCTCGTATTTCTATTGATGATTTGGTCATGTATCGTTCAATGGTGTCAATTCTGCTCTGTGCTGTGACAATTTCGGCTGATAAGGACTTGTTTTCCCTTTCCAACTTCGCAATTTTTGCGTCAAAACATGTCATTTGGTCAGAAATGTGATTCATTGCCTTTTCGATGTCTGAATTTGTGGTCTCAATGTTTGTCGTTTGTCCTTTAATATCCAGTATATGCTTTTCCAAGTTGTCCATCCGTTCAGACTGGCTGGACATCATCCGCAGTATCACATCCTTGAGGTCGGAGAAGTCGCTAGGATTTGAGTCACTGGAGTCCCTAGGACGCTTAGCTCTTTGTGTATTAAAACCCTTAGGGGAGTGCAGTTGAGTAGTTAGTTCACTTTCTAAATTTATTAGGTCACTTTCAGATCTTGATTGAGCTCCTTGCTGCGTTGATTTTGGCGAATGATACATATTTGCTGGTCCCGCGTCGGCGCGCCAAATAGAAAAGTAGGCCTATTTGCACAGCAAAATTCTATAGCGGCAGTGATAAGCGGGCAGTAAGGCTAAGCAATCAATTTAAAAACTGGTTTGCAAGAGGTGGTCCGGTCACTGCGGGAACGCCTGTGGGCGTGGTATGGTGGGGTACTTGATCTATTTATCAATGAGAGTGGTAATCCGGTAGTGATAACATACACGTCGTGCACACTATGGTTGGTCCTTCCGTCTTCTATGTAGTATGCGGGGCGTGATATGGGTCGAGGTGTGCGTGAGAGTGGGAATTTCTCACCTCCGAGGCTCCTTGTGGTTGATGTGCGCCTAGTACTTTGTTACGTTAATTTTGAATTTAGATTTTTGATTTTATTCCACAGAAATTAACTACGACAGAAAACACGTCCACTTCTATTCACATCCGAGGGGGAAGGGGAATATATATATATATATATATATATATGTATAAATATTGATATACAAAAACATTATTATTACGAGTAAGACGGTTTGATGCAAACTCACCTTTTATTGCAAAAACACTCAAACCGTAACGTTGCCGTCGGCGTAAATTTTATTAAAGCATTTTATATAACGCAGGTCTTTTTCAGTGTAAAAGATGAGAATTATTACCTGCACGGGGTGAAGCTGCTAGAATGTAATATTTCATACTTTCGACATGGAGAATTATTACTTATCTGAAGGAATTTACTAACGACTTTCACAGAATGTCAGCTGTTAGCTATTAGACTAAAGTACAAGTAAGTACTTAGTATTATTAACGAAAAATAAACGATTCACGCATTTTCGATTCGGGTTGGCAGAGGCGCAGTTTGCGTTTAGCCAGTTTTTGACCATTTAGATGGAGGCTAGCCCATCGCAGCTAAGGAGATATGTAGTGATGGTTACTTCACGATGTTTTACCCACATATGCATTAGGCGTCAATATATCAGAGTAAAGGTTTTGAAAAGAAGTTAAATTTCTTTCAAGCGAAAAGAACAATTAATATCTACAACAAAAACAGGAACGAAAGTGTGTTACCTACTTACTACTAATATTAGTATGTTAGGTTATATGCTATACCTATACATGTCTAGTCTTCAGAAGAAAACTTTGGACCAAGAACCCAAATTATTTTCTTGTACACTAGAGTTAAGTATCTCTATAAATATAAAACTAATGTGCTTTTTAAAAAAGCTCTTCGGTGCACAGATGCTCAAGGGAATAAATGTATTAAAACAAATAACATCTTGGAAAAAGAAAACCTTCCTTTAAAATTCTGTTCCATTCTTTCGGTAAAATACTCTTGGGATTCTTATGTAAGGGGGAAGCGTTTGACTTACCCCTTACATATAGGTTGTTGTTATGCAAAGTGACGCCCGGCGCCCGGCGCCCGGCGCCCGGCTCAGGGACGACAGTTTACGTATCGCTAGAACTAAAACTTTGTTGTATTTTTCCCTCGTATAATTTTGATTCACAATTTGCCGTGTTCAATTAGTCCTGAAATAACGGCAACGCGCCGACATGCCCGGCGCCCGGCCGGCCCACGAAGCGCGGACATGCCCGGCGCCCGGCCGGCCCACGAAGCACGGACATTCCCGGCGCCCGGCCGGCCCACGAAGCGCTCGCGCGCAGCTCACCGAGTGCTATGTATTACTGTGTATTTATACAGTGTCACGACTTTTCTCATAAGTGGTGGCAGAGGCACAAATACGCCCACGTCGTTAAGCAAGTTATTCAATACTCAGTTTTAGGTAACATCGCTGCATTTAGTGGAGATGTTTTCTATCAACGCAACATAGAATCCAAATGCATGGAAAGCGTATTATTTCAAGAGTATACTTTATGACTAAAATGTACTCCGATTCAGTTGTCTTTTACAGTCCACTCACTGAAGTGAACCATTATGCTTAATAGGCTGTAAGAATGAGATCCTTCAGTTTACGAATGCAATACTCGTAAAAATAGGTCTTGCTGCAACAAACTAGTGGTTGAATTATAAGACTATTGTTTAGAGTCCACAGGGGCCCAATTCCGGTACACTATGACATCTCAATGACAATTACATGACGATTACGGTCAACTTTAGATATACAATATCTGACGATTTCTTAATCCCATTCCCTTTGTTGATAAACTAAATCATTATGCTTACTAATTTGCTTAATTTTTACGATAATTGACTAAATAATTATTCTCGAAACGCCAGATATTGGATATTTAAAGTTGACCGTAATCGTCATGTAATTGTCATGGAGCTGTCATTGTGTACCGGAATTGGGCCCCAGGGCTCCGACACACTCAGTTTTGACATAACTTTTATTGGACACTTCGTAATAGTATGAATAAAATCTACGAAGATCCCACACGTCTAATTTCGACAATACTTAGGTTCGACAATACTTTACTTGGAAACAATAAGTGCTCAACGATATTCTGTTTCGACAACAACAACAATGCATCTCGACAGGGGTCAAGATATAAAAGTAATAATAATAAATGTAGCCCATTATTGTGCCCGGATACGAGTTAGATTAAGCCATACTCCACCACGTTGGCTCAGTGCATGTTGATGCAGATATAAAATTCATATCACATGTTTCTTTAAAGATGGAGTGGCAGAAGCACGTACTGAATATTAAATGTTTGACAGCTGTCACTATTGTTGACTGTCAAAAGTAGTGACAGCTATCAAAAATAGTGACTGCTGTCAAAAATAGTAACATACACCACATTTTGACAGCTGTCACTGTTTTTGACATGACTGTGCTATAAAAAATGACATTGTCACATTAATTGTGCACCTCATTGGAATGCAATAATCTTAGCGCGCCGTAATGGAGTCACGTACACAGTAATGCACACATATTGTGACCGTTTTGTATGTAATAAAGTGTATTGTCTAGTTAAACGCTTTTGTAGCAAAATAGTGTGCAATAAAAACGACGTATCGATCTTGCGACAAACTTGCGGCTGCAGGCCCAGATTGTTGCTCAGGAAATACCAGACGACCCGAATGGCCGAGTCGGCAGTAACCCTGCCGGGTTCGAGTCCGATTTGTTTGATGAGAACGGATGTTTGTACCCTAGTCATGGTTGTTTATCTATCTAAGTGTAATATTTATCTATATAAGTATGTGTATCGTTGTCTAGTGGCCAAGATACAGGGAATCCTAGTTTGGGGCTAGATCACTGTGTGTAAATAGTGTCCAAAGTATAATTAACTTGCTCGCTTGTATATAATGCTATCAGTTACAAGGGTTGGGGTGGGGTTTTTGAAGGAGTAGTGCTACGATATGGAAAAAAAATACTTTTTATCAATATCACTTTTTAATTTTACTAAGGCAGTCTTGATCTTTTTCTCTATTATATTTTAACTGTGATTTTTCAGACAAAAGTTTGAATTATAATATGTAATTAAAGTTTTAATTATTGTACTCGAACTGTGATTTTAACCAGTTTAGATATACAAATTATTATTTTAAAGCAGCTTATAATACCTAAGTATGTCGTTTGTTAATGTTGATTATATCTTATATATTTTGTAAACACACTTGTAGTGCCTACCAACTGATAAGTTTATAACACATATAATGACTGCATAACAAGAATTCTAGCTCCACATGTAGGTAGATATGTATACCTACTAGTGGAAGTAACGGGCGAGCTTGGACTGGGGATGATATTGGACGAAGCCCAAACAAGTGCCACACCCTGTCATTCCTCGATTCGGGAGACATTAACAGCATGGCTGAGTGTCCGTCAAATTTTAATTTGTCGGTTGTGCAGACGGACCTCGATAATTTTTCGCTCAATTAGCGGAGTGTGTCAGAGTCAGGCGCGCGCGTACAAACTTCGGGCTCGGTTACGACTTTGGCCCTAAGGATGGGGCCAAAGAACCATAGCGTTCACCGCCTCTGACAACACAACATGACATATTGTTTACATACAGGCACATACATTGCTTCTGGCCCAACACTAGGATACCCTGTATCGTGGGAACCAGAAACAGCGACGTCACACACATACAAACATCCAAGACCTGTTTTTTTTTCTGTGTCCCCGACCGGGATTCGAACCCGGGACCTCTCGCATGGTAGTCAGAGCCACAACCACAGCGCCACAGGGATCGTTATTAACTAACAATCTATTATCTATATAAATATAACTTATCAATATATCGCTAATATTACAACATATAAGCAAGGAAGAGTACAAAACTATCACCTCTCTAATTGCTAATCGTAACTTACATCGACCGGACATTGTGGAACAGTGTTAGTTTATGCCTACGGGTACCCTGGTGTTAGTTTATGCCTACGGGTACCCTGGTGTTAGTTTATGCCTACGGGTACCCTGGTGTTAGTTTATGCCTACGGGTACCCTGGTGTTAGTTTATGCCTACGGGTACCCTGGTGTTAGTTTATGCCTACGGGTACCCTGGTGTTAGTTTATGCCTACGGGTACCCTGGTGTTAGTTTATGCCTACGGGTACCCTGGTGTTAGTTTATGCCTACGGGTACCCTGGTGTTAGTTTATGCCTACGGGTACCCTGGTGTTAGTTTATGCATACGGGTACCCTGGTGTTAGTTTATGCCTACGGGTACCCTGGTGTTAGTTTATGCCTACGGGTACCCTGGTGTTAGTTTATGCCTACGGGTACCCTGGGTACCCAAAATCCCGTTATAGGTTTTGAATATTATTACCATGGCCTAAGGTTCAAAATTGCGATCCCTCAAAACGCAATGTGTTGTGAGGTTACAGATGTAGTGAATAATCCTTTCCTATCGGCAAGACTCGGAACAACCATAACACCCGAATGGTGCCGATGTGTCTATGAATTACTGTATTATTAAATTACGTGTAGTGTAGGTATCAAATAAATAGCATACTTTATTTATCAATGTCAAATGACAAAGACGACGACGTTTAGTAAGAGAAAAACGAACATTTCCGAGAAAATACGAAAGGAAAGGATTATTCACTACATCTGTACATTAATTTGACGTAAATTGCGTTGATTGCGTATTCAATAACTCCAGTGAAAAAGAGCATCCCTGACGCCACGCCTCGTACTCGGGAGATGCGGGTTCGAATCCGCTCCTGAGATAGGAATTGTATCATAATTACATCATCGGACTTATCGTGTTTTGGATGACACGTTAATCTTTGTCCCGTCTAGTATCGTATCGCTACGTGGTAATAGTCACTAGTAGTCGTAGAACCTCTCCACCGATACTGTGCCAGCGTGGTGGGCTGTGGGTCAGTCTTACTCGTATCCAGGTGAAGGCCTGTGCCGCTCGGTGGAGAAATTAATGGCCTAAATGTATACCTGATTGTCTGTTTGACCGAGCGAGCGAAGCGTCCAGTCCAGATGAGCCAAAATGACTGTCTGTCTGTTTTCGCCTACAGGTCGCATTTCTCAATAAATGCTCATGAAATTTGTGAGCAGGTTCGATAATTGTATAGATTTTTTGTCAGGTCAGTTTGTAGTTTTTTTTTAAATGGCGCACTTATGGCGTTTCGAAGTCATTGGTGCGGCTATTTTCATACTCCATGTACGTAACGAGGTGCATTCATAAGTTTGCATGTGGTATCGAAAGAAAATGCAGTCGGGTTATTTTATTTAGCCACTCATGCGTCCGGTTAGCAAGTTTAACGCGGGTTTTGCATTCTTTCGAAAGACGTTGGACGAGCAAATACAAAAAAGAGCTCCGTGGTCTTATGGGTTTCGATAACAAATACGTTTGCTGTAACAAATGTATTCGCTAGAGCTGATTTCAGTTTTAGATTTTATTTCGGGAAATTTATACCTAATCAGACTATGCAGTTTTCTCCGCCTTTTCCAGACGAATCCGTAGACACCAGATTTGACCTCCTAGGACAAAGGAAACGCGAGTAATCGCTAAAACGTATACCCCTATTTTGCTCAAAAGTCTGCATAGTAATAGGAAAACTCAAGCACCTGAAATTAAATTTAAAATTAGACTTTCTTCGTTAAATTATTGCGCAAAATAAACTCGTATCGCATTTTAATATATAAGTAGCATTTGTCCGTTAGTCATGTGTCAAAATATGTTTAACTATATGTCGAAGGGCTCACGAGGTCTACTCTGTTCACAGAACCACTAGTGCTATATTATTATAATTTATAATGCACAGGTAGCTTTAAGCTCAGTCCACATTTCACTGCACATGTCTTATAAAATTGTATACTATAAGCTATCGATTACCAGACAGCGCCATCACTTGCGAATCGCAAGCTTTGTAAGCAAACTCATTAGCCCTTCTGACCGAAGCTCGGGACATGGGTAAGCGATCCTAATATGAGTTGGCGTACTTAAAACACATCTTCATTTGTAACTCAATATGTTTGTGCTAAACTGGTTACCATTTTGTTTTTTAACTCAAATCAAAGGGTAAATCTTTTAGTGGGACACAAAATTGAGATGACCTACATGTCTCATTATAATAAAAAAACGTATTAATCACAGGCTTATGTTTAAACGATTACCAAAAACGCACCAATTTACTACCAATAAATTCGAAATGACTGCCAGAATGGATAAATGTCCACCAAATTGTGTTTGGATAATTGATCACCAAACTTTTTTTTATGTTATGTGTACTTAAGTTTATGTTTTAAGTATTTTTTGTTGTTCTTACAAGTTCAACCTAACACGAAGGATACTTCACACTTCGCTTCGCTCATCCCCTTTACCCTTCACCTAAGCTACCGCAGTATTTTGCGATGATATTTTTTGGAACTTTTGGTGTTCATTTATCCATTTTGGGTAGGAAAAAAATATTTTGGTGATCATTATAGTTTTTGCCTTATTCACACACAACGTAAAATGATAAGTGCGATAACAGCACAATGCTGTAACCCATGTCTACTATGCCTGCGTCATGTTGTTTTACTCTACGATCCCACTACTTTTACTACTGCCTCCCAAATACCAATATGTGACGGGTATATTGTTCTGTCACACCTAGTGAAGTGAACTAGTGCTATCACAGATCACCACTATAACCCGTGTCTACCACACCCGCGCTATGTTCTACTAGCGACCGGTGTATTTGAAGTGTTAACTTGATCGACTCAGTCAGGTGAGTTAACGCAATCACAGACCAACGGTTTGACCCATGTCTACCCCGCCCGCCCCGTGTCTACCCCGCCCGCCCCATGTTGTTTCACTATACGACCGGTGTATTTCCGCTCGCCTTCTGTTTGACGGTGCCCTTTCTTTTATTGGCTAACAACACACGCCTTTTCTTGTGATGAAACTGTAAAGATTAGGTGTATGTTAGGGTGAGTAAATAATTGAAATGGGCTTTACGTACTTACTTTGATGAACTATAAATAGCCATTTACTTAATAATAGTTTTTCAATGTGCACAGCACTAAGTAACTATAGAGTTAAGGCTAGGTTAGAACATAGATTAGTTTAGGTTAGGCTCAGTTACGAGAAGATTACGTAAGGTTGGATAAGTTTATATTTATACCTATTTCTTTTATCTGAAGTTTTTCTTGGAACTTAAACAAATACAGACAATAAACATGCAAATTCAAAGCAATTCCATAAAAACGTCTATGCTTCCTCGACTGTATTCAAAAAAATTGACCTACAAACCAAACGGCCCGACGACGTTCTGCAATCACTTCCAATGCAGACCTCACAATACTCTCGTATATCCAAAATCGACGACCGCATTTAAGTATTTTACTTAGCATAATGTTGCAGTTCCGTAGCCGACCGCACTGCCGACGACGAGTCGCCGAGGCGAGTGAGCGAGGCAGTGAGTTTCCTAGCGAGTGAGAGAGAGAGAGCGATCGTAGTTACGTAGTTAACTCTCACGTTGTAACTAGGCTCAGTGTAGGAAGCAGGAATAATTACGCGTCCAAAAAGTATGCGAATCGAACTGTCAGTGACTCTTATGGACAATGTCACAAGGTTCATGTTTTCTGAACTCGAACACTTTTTCGCTCTGGTTATTATTCCTGCTTGAGCCTCAGGTCGTCGTAGATACGCTGGCTGTGTCGCTCACTGGCTTCGCGCGACACCTCAGCTTCGGAAATGCACCAGAGTTTTTACGGCGGAGCCCGAAATAGGTCAAAGGTGACCGTTAAATGGCGCGCCCCAGAGCTGGCACCCCGGTGGCAAAGTTTATTGTTTGGCTTTAGTGCGTATATGGCGACATTCGTTCTACACTGATAAAGCTGGGATAAGGTTACTTGGCAGTCGGTTGAAATATATTCTTGTGAATTTTAATTAGCTTATTTTGGGGAGCGATAGTTTTATTATTATTAACTCCTCAACGACCCATGACTGCAATATAGGTCATTTTCACGATATAGGTTTTTAATTTTATTGCCATGGCATGGAGGTTCAAAATTCGCGATGCCTCAAAATGGGATTGGGTTGGTGGTAAGTTAACCCATTATTATTATCAACTTTCCCCATGGACCATGATATAATAAATTGCAGGCTTTTAAGGGGTTTACCGCCACGGTTTCCAAAACGGGTACCTAGTGATGAAACCGCCAATTGCATAAGTGAAAGTCGCTGATATATATATATTCTGGGAATAACTTTTATTTCCTTTTAGAACTTTTACTTTAATTCAACAAAACTTAAATTACGCCGTCAATGAAAGGTGCCTTGCTCTCCTAAACCGCCCTGAGAGTAACGAAAGATATTAATAATAACATGAAGATCTAAAAGACAGATCTCCACTGAACTCGTGCCGAGCGAGCCTGCTCGTGCCGAGCGAGCCTGGTCGTGCCGAGCGAGCCTGGTCGTGCCGAGCGAGCCTGGTCGTGCCGAGCGAGCCTGGTCGTGCCGAGCGAGCCTGCTCGGTGTATGAAGTGCAAGTAGGAGGCAAGGCTTTCTCTTTATTTAGCAAGTTACACATGTGAGAAGGAAAATAAGAGTGGACACAATAAACCTAATTGGAAGGAAACAAAACATTCTAAGGATGACAAAAACCACATGTTTGGCAGGTGCTAAACAGACCGTTAGATATAGTTTAAATACAACTTAAATCGTGCGTTTTCGGTGCGGTACAGAATCTGTATCGAAATCTTACCGAGCGGCCACTTTCTCACCGGCCTGGTACGTTTTCGGTGCGGTACAGAATCTGTATCGAAAACTTACCGGGCGGCCACTTTCTGACCGGCCTGGTAGGTTTTCGGTGCGGTACAGAATCTGTATCGAAATCTTACCGAGCGGCCACTTTCTCACCGGCCTGGTACGTTTTCGCTGCGATACAGAATCTGTACCAAAAACATACCAAGCGGCCCTTTTCTCATAGGCCCGGTACGTTTTCGGTACGGTATCGTTCATTCATTATTGTGAATGTAAGTGAGTTAGTAAGCAATATAGAGGAGCGCGGCGCAGCTGGGGCGAGGGGTGATGGTACGGGGGAGAGACCGGCTACTCTGTACAGATTCTGTGCCGAGCGCATACGCGTGTCTGCACAGAATCTGTACAGAATCTTAACCGAAACGAGTGGGTATGAACGCTCTCATTAAATAACATGGGACCCTGAACAGATTCTGTACCGCATCGAAAACACACCGCGACGATGGGGAAGTGGCTCTACTGGTTAAGCAAGTGTATGTTTATAACCTGTCAGCCAGGCACCCACTGAACAAGGCCGTGTAGTATTTAAGTTGTACTTAAACTGTATGGGACTAAGTCAGGGATTAGGGCCGTTAGGGATAGTCCATCCATTTTCACTATTTATGAGATGCAGCCGGCTGACGGACAGACAAACAGACGGACGGACACCGGAGGCTTAGTGAAAGAGTCCCGTTTGGCATCCTTCGGCAACGGAAAGTATTTAATAGAGACAACTACAATATTGATGTAATAAATAAAAGTACCCCCTTAAAAGAATTGGATCGTATTTACAATGACAAGTAGCTCCGTGGTCTAATGGGTTTCACGCTCGCTTCTCACACAGGAGATGCAGGTTTGATTCCTGACCATGTACCAATGAGATAATTAATTTATCTTAAGTACATTATACGGACGTTCTAACGGTGATGGAAAACATCGTGGGGAAACCTTAATTACTGCTTCCATAGCTGCGGCAATGAGCTAGCCCCCTGTCACGCAAAATGGAGTATTGAATAACTGGCTCAAAGTGGGCACAATTGTGCCTCTGCCACCCCGTATGGGAAAAGGCGTGACGCTAGTTATGTTATGTTAAAATGACATTGTGTAATAAAAAACACCTAAAAAAGAGGAGATATCTGTATAGCTTACAGTAGCCACGTATTTCGGTACAGTGCGTCGCAAAAGAAATTGTCAAAAAGCGAATGTAAATACATTCGGCCGCGGCACAAAGGTGGCTTGTGACGTCATGCGTGCTTGGTTGCATTCACGACGCGGCTGTACCGATGTTTTTGATATATATGGGTGTTGATTCTAGCATTTGTATTCGTAACTAGCTGACGCGACAGACGTCACGCCGCCAAAAGAACTGACCGCTACAAATTTTGGACGAAAAAAATATTTCGAATTTCGAATTGCTTGCGCGATCTCTCGTCCCCCGCCGCCGCCGCCGCCGCGTCTTAAATTCTCAAAATCAATCCCTACACTATTTTTTTTTGTTTTTTCGGCTGTTTCCTTAGCATTATCAAAATGTTCTCTGCGTAAGAACCTAGGAAAGGAGCTTAACGAATACTTAAAAAAAGTTCATCCAAAGAGGTCTAGCCTTTTCCGAGTTTCGTCATCGCTAACACATTTTGGGATTCTATTTTTATCTAAATAGAAGATAGACAGATCGATAGACTACATTTCCATTAGGAAACATTATAAACAGTGTCATAAAAATGAATTAAAGGTATACGAATCCGACAAAACATACAAAGCGTCACGCCTTTTCCCATACGGAGCGGTAGAGGCACAGTTGCGCCCACGTTAAGCCAGTTATTCGATACTCCATTTTGCGTGACAGAGGGCTAGCCCATCGCCGCATATGTAGTTACGAATCTTTTTTCGCGATGATTTCCATCACAGTCAAAAGGAATAAATACTACACTAACTGCTGATCAAAGCAGCAGAATATTGCTGATCACAAATTGCGTATCCAATCCGTATTATTTTTGGACCCGTTTCAATATTGCAACTATCAGAATCGACACCCCGCAAGCGAGGAGCTTGCTTTGCGTCTCACTGGCCGTCGCTTTTCGCTTTGTGCTGAAAACTTCTCGTGAGAGCTTTTTTGGTGGTCTCTGATTTTAGTTTGTTGAGTCTATCTAAAGTGGCATGAATTTAAATAAGCCATAATCATTTTATTTATGAGGTTATATTAGTTGTAAAATAAAAATCATAAATAAGGAATCACCAAAAGTAATAAACTAATCTAGGAGCAGAGTACTTTCAAGACAAATGATAAAGACTTTTCAGTCAAGCTCGAGGGGGTTGTGCAGATTCATCACAGACTTCCCATGGCCACCTTGGCCACCATGGCTCCATCATTTATCACAGACTTCCCATGGCCACCTTGGCCACCATGGCTCCATCATTTAGTTACCACCAGAATAATTGTCAAGAGGAATTAAACGGGCCCCAAGCCCTTGGATTTGCGTCGTTTTAATACAGTGTTCCCATGGTCACCCTCCAGCTCCATCATCAGATCAGCTCCGTGCCATAGAAATATGGCATTGTCATCCGATTTACAGATGCATTCAACATTTCAGCTCAATCGAAAACCGGGAAGTGGCTAGAATTGTATTTGGAAGATCTGATTACAGACAGACATAGAGAGCCCGGGACAGGTAAAAGTTGATAAAAGCTTTCAATACTGTTGGCTTTCTGAGCTGTAGACTGCGCTAGCGACATAGGATAAAACATTATTCTCTGCCCCCTCCCCGCACACCCCCGACCCCTTGAAGTTTGTCGGAATTATAATGAAAACGACTGCATTTCTTTCAATACCACATACAAATTTATGAAGGTATCTGGTTACGTGGAGAATGAATGTAGCCACACTGTTGATGCGGTACTTCTATAGGTCCAACATTTAAAAAAATATGTAAATACTGAATCAACAGAAAAAAACATATAATCATCGAACCGGTTGAGAAATGCCACCGAAACCTTGGCATTTTTGCCCAAGCTGAACGGCGACGCTTCGTTGCACTACGCGCTCGCTTGCTTAAAAAGGATTTGTGTAATCCTTGCGTAATGTTGTATTTTCACTCTTTAGTGGAATACTGGCGCTCATCTCGTCAACCTTCTTAGATATCTTGCCAAAACAAATTACCCACACCCAACAGCTGACCTAGGCGAAAAATAAGATTTCAATGTTTAGAAATAAAAAAATAATCAATAAATGTAGCCTAATAATACCCCCACCGAGGGGTACGGGCATGGTTAGAATGAATAAAGGCAAAAGCTCCTGGGTAATTGTAGAAAATTAATAAAATAATTTTAACAAAAACAACGTCAAAACCAAGCAGTTCTTTTATCTATCGGGATATGTAGGTTATAGATCGAAGTTAACATTTATGTTTATTATATTATATTATAAAAACAAATATGATAAATATATATATATATTATAATTCGAATGACAAATAACTGAGCAAAACACTCAATACCTGCAATTAAAGATCTTTTCCGATCACAGTCCAGTCCAATTTTCACCAATAAACAAATAAAACAAAATAGGTAAGAAAATTGCCATACAAATAATTTATTGTACGGATACTTCTTGTAATTCTTAAAAACCGGTATGTTCATTATTTGTTGTTATAGCAGCAATAGAAATATACCCTCTGTGAAAATTTCAGCTCTCTACCTATTTCGGTTTATCCGGTAGAGCCCGGTGACGGACGGACGGACAGACAGACGGACAGCGGAGGCTTAGTAATAGGGTCCCGTTTGGCACCCTTCGGGTACGGAACCCTAAAAAGTACCTAAGCCTCATTATTGTAATATGTGATAATGTGTATCTGAAATAAAAATATTTTAATATGAAAACTTGAGATAAGTAAAGAGATAGTAGTACTACATTGGATACAATTTATCTCCAGACGCAGTAATTTGTTTCCAGCGCGAGTAAAGCTTGTAAACGTGGTGGGATCATCTTGTCTTATACAACTGGAGCGACGCCTGGGCAAGGAGGTGTGAGACTCTTCCTCCTAAGCTAAAGTACACTTTTTTCTGGCAAGGATTATTTAACGTGTGTATAAAGTTTAATTGACACTCAAAATCACCCTCGCTCGAGAAATGACAGCTACAGCAATACTGACTAAAAATTAAAGCGTTTATTACGCTTATTTAATCACAAGAGTCTCATATGATTTTTGTGAATTGATTAATATGTTCACGACTTTTTTATTTGTTACGAAATAAAAAAACTCAGCTTAAGACATTTATAACGGTACTTTATTGGAGCACCAGTTAATACATTCGGCTACCTACCGTAACGTTGAATTGAACAGAGTGCATTGGCTGTAACGAGAACTAGCTTGCAATTTGCATGTGTAGTTCTTTGTAGGTACCTTACCTCGTTATTTGTAGCATTATAGCTATCGCTAAGTTTGGGAAATGTTGTAAGGTTCTTGCGTAAATACATTATAATTTCGAAAATAAATTGACTAGCTACAGTCAGTATGTCAATTTTTTTTAAAAACTCTCTTAAGGAGTCTGTGCGTTTTAAATTATTAGTTGCTCGAATAGCTCATTTCTGTAAAATAAAAATAGTTTGAATATCCGCTGCTTTCCCCCACACACGGACATGACACTATGAAAGTAACTAAAATGTACTAGCCTAGATGTAGCCACATCCGATGTAATTTAGATAGTTAGGATTAGCTTAATGGCCATCGAATCAGTTTGATCCCTTTTATATAAATTTTAACCATATTCGATCAATAAACACAAGTTTGGTGTTACTAACGTCTTCCTAATTAAACTCCCTAGCCCTACGGATTAGGTAGGCAGTTATAGGCCGTGATCGGCTAGTGGTTAGGACCCTACAATGGTGGAGGCGCCGAACGAACCGGAGATATAAGAATACCGCTTCATAAGAAATAAGAGGTGACGTCATAAGAAGTGACATCATAGAAGAGAATAGTGATCGTCGATCCAGACCTTGAAGAATCGAGGAAGGATCGAAACTACATTGAAAGGAAGTATATTTCTGTACGTACGTACTGTAAGCGAGTGAAGAATTGCATAGAAAAATATTGTTGGAAGATTTTTATCGCAGCGGACATTTTGTGAAAAATGTTATGAAATAATTTCATAAAATATTTATAGGGAAGATTTAAATTTTAATAATATGATGGAGGATTTGTCAACTTGTTTTTCGGGGAGTCCTCAGGAGTCCTTTGAAGACTTTCTAGAAGACTTCAGAGATGCTGCATCGAGGAAGAAATTTATATCGTCGGAGGAATTAAAATTATTATTTCCTTCGTATTTAAAAGGTGGAACCTTATATTTTTTTAGGGAAATAAGGGGCAGTGCCCAGACATTTGAAGAGGTGGTGGATACATTTAATGAAGAATTTGGAAGCACAGACTTTGCAGAGAAGTTCTACAATGCCAAGCAAGAGAGAAGAAGTTTGTTGGACTACTTCCATTACTTAGGGGACCTAGCGAGGAAGACTAGAGTTACCAAAGATGACATTTTTATAACGCAGTTTGTAAGAGGATTGCAAACCCATCTTAAAAATAAATTAATGTTGAGCCATTTTGTAGATAAGAAGGCGCTAAGGGCAGTACTGGTACAGATGGAGAAATTAAGTCCGGTAAGTGATGATAATGTAAATGTGTTTAGGAACTCGGCAACTTTTGGACCGAATTTGGCCCATAGAAATAGAAGGGGGGGGGGGGAGACAGGCCGTTTCATTCTTTTAGGCCTGCACAATTTAATAAAAGCCCTACTCAAGACCCACGACAAACGCCGAATGTTTCGCCGTCGTCAAGTGGTCAGGAACCACATATTAGACCTAGTACTAATAATTATAATTTGCGTCCTAGGCAAGCGGATTTTACAACGCGTCGTCGCTAGAGGCCGATAGCGGTGACCAGGCTGACCTGTGGGATGAGGGCCTCGGACGAGCTCAGCAGCGTAGCACAGAAGCGAAACGACCAATGGGGAAGATCGTCACAGACGAGGCGGATCAGCAGGTCAGACCATTAGTTTTATTGAATTCTTCTAGTGTAAACGTGGTAGCTCTTTTAGATACAGGCGCTACGGCTTCATGCAGCAGCCCAGCCGTTGCAGATCAAGTGGGTGCGAGATGTATGCAAGAAGAGAAGAGACGGGTTAAGGCGGTAAATGGAAGTTTATTGCAAATTGTAAGGAAATGTGTTATAGATTTTAGTTTGGACAATTTAACTTTTCACAGGAATTTTTAGTAATAACTGATTTAAATTGAAGCATTATTTTAGGGGTGGATTTTTTAGTAAAGAACGGTATGAATATTGATTTTGTTCATTCGTGTATGTGTTTTTTCCAGGGAAAAATACCGTTTTTCAATAATTTTCATACGAAACAAAACACGACAACGGTAAAACGAAATGTCATGCGCGTAGGGATTCTTTCAAAACAAAAGATAGGGTCGGACTTTCTAGACGCTTCTAGAAGGAAACAAGTGAACTTCGGGGAAACCACGGTTATCGAGGATCGTGACGTGATAGATTTTATCGACTTTCAGGAGTTAAGAAAGGGCGATTACGTTTATTTCTCGGGGTTATCGGATTCGTGCGAATTTGCGTTTGGGGTAGAAGATAAACGGTTTATCATAAATGAGGGTTTATCTGGGAATGATAAGCAGGTATTATTGGCGTTGTTGGATAGGAATGCGGATAGATTTGCGTTTGCAACTGACCAGTTAGGTAGGTCTGAGATAGTGTCGGTCGATATAAAGACTTATGATGAAGAGCCGGTTCATTGTCACCCGTATCGCGTTTCGCCGGTGCAACGAGAAATTATTGAGGAGCAGGTCGCGGAGATGTTGAAACTAGGTGTTATTAGGGAATCCACTAGTTCTTATGCTGCGCCCGTTGTGTTAATTAAAAAGCCCGATAATTCATGGAGGTTTTGTGTAGATTATCGGAAATTAAATAAGAAAATTTGTAGGGATAGTTATCCTATTCCGCGGATAGAAAACATTGTCGATAGTTTGGCCGGGGCCAAGTATTTTGTGGAGTTAGATCTCAATTCAGGTTATTGGCAGACGGTTATTACGGAAGGTAGGCATAAAACGGCTTTCGTCACGACCACGGGTCTTTATGAATTTAATGTTGTTCCGTTCGGCTTGGCAACGAGTCAAGCAGTTTTCCAACGGATGATGGATAAAGTTTTAGCGGATTTAAGATTTAAAGGGGTTATGGTTAACGTAGATAATGTAATTGTGTATGGTAGAACGTTCCAGGAGTTTACCAATACGTTGCAGAAAGTTTTTGGGCGGTTTAGAGAAGCGAACTTGACCTTCAAGCCATCCAAATGTAAATTCGGTTTTTGCGAGATTGAGATGTTATCTAATCTCGAATGTAGGAGTAAAACCTAGTGAAAAAAAGCTGAAGGCTATGCAACAGGTTCCAACTCCCACATCTACGAAGGATGTGAAACAATTATTAGGTTTATTTTCTATACGAATTCTGCAATTCTTCATTCGATTGAAACTTTACCCCCTTTTTATTGAAAAACGTTTCAATGGAATGAAGAATTGCAGAATTCGTTCGAGTATATTAAGAAGGTTATGTGTAGTGCGCCAATACTTTCCTATTATTCGGGGAATAAGTCGGTTACTACGAGGGTTTATGTGGATGCGTCTAACGAGGCGTTGGGTGCAGTGTTGATGCAGGGCGTTGAAAAAATGAGTCCGGTTGCCTACGCGTCTAGGAAGTTAACAGATGCGGAGAAAAAATATAGTACGACGGAGAAAGAGTGTCTGGGGTTATTATGGGCGTTAAGGCACCATAGGCATTATCTTTGGGGATTGTATTTTCAGGTTGCTACAGACCATAGCGCGTTATGTTGGTTACAGTCGAAAAAATATATGTCTGGTAGGTTAGCGCGATGGGCGCTAGCGATACAAGAATGGGATTTCGAGATAGTTCATTGCTCGGGGAAAAGCAATGTAGTGGCAGATTTTTTGAGTAGGAATCCGCTAATCCGCTTTGACATTGTTACGTAATTTGTAATTTTAAAAAGAAAGAGGCTTTGATGTGAAAAGTCAATGTGACACACTTCACCTGAGACATCGGTCAGCGACCGATGTAATTTAGATAGTTAGGATTAGCTTAATGGCTATCGAGCTAGTTTGATCCCTTTTATATAAATTGTAACCATATTCGATCAATAAACACAAGTTTGGTGTTACTAACGTCTTCCTAATTAAACTCCCTAGCCCTACGGATTAGGTAGGCAATTATAGGCCGTGATCGGCTAGTGGTTAGGACCCTATAGTACCTTAACTCGTTCTTTGTGGGTTCCTTACCTCATTATTTTTAAGTCACATACATTGCTTCTCCCAACACCTGGATACCCTGCGTCGGTCGTGAGAACCAGAAACAGCAACGCGAGACGTCACGCCATATCGCCTCAGCTATGAAGTAATGAAGGATTCCTCACGATGATTTTACATCAACGACCGTATATAAGATAAATTACTTATCTCATCAGTACATGGCCAGCACCGGGATTAGAACCTGCAACTCTTGTGCGTGAAGCTAGCGTGATATCCACTAGACCACTGTGTTCAACTTTAACATACCAAAAATTATGATGATGCAAAATGAGCATGTTCGTTAACTGAATTGCTGATTTAAAGTGGGCACAATTATTCCTCTGCCACCGTATGGGAAAAGGCGTGACTCTATGTGGGTGTTTGCGTGTGTGTGTGTGTGTGTGTGTGTGTGTGTGTGTGTGTGTGCGTATGTGAGAGAGAGACAGTGTGTGTGTATGAAAAATATTCAGTCTCCATTAGATTACAGTATACGATTATAACTAATATAGATTACGATTATAACTTTACCGCACGACACTTCTCGGTTTAAGTCGCTAAAGTGATCAAGATGTCCAGGACACTTGAAATTTGGCACAGACGTGTGTCTTGAATAGTTTGTTAAGGGAACAATCTAAAAACAGTTAATTGATTTACGATGAAAAAATAAAAAACAAAAAGCCGAGAAGTGTCGAGCAATAAACTTAAAATAATCGTACCCTTTCTACCAGAATCGAAGGCACATTTATCTGACTTAGCAGAGCCACCAATTTGTGAGTATCTTCCGGCACGTGCGCCGAATACTTGCACCGCCACAGCAGATAGGCAGCGACAAAGGAAACAAGCCAACCTTGGAACAAACTACTTTTAAAAGTTTCGCTGTCTTTGGGAGATAACGTTACATTCGAACGAAAACAGAAAATACTAGGCAACACGTTTTTTCTCACACGGTTTCTGCGAGACAAGGGGCTATCCCATCACCGCACTTATAGAGAAAATCGGAAATGCAGTATCTTCGAGGACTCAAGCCCCTTATCATATCGCTTAAGCTTCTGCATAGTGCAGAAAAGACGTTACGCATTTTGACCCTCGACGAAAAAAGATGGGCGGAGGGTGATGGATATAATAATACGAAAGGAAACTTTTTCGCAGAGCTGGCACTAAACTCGCTCAAAGCATTAGCATTGCGATACCGAGGTTATTGTGCCAGCGTCTGGTGTAATTAAATTATCTATGAATTTAAAAAATAAAGTTCATTTTAATTTATAGTTATAGTTATCATTTATCAATCACAAGCATAACAATTAAGCATGCCGACAAACATTTTCCATACAGGATGGGATATGCGGAGTTCTGCCCACATTTATATAATTGTGCAATTCAATATTAAATAACTTTTTTTACGAGTTTTTTTGTGCATTGAAGTCAATATACTTTTTCTTCTTCTTCGCATTACTTAAAGGCACATACATAGCTTCTGACCCCACACTAGGATACCCTGTGTCTCGGGAACCAGAAACAGTGACGTCACACACATGTAAACATCCCAGCCCTGGGGTTTTTTTTCTCCCTCCCCAGCTCGGGTTCGAATATGGGACCTCTCACTTGAGAAGCACAGTCTCTACCGTAGCACCACAGAGGTCGTAGAAGTAATTATAAATCGTTTGGGTTTAAACGATTACCAAAAAATTCGAAAATTTACTACCAATAAATTCGAAATGACTGCCAGAATGGATAAATGATCACCAAATTGTGTTTGGATAAATGAACACCAAAATTCTTTTTATGTTTTGTGTACTTGCGGATACCCTTTACTGCATACTAACCCATATATGGTTTCATAGGTTTTGAACTTTATTACTAAGCAATAAGGTTGAAAATCGCCCTCCTTTTCGGGTCACGCCATGCATTAAGGGGTTTAGTTTATGTTTTAAGTAGTTTTTGTTGTTCTTACATGTTCAGCCTAACACGAAGGATAAAGGGGGCTTCGCTTCGCTCTCCCCCTTTACCCTTCACCTGATCTGCTGCAGTATCTTGCCTTGATGTTTTCTGCAACTTTTGGTTTACTCATTTTGGTTAAAAAAAAATATATTTTGGTGATTATTTAAATTGTTCTCATTATAAATTGTGAAGTACTCCATTTTTCGAACCCGAGGGCCAGCCCATCGCTGCATTTTTAGAATTCAAGGCATTGTACTCTTACAAAAATCTTCCAAAGATGCCAGAAACCTTCAAAAAGATGTTCCCCTCAGACGTCACGACTCATTCTGATTGTTCACACGACTCGTCCACAATCAATCAAAGCTGACGCTGTTGCGACTCAGAACAAACAACAATGGAGCTGCCAGCCATCCGCTACTACCCTTATGCCGGAGCAACAACTAGATTAACCAGCTACTATTGTACTTATTTGCCAAAAAATATCAAATAAATAAGCTAGGAGATTTTGTAATTGCCATTTGAGCAATTTAATAAACATTTAAAAGGGACTTTGCTTAAAGGGATATTACAATATTCAAGGTTACTTAAATGCCGGGACCGTATGAGGTTCATCATCATCATTTCAGCCTGTTAATGTCCACTGCTAAACATAGGCCTCTCCAATCGCACTCCAGCGTGACCGGTCCGTAGCCACCTGCATCCAACGAGATCCAGCGTATGAGGTTAATCGAACTCAACACAGAAATACCTGTTAATAATTTTGGTATTATTTATTTCTGCTTATTATTTATAATAATTAACAGTAAATCAATCTTTAGGAGTTCCTCCCTCCTACCTCTCCCTCAGTGGTCCAATTTAGAAAAGAGGCAAAAAATGTCGTTTTTTAAGTACATATATGTAAATATCTACAGTAATAAAGAAATTTTGGTTACATTTTAATAATATAAGTATACCCATAACTGCGGCGATAGCCTAGGCCCCTACGCAAAATATTGAAACATTGAAACATTGAAACATATTTATTGGTAAGTGTCAATTACATGTCAGATTATAAATAAAAAAATGATTAATATACATCTGTATAAAAAATGTCAGACACATAAAAATGCATTCCATAAAATAAGATACCATTATTTAAAATTAAAATTGCCATAAAGTATTACATTAAATTTGAATTGTATTAAATTAAATTAGTTTTTCATTTCATTAAATTGGAATCACATTTTATATTGGTCGCTTCGAATGAGTAGAAGGTTTGCTCGACAAGCCAGTGTTTCAGTCGCTTTTTGAAGCATGCGGAATTAGGCGCAGATTTTATATATTCTGGTATGCGGTTGTATACTGTCGGACCCATGACGTGAGTCAACTTCGATGACTTGGCCAGGGTGTGTGAAACCGTCCTGAGCCTGTGACCGTTGCGGGTCGCATGTCCGTGGATGTCGTGATGCCTGCGGAAAGAGTGGATGTTCTCGTCGCTCCGACAGCGCATCAGTCGACGCGAGGAATTCAAGAAGTCGGGCGCTGAGACCATTTTCGAGGATCTTCGATACCGTGGGTACTACGGCCACTGGTCTGTATCCATCGATATTCTCCCTCTTTCCTTTCCCCTTGAATATCGGAGCGATTTTGCTCCTCTTTAGCGCTGTTGGATACACGGCTCGTCTAATGCACTCATTGAATAATTCAGTGAGAACTGGTGCCAACGGTTTAACAGCTAGGTGGACGAGTTCCATCGAGGTTTCGTAGATATCCTTGGTAGGCTTATGCGGAATCCGAAAGGATATGATGCGATGTACCTCGTCCGCTGTAAACAGGCGCAGTCTCAGGGAGCGGTCGGCAGGTGGGCGGGCAGTGTGCAGGGCACGACAGGTGCGCGGCACGTGGGCGGCCGGGGCTCCGCACGCGGCGGCGGCACCGGCGAACCGAGCGTTCATCGCGTCCACCACGGCTTGCTTGCTGCTAAATTTATTGCCGTTTTAGTCTACGGCCACATCCGTGAAGTCTACACAAGTACGGTTGCTTTTCCCTCGTTCTTTGTTAATCACGTTCCACATGGCTTTACTCACGTTCGTGCTGGACGTGATTGCGCTCGTGTAAAAGTGTGCTCTTTTATTTTTGACCAGGTTGTCGTATTGGTTTTTTAATTTGTCAATGAGTTCCGTAACAATGGTATCATCAGGATGAGCAGACGAGAGCTCCAGAACGTCGAAGAGCAATGATTGAATGTTTCGAAGCTCATGTGTAACCCATGATTGGCGTGTTGGGTGTGGTTTTCATGTGATTGGAAAGCAAATGTCGTACTTGTTGCTAATTACAGAAATCACAGACACGGCCAAATCCTCGATCGACTCACCTTTTTGGCACCAAATGTGCTGCCAGTCCACACTCGCAATAGACGCGACGAAATTGCGGCAGTTAGCCTGCGTGCGCTGGCGCACGGTGCGGACGGGCGGCACAAGCGCGCGGGGGCGGCGCGTGACGCGCGCGCGCACGGCGAGGTGGTAGCTGAGGTGCGTGCTGGCAGGCGCCGCGCACACCGCGCCCTCGGCAAGGTTGCTGTACAGGTGGTCGAGGCTGGTGGCGGTAGTGGCCGTCACTCGCGTGGCGAAGTCTACCTCGTTCCTCATGCCGTGGGCCGACAGTATATCGTGGAGCCGATCCTTCTCGGACGAATCCTCAATCCAGTCTATGTTTACGTCCCCGACAATAATGCAATCTAATTCAATGTCACATAGCTTGTCGAGCAAATCATCTAAGCACCTTAGGAAGTCATTAGTTTTACTACCATTAGAGTAGATACATTCAACTACTTTTAAAGCGGACTTGACGTAAATACAAGACCCGCCGTGTGATAACTTAGACCTACTATATTTAGACATGAGCGTGTATCCATCTATATTAACACTTTCTAAATTTTCATTCGTCAGCCAATGCTCCGTTATAGCAAGAATGTCACTTTTAAGAAGAACTTCTAAACGCTGTGTTTTCTTGTCTAATGACCGTATGTTTTGGTGTGAGATTGTAAGTACGCTAGGATCACTTGTTGCTATGCGCAATGATGAGTCACGCGCGGCCGGATCGCTCGCGCACAAAGCCGCTTGCGCTGGTAGTGTCTGTTCACGAGGTCGGGCCACGGGAGTGGAGTTCGCCGTTGTCATCGTTGCCCCGCGGAGTTCCGCGGGGGCGTGGACGAAATCGCATCCAGTCGGAGAGCCGGAATCGTGGTGGCCATACAGCGGGCGAGCTGAACGCCGGGTACAGGCTCTCTGGGATTCCTATGATGAAGGATGCGTGCCTTTTTGACATAATTTCGCGCTTTTCAACATAGAAGTCTTCGCTACTTCTAATTTTGTTTAAGAATTTGGTCACATTATCTGTCGTGGTTTGGGGTGTGAAGGACCAGGCTTGAATGTACTTCAGGGATTCCACCGTCTGTAGCAAGTCATCTTCTTTTCCTGTTCCTACAGTCACTGCACGCTGGCTACGTCTACGGGCACGTTTTGATTTGACCGTTTTCCATTGGTCTTCAGTCGAATTAGTAAATGTGTCAGACTAATACTGATCCGTAGGGGTGTTGGTGGAGGCGAGTGGTTGTATTTGGGTCATCGGTTGGTCGTTTGTAGTTGAGATTTTCGTGGCCACATCCTCAGCCGGTGGCGGTTTGCTCGGCTCGGGTGTTGGCGGAGTGGTGGCGCTGGCGTTGTATAACGAAGCGCGCGCAGTAGGTTTAACACCAGTCAGCTTCGCAGCGTTGATTTTACCGCTTGCGGTGACGGCAGCTTTTAGACGTACTTGTCTCACCGGGCGCTGCAGCGCTGTCTGAGCAGCCGCTTGTTGAGCGCCCTTGGGGGTAGTCGTAATCGCCGCTGTCGATGATTGCGGCGAAGTTTACTTCGTAATTAGGCTGTTTTGAGCCTCAATTTTTGTTTCGAGTGCACTGACTTTAATCACTAGCGCGGATATCGTAGTCGTCAACTCGCGTACGGCGTTTTCAACAGCTTTTGCAGCCATATTGTATTAAATTTTAATAAAAATGACGGAGCGTCAATAGTCACGATCGGGCGTTCCCCCACTACTTAAATAGAGCATTGAATAACTGACTAACCGTGGGAATTACTTACTAAATAGAGCATTGAATAACTGACTAACCGTGGGAATACCTGTTTCTTTGCCGCCCCGTATGGCAAAAGGCGTGACGCTGTGTTATGTTATGTTACAAACAAACATCGCGCGCCTATCACAAATATTCTGCTACGGTGCATCTGCACAGTTGCGCATGCGCACACCACTTCCGGCCTCTAAAAAATGTATTGCGATTTTGAACCTTATGCCTTGGTGATAAAGTTCAAAACCTATGAAAATTGTAACCGAAACTGTTGCGCCTGGTACGCGTCTCCATTTTGTGTGAAAGGGCGTAAGAATCAAAAGTAGCCTAATCGTATTATGAGTGCTAGTTTAGCGAATATAATAATTGTTCGTACTATCTCGTATCCCGCTTAAAATAACAGACTCGCGTACAGGAGATTTCGTTCATTATGCAGCTCCAGAGATATTTGTTCGCAATGTCCCGACATTAAGGAAAATCTCAAGAAGGATAAAAATACCTTGATATCAATCCTCAGAGCATCTGTTCTCTGAAGTGACAGCGGAGCTGAGTAATGATGGTAAAGTTAAAAAGTTTGAATATTCTTACAATAGGAATTTCCTCTCAATCTTAGGTTTGATGTAAGAAATCTCTTATAAAAGATAAACTTGAGTTCGTACATTTTTTTCCTACATCAAATCTTTGTTTTGTATAGTCCTTTTTATGGTTCCCAAGGTTAGGCTAGACATTTGACTATCGATTTCGTAAGATACATTTTATATACCATTGTTTGCAATAGAATAAACAAAATAATTGCATCTGGCCCCACACTAGGATACCCTGTGTTGTGGGAACCAGTAACAGCGACGTCACACACATATAAACATCCAAGGCCTGGGGTAATTTTTCTTCAAAAACAAAGCCTCAAACCGCCGAGTACCACACCACAGAGGTCGTCATGCAATAAAGAATATGAATGTAAAATAGAACATATATATTTATGTTGTCGGTGGGGTGGTACAACCAACATTCAGAATGAAAGCTGACCCGCGAGCCTTGCCCAGCGAACTGGAGCGAAACAGACAGACAGACACAACAAAACAAGTTGCACAAATGCACAAATAACGGAATAGTTTCCCAGAACAATAAAGATCGATACCAACCGGCAACAAATAAGGTGTACAATAGAGACGCCAGGTGCTACTCCTGTGCTGAAGTACTATCATTTTTTGTTTTAAATGAGTGCATAAAAGTAAAATTGTGTTCTTGTATCTTAGGTCCACTACCTAGAATGCGAACCAAAACTATTCTCCGAATACTTTGACAACACCATACTAAAGAAGTAAGTAAAAACGATTAAGTCTGCTTCAAATTAACTCAAAAATAATAAATAATATTAATACATATACACGAAATTAGGGGTCGTTTTTTGTTCCTACATATGAACTGATATCTGGGTGGTTTATTTCGCGCCTGACTATAAAAATATATTTCTTAAATTTCTTTTGATTTCGTAATTTTTAGCTTTACGAAAATACCAATAGTCTTTAACGAGCCTCTTAAGGATAAGTCCTTTCTAAAGTTGTGATTTTAATAGAAATTAACTAAACACCGCCAATTTGTCAAGTTTTATAACTGTTCTTTTTCAGTTGTGTTTTTCATAATTCGAAAACTACTGATCCATATTTGATTAAACTTTTGCTCCTAAGTTTGCTTTAATCCCTTCGTTGCTCAGCTCGTATCAATAAGCAAGACTACTATACTTACAAGTAATAGTCCATGTCTTAAAAATTTCTAAACCAATTTTGATAAACCTTGCACTATTCCCTAAGTTGGAATAAATGTAAGCCAATAAAAAATAAGGGTTAAAATACGATACATAGTTTCGGAGGAACATTAAGAACTACATACATACACCTATGAACTGTTGTATACTTGTTTGGAAGTCCTAAAAGAATAACAAGTGCGAATATCTTGCGTTTGCGATAGTTCATATTACATACATATAAACTTATAGCTTTAAGAACATCTCCTCTTTTTTAATTCGGTTAAAAATATGAGTTTTCAAAGTTATTTCAAGGATAGCGTTAATAACCTTTCGATTAAGTGGACCCTATAATGTCTTGTGTTTGTTGCGACGAGATAAGGTTACATATTTTGTTCTGTTTCTAATTACGAGGGCGGCTAAAAAGTTTAGAGCCTATATTAGCTCACAGTACACAGTACTCATTGCGAGTATCCTAATAAGTATAAATACCGAGTTTTATGTCATTAACATAATTCATAGAGCTTTCAGAAATTGTACGGAAGCATCATTATAACTTCATAATTGAATAAATTGGGACACTCAGTCATAAATAACTGTTTACTAAACTCCAGCTTTCATCATGTTATGCAAAAAATAACAATTCAGTTCAGTTCAATTTCAGTTATTTTTTTTTATTTATTGCACAAAAATTGAGGCTTAATGAACGTTATAGCATAATCAAGCAAGCATAATAAAACATTAAGTTTTTTTTTTTTTTATTTATTTACCAAATTGAGAAAAACATCTTAATTATATACATTTACATCACATAAACCACGGAGGTTTGTGCGTGATGCTGGAATTCGTGCGAACAGGGTACAATCATTAATTATTAAATATTTTTTTACATTCTACATGGGTACATGGGCATTTCGTAATGTATCGTGCAGTTACGTTACATTACGAAATACCCAAGTTGTTTGTATTTATATAATAAGTTGTTTGTATTTGTGTATAATATATTAAAACAGTGAATAAGTTTATTTATCCATCTATCCATCAAAAGTCAGAGACGAGTAACTTTGGGACCGGATCGAACAGATGGAATGGATGGTGTTGATGAATGGTGTTGTTCCGAGGCTGCAGTAATAATGAAGAATTTTTTTAATTTGAATTTTAGTGTATTAGGGGTGAATGATGCTTTAAGTTCGGTAGGCAGGCTGTTCATCAGTCGTGGTATGATAAATTGAGTAGTTCGCTCACCATAGTAATTTCGTGCTCTAACCGTCACTAGTTCGTTATTTGTCACCTTGCGAGTCTGGATGCTATGTGAATGGGAGACAGTTTTGAGTGTATGGATGTCAGCATATTGTTCTTTGATTATATTATATTTAACTTTAGTGTGGATTGGTAACATGTTGCAGTGATTGAATAAACCATTATAATCAGCCGAGTAGTTTAATTTTGTTTGTGGTGATACTATTAGTTTTAGAATTTTTAATTGTAGTTTATATATATTGTCTAAGTATGTATTAAAAGTGCGTCCATAACTAGACAGTCCATATGACACTATTGACTCTGCAAGAGCGTTATATAATAGTATCTTGGTTGAGAATGGTATTCGGTTCTTTATTATATACATCGTTGCCAGGAACGCGCGTAGTTTTTTGCATACTCTGTCAATGTGTTCTCCCCAGTTAAAGTGTTTGTCTATCACGAGACCCAGGTAGACGTGTGAGTCAACCCATTGTATTTGTTCACACGTGCACCCGGCTCCCGCGATAGTTGTTCCGCTATGTTGGCAACTGTGCGAGTGGGCGATCAGGTGATTTTTCGGTTGGCCTTTGAGGTATGGTGATCTTATGTGAATTACTTTAGTTTTTTGAGCATTCAAAACAAGGCCAACGTCATGGCACCATCGACTCAGGATGTCAAAGTCCGCTTGCAGATCTCTCATAGCGATATTAATATCGCTATGAGAGACTATGAGGCATGTGTCGTCGGCAAATTGGTATGATGTGCTGTGTGAGGTGATGTTGGGCATGTCATTTACGTAGGCCAGGAAGTGAAGTGGGCCGAGTACGGAACCCTGGGCAGTGCCTTCGGTTACCAGGAGTGGGTCGCTAAGGGTGTTGTCAATTTTGACCCGTATATGACGGTTGCGCAAGTAGTCTGAACACCACTTCAACAGAGGACCCCTTATACCACTAGCGTCGAGCCTGTTCACTAACTCATCATGTTTAAGTGTATCAAAGGCACGAGAAAAGTCAATGAACAGTGCTAGTACGTGTGTCCTATTATCTAGTCGCTGGTTGATGTCGTCGGTGAATTTGGACAGTAAGGAAGTAGTGCTTTTTCCCGGCTGGAAGCCATACTGTGTACTGTTAATCACTTTGTTGTCGCTATAGAATGAATGTATTTGCTGGCATATGTACTTCTCAGCTATCTTATCGATTGACGACAACAATGTGATTGGACGATAGCTAGTGGGGTCCTTATGGCTTCCCTTCTTGTATACCGGCCTGATACAGCCATCCTTCAGCTGATTTGGATATGAGCCCGTTAAAATACTTGTGTTGATAAGGTTGGATAATGCAGTACAAACTTTATCACCTATTCTTTTTAGGTCTAGCGTTCTTATTCCGTCTAGGCCAGGGGCTTTATGAATATTGAGGTTATTAATAATTTTCAAAATGTTGCGGCTGGTTGCTTTTTGGAACCTTAAACTAACTTGTGTGTGTGTTTGGTGTGAGTTATCATTCAGTAATTTGGTTTGACACTTAGGAATTATTTTTTTAACCGAATTGCTAAATTCATTGACAAATAAGTTACTGATATCTTGAGTCGAATTAATAATATTATCATTGAATGCGTTCAGAATAACTTGGTCTATGGATTTTTGTTTTCTACCACTGATTTTTCTTATGTCACCGGTGTTTTGTTTAATTTCGTCTTGATAGTAGTTATTTCTTGCAAGTTCTAGCACTTTAATATATTTATTTCGTAGTTGGGTGTATTGTAGACGTGTTACAGAATCAGTTGTGTCTTTTTTCCAGTTGGTAAATAGTGAGTCTCTTCGTTCACATAACTTAGTTAAATTTTTAGTTATCCATGGTACATTGCGGTTGGTTAATTTTCTAGCTTTGATTGTTTTAAGCGATTTTTGGTAGGTATTGGAAAAATTAGATTTAATATAAGAGCTTTTTTTTTTGAGGAGGGTAGCCTAAAGTAAACAACAAAAAATTGTGTGTCTGTAAATAATTTAATTTAAAAATCTAAATCCTTAATTAATGGAAATAATTTTCATTATAAACTAGGCCTGAACCCCCCCTTACACTGGGTCAATAATTTACATCTCAACATCTCACCTCAATTCATCACTAGAACACAGTCATGGATTTATACACAATGCTCGACAAGAAGATGGAGCAGATCAAGGCCACTTTTAATACCCAGATGGCAGCATATGAGAAGGATCTCAAGGAGAAAGCCACAATGTCACTGTCAAGTAACCCACAAGAGATCAGCACCATTGCCCAGGAATTTACGGAGTTCAAGGCCTTTGTGTGGGGTGCCTTGGACTTGGTGCGCGGCCAAATGGAGCTGTTGCTGGTAGGACAAGACCGTCTGGAGCAGGCATCACGGCGCAAGATCCTTCTCTTGCATGGAGTGCCGGAGGTAGGTGATGAGGATGCTGATGAAACTGTTCGGGCAGTGTTGCGCAACCAAATGAAGTTGCCACCACAGTGCGCTTTGGATGTTGGTGTCGCCCATAGGCTTGGGTCAAAGAGCAAGGCATCAAAACCTCGTCCATTGCTTGTCAGGTTTATGTCCTTCAAGTCCCGGTCAGAAGCCTGGAAAGGCAAGACTGTATTGAAAGGGACAGGCATATCTTTGTCAGAATTCCTGACTAAGCCGAGACATGAGGTATTTGCAGCTGGCAGGAAGCACTTCGGCATGCGGAACTGTTGGTCATCGGAAGGCAGGATCGTCCTGTTGCTCCCAAACAAGTGCAGGCAAAAGGTCGAGTCGATGATGGAGCTGCAGGAGTTGATGGACAAGTTTCCATCTTCTGCCACTGAGCCCAGGGGCAAGGACGCTCCTGCGCGGAAGCCAGCGGCGGCTGGTGCTCCTGCTGCAGCGCCACCTGCCCCAATACCCAAACGTCGTCCCGGCGCCGGCGTCAAGAAGGCTGAGGTGACTGCAATCAAGAAATGATTCGTCGGCGACGCGGTCTCCTCACCGCACTTCGCATTTTGGTCGGGTTACACACAAGTCGATTCTATTTTCGCGTGGGTATGAATTTTGGTACTTTTCTTCTTACAACCCTCGATTCTCAAAGTTAAATTATATTTTTTCGCTTCATGGTCTGTTAAAATTTTATACATAATGTCATCATCTGTCAATCTGTTGTTGACACAAACTTGTCCACAGAACACATTTGTCTTTTTTTTTTTTTCTTTTCTCCATTTTTGCGTAACATTGAATTTTTGTCATGCATATATTTTGTTTTGTGTTTGATAATGATGATTATAAGTTAAGATTATGTTATGACCCAGCATTACGTATTTGTCTCGAAAATTGTGTTACTGTTAATTCTCCATCTATGTAACTAGGTTATTCCTCTCCAAGCAGACCCAGTGTAGGACTGGTTCAGGCAAGTAACTTGGTGTGATTAAGATAGTAGATATTTTATATATTTATAATTAAGTAAAAACAAGCATATATATTTGTATTTATTAGTATTAATATTATATTTTAAACTATTATATATGGATAGCATACGTTATATTTTTGACAACTGTATCTTATCATGTTCATCAAGCGATGATTATATAAATATGGCGAACGACACCTCCATTGTGGAGGAATCGTTATCGGCCAAACTCTCGACTGTCTTTGGTGGCCTGGAAAATAATCTTAACCTCGTTCATATAAATGCCCAGAGCATCCACTCCAGTTACCTGGACCTACTTGAGGCGTTTAGTGGCAAACATGTGGATGGAATTCTTATATCAGAATCGTTTCTCAAACCGTCCCTACCATCCACCATGTACTCATTGCCTGATTTCCGGCTCTATCGGAACGACAGAGTTGGGAAGGCAGGTGGTGGTATAGCCATTTACCTCCGCTCCGACATTCCTTGTAGAGTTGTAAGTGCTTCCCCGAATGTGTACTCTGAGTCGGCAGAACATCTTTTTCTTGAAATCTGTCTTCACCATAATAAAGTTCTGCTCGGTGTTCTCTACAGTCCCTCTCTTCACATTGATTACTTCGATACATTCGAGTCTCTGCTCAATGAGCTGACTCCTCTTTATGATAACACTCTCATCCTCGGCGATTTTAATACTTGTCTTATTAAGAATGACTCTCGCTCTGCCCAACTCCAGGCCATTATCAATTCTTTCAATTTGCATATTCTTCCTCTCAACGCTACTCATTTTCAGCCCCATTGCACTCCATCTCTTCTCGATATCATGATAACCTCTAATGTAGACAAAGTTGCTGCCCATGGTCAATTTAACTCTCCTTTCTCTTTCCATGACCTAGTGTATCTATCGTACAAGGTTAGGCCTCCTAAAAGCAGAGGTAAATTCATTTTTGCTCGTAGTTTTAGGGGTATAGACCCTACTGTCCTAAAGTCTGATGCCGCCTCGATTGATTGGTCGCCTGTCATCACTAGTGAGACCGTTGACGACAAGATTCACCACTTCAACACAATTATTCTGGGACTCTACGACAAGCACGCACCAGTAAAAAAGGTTCGAGTAAAACATCTCCCTGCGCCCTGGCTCTCTGATCCCATTAAGCGATTGATGGCAAAGAAGAACAGAGCCAAAAGCTTCTACAAAAAGGACCCCACTGATGAAAACTTTGCTGCCTTCAAATGTCTCCGCAATCGGTGCAACCATATGTGTCGCGCTGCCAAGCGCCGCCATATCTATGAGTGCATCGAAAATTATACCCCGGCTCAAGTGTGGAAGTTCCTTAGAACCCTTGGTGTTGGCAAGTCCCAGAATCAATTGGTTGGTGATGTCGATCTCAATGGTCTTAATAGTTTCTTCTCCGACCCTCCTGTTGTAATGAATCCCTCTGTTAAAAATGCCACCCTGCATTCTCTGCGCTCCAAGCCATCTCCCACCACCACTCCATTCGACTTCAGTCTTGTCGAAATTGACACGGTTAAGAAGGCGGTGCTTGCCATCTCCTCAAAAGCTGTAGGTGACGACAGTATCTGCTCGAGAATGATAAACAGCATCCTTGATTTCCTCCTACCTGCCATTACACACATTGTTAACTTCTCTCTATCTCAGTGTTCTTTTCCTAATGTGTGGAAAAAGGCGTTAGTTATCCCTCTTCCCAAAACCTCAAATCCATCTTCATTTAAAGATTATCGTCCAATATCTATCCTGCCTTTCCTTTCCAAAGTCCTTGAATCGATTGTCCACACTCAACTCTCCTCCTATCTTTCCTCTAACAGGCTGTTGAATCAATTCCAGTCCGGATTCAGGCCGGGACATAGTACCGTCTCGGCCTTACTTAAAGTGACCGATGACATTGAATCAGCAATGGATATCAAGCAGATCACTGTGTTAGCGTTACTAGACTTTAGCAGTGCCTTTAACTGTGTTGATTTTGACATCCTCGTTGAGATACTGAAGTCCCTGAATGTCTGCTCGGCCGCTGCCAGCTGGTTCGGCTCCTACCTGAGAGGTCGTCAGCAGCGTATTAGGTCCGAGGAGACTTCCACGGAGTGGTGCGACCTTTCTTCTGGAGTTCCTCAGGGTGGTATTCTTTCCCCTCTTCTTTTCTCCGTCTTCATCAATTCCATTTCGGATGCCATTTCTTCTTCTTACCATCTTTATGCCGCCATTTCTCTCCAAGTGATATGATTTCTTCTGTGGGTGCATTAAATGACGATCTCGAGAACATCAGGGGCTGGGCTCTGTCTCATGGACTACTTGTCAATCCCAGTAAGTCGCAAGCCATGATTGTCGGCTCCAGACACTCCCATAGTGTATTACAGCATCTGCCTCTTGTTCCTGTAACTTATGATGGAACCATAATTCCGTACAGTACTAAGGCAAAAAATCTAGGAGTTATCTTTGACAATCAGCTTTCATGGTCTGCTCACGTCTGCGAAGTTAGTAGACGAGTCTTTGCCACATTTCACTCCCTCAGGCGCCTTCAAAACTTTCTGCCTCGTCATACTAAAATTACTCTGGCTCAGTCTCTTCTCCTTCCTCTCATTGATTACGCAGATGTCAGCTGGATCAGCGCGAACGAAGAGCAACTGAACAAACTCGAGCGACTTCAAAATCTCGGGATTCGGTTTGTCTTCGGGCTGCGTAAGTATGACCATGTCTCCCAGTGTCGTAGGGAACTGCAGTGGCTTCCAATTCGTCTTCGCCGGGATACCCATGTTCTCATTCTACTCTTCAATATTCTGCACAACCCTCGCTACCCCAGCTTCCTGCGTGATCGGTTTGAGTTTCTTTCTTCGGATAGGTCTCGGAGATCAAACACTCGGTCGCTGCTTGCAACTCCTCAACACAACTCAGTCGCATATGGGCAAGGATTCAGGATCAGTGCTATCAGGCTCTGGAACAAGCTCCCCAGTGCCATCAGGGACAGTCCGTCACTTAACGTTTTTAAGATTCGCTTGAAAGATCATTACCTCTCTCTTCCATAGTATGTATATATAATTTGTATATGTATTTTATGTATGTATATAACTTGTATGTGTATGATATGTATGTATGTATATAATATTATATAAATTAGGTGTAGTAGTAGTAGTATTAGGTATATGTACCTACTTATATTATTATTGTGTATGAATAATTTTGTTGTGCAAATAGGTTTTACTCTCACAATCCACTTTCCTTTCCTATCTGGGTTTGCTGGTAGAAATCTCTTTATAGAGATAAGCGCGCCTCTTGTACATATATCTTTCTTTGTATATCTCTGTATGTTTGTTTTGTGCAATAAAGTATTCATTCATTCATTCATTCATTCATTCATTCATTCATTCATTCATTCATTCAAATCTCATGCGGGCATTTCATGGTATTTGTGTAATTCCAGTCGATGTTTTCAAGTTCCTGAGTGAGTATCTTGTGATTGTGTATCAATACCTGTTTTCGAGGTATGTCTCGCGAGTTGGCTGCACTGCTGCCGCCCGTGAGAGTGAGCGCTGTGACTCGATGGTCCGCTAGTACCGTACCGATAGCCGCCGTGTGTGGGTCAAACGAGGGAGCGCGAAGTAATATATGGTCAATGCATGACCTAGTTATGGTATTTTTTCTTTTCTCAATACGTGTGTAGTCGCTAATTCCGCTCGCTAACCCACACCCGGCTAACATGTTTAAATACTCGTCTCTGGCTGATGTGGGGGTTCTGAGGTCAATATTCATGTCTCCGACTATTATTACATTATTTTGGTGAAGAGTGTTACGAATGATTTGGTTAAACTCAGTGATAAAACTAGATTTGTTCAATCTCGGTGGTCTATATATTGCACAAACAGCTATGGTGTGGTTAGATTCCGTCTTAAGGATTCCGGAAATACATTCAAAATAAATAGTTTTTGTCATTAGAGGTGTAAATTTTAGGTTTTGTTTTACATATATTACTATGCCTCCGCCTTTTCGCGAATTACGTAACTGTGGGTACATCGTATAGCCATCAATACTAAACAATTTACATATTTCTTGTGATATATTGACCTCAGTGACTGCTATTATGTCTATTGGATGAATACTATTGTGGATGGTTTGTAGCAATTTAGGGAAGTTTTTTAACGTATGTTAACATGAATACAGGTAAGGTTATAATTACTATTTGGCTGTGATATTATACTGTAATATGCGTTGATATCAGGACAATTAAAGCATTCGAAGCCAAGGGTCCCGGGTTCGAGTCCCGGTGGGGGCAAATATTTGTTTGACGAGAACGGATGTTTGTACCCTAGTCAAGGTTGTTTATCTATCCAAGTATAATATTTTATCTATATAAGTATGTATATCGTTGTCTAGTACCCAAGATACAGGGAATCCTAGTTTGGTGCTAGATCAATGTGTGTCAATAGTGTCCAAGGTATCATTATTATTATTTATATTATTGACTTGTTCACCCATTTTTAGGTAGGGAAATTAAATACTGGATAATGACCGCTTTAGGGTCTTAAATAAAAGCCAAATTAACTTGATAGTTATATTGTACTTTCAATCAACATAGTAATTCTCTCTCGTCTGGTCATTGTAACACACTTATCTTATATTCTACGACAAAACAAACGCTTGCGCGAGGCAGCCGACATACGGCGCCATCTAGTGACAATTTGAGGCAATCTCCAAATTAGACATACCGCCCACCAAGGACAGAATGTCCTTTCTAACCGCCCACCATAGTAACATTGATATAGGCGAGGGCTACAACAATTTGAACTCTTAAAACTAAAATTACACACAATTGTAATTATGTAAATACATTTTCAGCTAACTAATATATACTTCTAGAAACACTAAACTATACATTTATTGGTAATATACAAAGCTTTGAGGTTGGACGTTTAATGGTTGAATTTTTATATTTCAATGACACTACTCTAGTTAACCCATCCAAACCAGGGTGTTTAGCTACGATCCTACCAAAAAGCCATTTACTAGGAGGTAAGTCATCCTCCTTCACCAAAACAATGTCCCCGACTTCAGGTTCCGGTGTCTTAAAAGCCCATTTGTAACGGTGCATGAGGTGAGTCAAATATTCGTTAGACCACCTGCGCCAAAAGTTCTGCAACATTCCCTGAGTGACCTGCCATCTTTTCAAACTCGTAACGTTGGAGTTTTCATAATTTGCTTCAGGGACCATCACTAGTGGCTCTCCCACAAGAAAATGTCCAGGAGTCAACGGGATAGCGTTCCCTGGATCATTATTGATTACTGACAATGGTCTTGAATTGAGACATGCTTCAACTTGACTCAATAGTGTACTCATCTCTTCGTACGTCAATGTGGACTCGCCAATTACTCGTTTTATATGATATTTGGTCGATTTTATGCCAGATTCCCATAATCCACCAAAACTGGGGGCTCGAGGGGGAATAAAATGCCAGTTGGTTCCATTGACAGCTAAACTATCAGCTATCTCTTGTACCATCGTTGATCTCTCCGCTTCAAACAGAGCTTTGAGCTCCTTTGAGGCTCCTACAAAATTCGTGCCATTGTCGCTATACAAGTCAGCACAATGGCCGCGTCTAGCCACAAATCGTTTAAATGATTCTAAAAATCCTCTAGATGTGAGTTCACTCACAACTTCAATGTGTACAGCCTTTGTGACCATACACACAAACAAACATATATATCCTTTATAACTTCTATGGCCTCTGCCTTTAGAGGTTCTCAGCATAATTGGTCCTGCATAATCTACACCGCTACTTAAGAACGCCCTAGCCGGTGTAACTCGGACTGAAGGTAAGGATCCCATAAGTTGGGTTTGTATCTTTGCCTTGTGCCGCACGCAAATCACACATTTACGAACATGATGTTTCACCAGATTCTTTGCTCCTACTAAAAAGTACGCTGATCGGATGAAATTTAGCATTAATTGTGCATCCCCATGCAACGTTTTCTTGTGCGCATTGTCAACTACTAAATCCGAAAAGTGCGACTTGTGCGGCAGCAGGATTGGTTGCTTAACATTCTCGGATTCTTGAGACTGAGATATTCTCCCGTTTGCTCTTAGCAATCCCTTATCGTCGATGAAAGGGTTCAAACTTAACAGTTTCGACGATTTGGATTTGACCTGTCCGTAAGTTTTTATTTCTTTTATTTCTGATTTGAACTCTGCCGCTTGAACTAATCTACTACAAATCAATAGCGCTTCATCCAACTCCCACTTATGTAAATACTTTACACATTGACCTTTATCCAAAATTTGCTTTTTAGTGACGAATCTTCTACAATATGCTACCACACGAATTAGCTTCTTTAGTGAAGAATACTTGTCCACAATCGACTCCTCTACCGTAGCAACATGAATCTTCAACGACTGTTCCTCGTGCGTCTCGTTGTTCTTTAATTTTTTAAATGAAATGTTTTTCTCCCATAGAAACCTTGGACCAAATTTCCATAAATCTAACTCAACTAGCTCTGATGGCCGAATTCCGCGTGACGCACAATCAGCTGGATTTTCCTTCGTCGAGACATGCGACCACTGTGATGATTCTAATGTGGAATGGATTTCGGAAATTCTATTGGCCACAAATGTCTTCCAGTTATTTGGATGTTTATTCAACCAAGCCAGCACCACCATCGAATCCGTCCATGCTCTTACATTGCTGATTGGAATGTTCAGCACCTTGGCAATCTCTACCAGCAGCTTGGCTAGTAGAACCGCGCCACAGAGTTCCAAGCGTGGAATACTGACTTGCCGGACGGGTGATACTCTGGTTTTTGCGCCAACGAGAACGACATGAATTTCTCCTGATGAACTGACTACACGCAGGTATACTACAGCCGAATAAGCAACATTGGATGCATCGGAGAAGCCATGTAACTCCACCAGTACATCATCTTCCTTGGTGAACAGCCACCTAGGAATACTAAAATCTGTTAGTTGACCTAACTCATTACGGTAAGTATACCAATCCTCTAAAATACTGGTTGGTGGTTCTTCGTCCCAACCAGTCCCCGCTATCCACAGTCGCTGTATAAAGATTTTTGCTTTTATTACGCATGGTGCTATCCACCCCAGTGGGTCAAATAGCCTTGCAACATCTGATATTATTTTCCTTTTTGTTACAGGTGCAGACAACGAAGGCAGTTTTACCGAGTATTGGAATTCGTCGCGTGTTCTGTTCCAGGTAAGTCCTAAAATCTTTACAATATTCTCTTGTTTACATTCTAAGTTTTTGTGCTCTTTCTTTTCTTCAATTTTGATTTCCCCTGTTTGATCTATTATTTCCAGTAACTCATCTTTATTACTCGACCATTTTTGCAAAATGAATCCACCTTCCTTTAATAGTGAATCCATTTCCTTATATAACACTATTCCTTCTTCTATGGTTTGACAACCAGACATCAAATCATCCATGTAAAACTCTGTTGCTACTCGTTCTGCTGCGATTGGATACTTTTCTTTGTGATCTATAGCAACTTGGTTTAGAGCTTTCACGGCTAAGTACGGAGCTGAAGCTGTACCGAAGGTAACGGTGAGCAGTTTGTAATCCTTTATTAGATCATCTGGATTATTTCTCCAAACGATACGTTGATAATCGCAATCTTCTTCTGCTACCTTTACCATTCGGTACATCTTAACAACGTCCGCTGTTAAACATACCGGATGCTTCCTCCATCCCATGATCAAATGGCGCAAATCTGGCTGCAATGTGGGTCCAACCATCAAGGTGTCATTGAGTGATACCCCGTTTTCATTTTTGCAGGATGCGTCAAAAACTACCCTGACTTTGGTGGTGCACTTGTCGTCCCTAACAACTGCATGGTGTGGTAAGTAGACCGCTTTTTCTTTATTTAGGTCCAATTCTGATACTGACACCATGTGACCTAGCTTTAAATACTCATTTATAACTTCCGTGTACCTATCTTTTAGTAGTTTATCTTTAGTGAACTTTCTTTCTAGTGACCTTAATCTCTTTATTGCAATTTCACGTGATTCTCCTTGTTTACAGGACGGTTCCTCATCGCGAAACGGCAATTTCACCACGTACCTACCATTCTCGTCTCTACGTGTTGTGGTTGTGAAGATGTCTTCGCATCTTTGTTCTTCTTTTGATAGAATTGGTGTTCTCAATAAAGGCTCGTTTTCCAATTCCCAAAATCTTTTAATGACCTCATTTTCATCTACTTGCGCATGCAAGACTGATATTTTGTTTCCTATACCTGCGTTGCCCGTAGATCCAGACAATATCCATCCCAGAGAAGTGCACTGAGCTACTGGGGACCCTGCGGGCCCTCTCACTACACCCTCCTTTATAATCTGGCTATAGACCTCCGCCCCCAACAAAATGTCTATTTTATTGGGTGAATTGAACTCTGGATCAGCCAAGCACAAATGCTGCAATTGATTCCAGTCCGGCACCACTACCTCTCTCTCAGGTAGTAATGTTGTTATTTTTGTAAGCACAAAACATTTGATCTTCAATTTAAAGTTCGGATCCGTTAATGACTGGATATCTAACGTCACCGCTGAACTTGATCTCATCGACTGCTGATCTCCGCCTACTCCGGAAATTGACAGGTTGGCATGTGTTTTACTCAGGCTCAACCCTTGAACTGTGGCCTCCGTTACAAATGAGGCTTGCGAACCCTGATCTAACAACGCTCTAAATGGCCGGTACTGACCTGTTTTTGATTGTACACTCACAAGTGCTGTGGGCAACAAAACTTGACTACCTGACTTTCCTTTAGAAAAACAGGTCAGAACCGGTGTGGTCTCATTCGTGGAACGGCTAGTTCCCGCCCCACTAACAGTTTCTTCATTCGGAACTGAATTGACTGTTTGAACTGAACTACTCGTATTAACATTTGAAGCCGGCTCACTCCTCGGATGAAGTAGGGAGTGATGCTTCCTTCTACAAATTCTACAAGTGGTGGTTTTTTGGCAAAATCTAACCGAGTGGTTCGCCCCTAAGCAGTTGTAACACATTCGGTTATTCGTAACAAAGGCATGACGTGCAGCATAATCTTCGTTTGCAAATTTTTTACAGAAGCACAATTTATGACCTTCAGTACAAAACTCACAGGCTACTGTAGCCGCATTTGTAACATGCAGTACCTTTGGCTTACTCACACTACCACCACTTGATGGTTTTACGCTAGAACTTGATACCTTCATTACACTTTTTGGCTCAATAAACTCGAGTGCTCTATATCTGCCAGTTAAAAACTCCTTGAACTGCCCAAACGTGGGTAATGAGTCCGAAGACAAATTCGATGTTACATTCAATTCCCACTGCTTTCGTGACTCTGAATCCAACTTGAGCGAAAGCAGATGGATAACAATTATATCCCATGTTGATACATCAATGCCTAAATTGCTTAACGCACTCAAACAATCCGATGACGTATCCATTAATTCTTTTAAACATCCTGCTGACTCAGCAGTTATATTCCGCTGACTAAGTAAACGCTTTAGTATACAATGTGACAGGTACTTCTTATTGCTATAACGTTCCTCTAACTGTTTCCAACACTGATGATAATTTGCGTCAGTCACAGGTGTGTATCTAATCAGTTGTTCTGCTTCTCCAGTCAAGTAACCTTTAAGATATTGTAACTTTTGTACGTTATCTAAGGCATTATTATTGTGTATCATAGATACGAACAAATCTCGAAAAGTTATCCATTCCGTATATTTGCCTGAAAATGTTGGAATAGTTATCTTCGGTAACTTGACTTGAGATGATTTTGTGTTAGAGCTATCATTGCTTACGTTTACACTTGAACTAGGCTGGACCCTAAAACAACTTAAAATCTTTTTCAACTCACACTTGTAATTGGTGAACAGCTCCTCTGTTTCATCATATATATCAGATGTTGTGTAGGTCTCAGCCTTTAATAATTTAGAATCTGCTGTTTGCAGTAACTCTTTATGTCCCTGTCTAAAATCACTCCACAACTGATCTAATGATTCCAATCTATTTTCGACATAATCTTTAGTAATGCGTTCCTTAGGAGACTTTTTAAAGTTACTTCTTGCCTTAGTTATACGTTCTGACAAGTCTTGTTGATAACTAATTAAAGACTCCATGTTGTAACAAATAATTTAGTAAATCCAACAACCAAATAATTGCTTACAAGTATACACTTTATAACTAATTCAATCCTAAAGAAAATCACAAGTGTCGAAAGTAAATTCTTGAAAATATTACAAGTTCTAACAACTAATTGAGACTTAGGCGAAATCCGGCATGGATTCCCCGTACCTCCGTTTTTCTCTTAATTTTTCTAAGTCCTAAATCTAATGTATGTAATAAATTCACTAAGTTCTGAACTGCTTTGCTATAAGGTTGAAAATGTCTAACTGTCTTGATGAATTTCCACAAGTTTTGAACTCCTTTATAAGGTTGAACTTCCACGAACCAAATAATATAAATGTACTCACGATTTGCACTTGACCACCTCACTCACTTCTCGTACCAACCGATAACCACTCGATCTGCTGTTGTGACGTGCTCGCTGTCTCCCTCTCCGCTGTCCTGCTCCTGGCGGTGGTACACACCGCCTGTGATTTCAGCTTGGCTCTGCTAGTCGCTACTTCGCTGCAATCACTGTACTCAAGTCGTATCCCTCTGAACAGCGATCCACTGATACTATGGGAACGATGCGAAGAGTAGCTCACACGTACTGAGCTACGGAACTCTTAATTCCTCAAAAACTAAAACTTTTCGGTTCGAAGGACCATGGATAATGACCGCTTTAGGGTCTTAAATAAAAGCCAAATTAACTTGATAGTTATATTGTACTTTCAATCAACATAGTAATTCTCTCTCGTCTGGTCATTGTAACACACTTATCTTATATTCTACGACAAAACAAACGCTTGCGCGAGGCAGCCGACATACGGCGCCATCTAGTGACAATTTGAGGCAATCTCCAAATTAGACAAATACAAAGTTTTAAATACCTACTTGGCTGTACATATTTACTTGATCAACGCATCTAAATCCGACGTTTTTCTAATTATATATACTTTACTCTTTTCCGACTTTCTTACACGGATATTGCCAAACTTGAACCAGATATACTTGTAGGATGATTTCAGCTGGTCTCGGGTTGTCCACAGAAGTGTTTTGATTTCCGGGGTGAGCGCCTCGCGTGCTGCGATCTTCAGGTCGGCCAGCTCGCGGCGATGGCAGCAGGTCGCCCAGGGGCAGCTCGCTGTCTCTGCTGGCGGTGATCCACAGGTCCCTTTCTTTCTCGTTCCGCAGCTGCAGCCGGATGGCGCCGGGTTTCTCCTGGCTGCCGTTGAGCCGCCGGATATTTTCCACTTCGTTGTAGTTAAAGTAGGTGCCTAATTATTACATAATCTAAAGGGTGCAATTAACTGGTTTAATTCCAGATGTCGGTGTCTTGTAAAAAATCATTCATTTTGTAGTAGGCCTTTATGCACAAAGTGTGCTATATACATTTTTTGAATCGAGCTTCAGTTAAGTGTTGTATTTCTTGCGGAATTTTGTTGTAGAAACGTATACAGTGAGCCATAAAAGATTGGAAAAGAAAGTTTATACTTATTTTTTGTTTGCACATTGTGGCGGCTATCAATGATTTTGAAGCTACTGATATTTTTTTTCTCACATACATTATGTTTTCATAGATATATTGACTTACAACTGTTAGGATGTTGGTTTATTTGATGAAATCTCTCAGAGACTCTCTATTACCTAGCATTATTTAAGATACAGAGCATCATGTCTGATATGCCATTATCAGGCATCTCTGATGAAAGTTGGCCGAATCTGTCTCCAAAGGCCTTTAAACCGCTATAGATCACTACTTGATATTGTCACAGAATACATATTTATATATAGCTAATATCATTAAATATATTTAATACATTTTGTCAGACCTAAGCTCTTGTCGGTGGAGTTCCTTCCATGCAGTAGTCAAACAGTTTCATTTCCAATTACTAGTAAAAATAAGACTGATCCATCATTTTATAGGCCTATTACATCCCATAGACTAGAGACGTATATGAAAAACTTAGATATGGGTTTGCCAGTACCGGATTTTGATGAACAGAACCCGAACAAAATCTATTCTGACTTTTTCAACATTATTCAAACATAATTCAATACAGTTTTAAAATTAAAGAAAGTCAGTACCAAAAACGGTTCATCTAAATTTATTAGACTGAGCTGAATAGAGAATAAAGTAGAGCTATCTTGTATGACCTTTATGATCAGAAAACCTATAACTTTGATATAAAATTTCATGACTATGTTAAAAAATATTCCAAAACTTTCAAGTTGGTTTGTAGGACTGCAAAAACACATTAATAGAAATTCAAATAATAGAATGAAAATGGTTTGGCAAACCATTAACCGTGAAACTGGCAAAGTCATATCAAGGGACAATGATTTCTGCTTAAAGATAGGTGATGATGTTGTTAAATCCAACGCTGAGGTAGCTCGAGCTTTTGAAACATTCATCACCAATGTACCCTTACTCACAACAGAGCGTCTAAATTCATCTCCATATGAAGAAAAAAAACCGGTCAAGTGCGAGTCTAAATCGCGCACGAAGGGTTCCGTACCACCGTTCAATGGAAGCGATGGTGTGGAGTGAATAGTTTGGATTTTACACAGCAAAATATTGTTTACAAAGTTATTGGTGCGGTTACTTTCACACTCCATGTACGTAACCAGGTGCATCCATAAGTTTGTATATGGTATTGAAAGAATTGTTGTATGGGAGCCCCCTTAAATATTTCTTTTATCCTGTTTTTCAGTATTTGTTGTTATAGCGGCAACAGAAATACATAATCTGTGAAAATTTCAACTCTCTAGCTAGCTAGGTTCTTGAGATACAGCCTGGTGACAGACGGACGGACGGACAGCGAAGTCTTAGTAATAGGGTCCCGTTTGGAACCCTTCGGGTACGGAACCCTAAAAAACAGCACTAGCATCAGTAATGTAGATTTTAAATTTTATCATGTATATCCCCAGGATATTGTCAAAACTTATAGATTACTTAACTTAAAAAATACTGAAGACCTGTGGGGTATATCAGTAAAAGTCATTGGTTCAATAATACTAGTTATAGCCGCACACCTAGCTTATATATTTAATAAATGTGTTGATGATGGAGCTTTCCCAGACCTCATGAAATACAGTAAACTTATACCTCGGTTCTAGTCAGGAGACAAGGATGATCCTTCAAATTTCAGACCAATATCTGTTCTTCCAACACTAAGTAATTTTTTTGAAAAGATCAATCAAATGCTCTCACACTTCAATCGTACAAAACAACTCCACGCCAAGAAATACGGTTTCACTAGGGTTAAATCGACTACGGATGCAAGTATTATCCTTATATCTCATATTTATTCTGCATGGGAAGCCGCACAGGATGCTATCGGTGTTTTTTGCGATCAGTCGAAGGCATTTGATTGTGTTGATCATGATACGCTACTAATGAAATTAAATCATTACGGAGCAAGAAATAAAGCGTTGGATCTACTAAGATCATACCTAAGCAAAAGAATTCAAAAAGCAGAAGTCAACGGCGTTAAATCTGATAGATCGGATGTAAAAATTGGCGTCCCACAAGGTTCCATATTAGGCCCTTTCTTATTTCTGGTATATATTGACTTTGATAGAAATTGACTAACATAGTGTTATTGGCTGATGATACTTCACTGGTCTTCAAAATTGAAAGACAAAAAGAAGATTTTGATGATGTCAATGGAGTTAACAATTTATTTTTAAATGCTGGTAAAACCAAATGTATCAAATTCTCACTTCTATGTGATGCAAGTTGAGACCAGTTTAGTGTTGGACAGCAATACGTTAGAATTAGTAAATGACACGAAGTTTCTTGGAATAACCATTGATAGCAAATTGCAGTAGGGACCCCACATAGAAAAATTGGCTGGTATATTAAGTTCTGCGGCAAGCCGCGACAGAACACGGATGTGGCTACATCTATGCTAGTATATTTTAGTTACTTTCATAGTGTCATGTCCTATGGTACCTTGTTGTGGGGGAAAGCAGCGTGGCTATTTTTATTTTACAGAAAAGAGCTATTCGAGCAATTTATAATTTAAAACGCACAGACTCCTTAAAAGAGCTTTTTAAAGAAATTGACATACTAACAGTAGCTAGTCAATTTATTTTCGAAAATATAATGTATGTACGCAAGAACCTTACAAATTTTTCCAAACTTAGCGATAGCTGTAATGTTAACCTAAGAAATATACACCTTAGACTCGCGAAGGTTAGCAATTCTTTCAATGCATTATCTACTACAACAAGATACCTCTGGAGATTTTGAAATTGCCATTTGAGCAATTTAAAAACAATGTTAAAGCGACTTTGTCGAAAAAGGGATATTACAATGTTCAATATTACTTAAATGATGGGACTGTATGGGGTTAATCTGGCTCAACATAGACCTTGCAGTTAATAATTTTGTAATTATTTATTGTCCTGCTTATTAATTATGATAATGACATATTTTGTATTAGTTAAGCATAAGCAATTTTTAAAAGAGATTTAAGAATCAATCTGTGGGACTTTCTACGCCCTTTTTCTCCTACAGTGGTCCGATGCAGAGAAGTGGCAAAAAATTATGATTGCTAAGTATATGTAAATATCTACAGTAATAAAGAGATTTGGAATTTTGGAAATTTTGGCACTTCTACACCTCGCCTTCTCCTTGACGTCCTGATACGGCGCTACATTTATCTTCTCCTTCACTTGGTCCATGTAGGTTCTCCGTGGTCTACCTCTCTTCCTTCTTCCCTTTGACCTTCCAGTATAGTTTGGAGGAAGTTGTCGTACCGTATCAGGTGTCCCAGCATCTTCCCTCTTCAATTCTCAATAGTTTTCAACAAAGATCCTTTTCCCCCAACCAACTGCAACATATCCTCGTTGCTTTTCCTTTTCATCCAACTGATTTATTCCATCCTTCTCCAACACAACATCTCGAACGCTTCTAATCTTTCTCGGTCTCGTTGTGTCATGGTCCAGTTTTTGCTGCCATATAACGCAATGCTCCAGTTGTAAGCCTTAATGAACCGCTTACGAATATTTCTTGATATTCTTGTTTTAAATAGGTGTTTTTATTGTTGAATGCGCTTTTGGCCATAGTTATTCTGGCTATAATATCTGAGGTGCATCTTGAGTAATTTTTTATTAAACTGCCTAAGTATTGAAATTTTATTACTTGTTCTATGGGCGTTGAATTTAGTTTGATGGTTGTGTTTTGGCGATGACGCGCAAAACAGTACAAATATGTAGCTATCCCCGAGGGCTGTATATTTTCACCTCTTGAGACCCTCCGCAGACTCCACTGCAGCGCCAAACCTTAAGGAAGTCGTTGATAAGTGGGATGGCGCTAGCGTGTCAACACATGTCGCGTCCCACACTAGCGACATCCCATGCTACCACGGAGTGAGTGCCATTCGGTTGGGCCTCTTACCGCCATCGCGGGCTAACGGCTCTAAGATGGACGGCACGCCCACGCTGGAATGAGCCCGGCGGATGATATCATTTAGAGCAGCATGTCTGGGGAAACGGCCGGCGCTATAATGGCAAGACAGGCCATGGTGTCCTTGTTGGCACACCCTGGCACCGCAGTGGCAGCGATATACCTCATTGGCTTTTATCCCACATCGCAGACAGAGGGCCAGCGTCAGCGTGGTCATGTCCATTAGCGAACTGAGCTGTCTGGACGGGATGGTAAGCAGCTAGTACCCTGACTCTCATTCCATGGTTGCGAGCAGACGGGCACGCTCTGCAGGGTCGGTTGCCACGTTAAGCAGGCTCTCGCGCCTTTGAAGGCAGAGCGGCTCGTCCAACAACCCTTGGGAGTTTGTGTTGAGCGGTAAATTTTTTCCCGGACAGGCTTGCGTCCAAGCATTCCTGGCATCGACCAGGCACGTGACCTCGACATCATCAAGTGAAGAATATTTTATAAAATTAAGATTTTTTTCTCGGAATCCTCTAAGTGCCAGTTCAGCTCGTCCTTGACGGTTTTAATAAATATACAGTATCTAATAAAGCATTAGGCTCACAGAGCACTGAAAAATCCCGCGCGCGCGATGATTCAGTGCTCTGTGATTGGGCTGGATGAAAAACCTTAAATTTAAAACTTCTTAATTTGGTCGGATTATCTTAGGCTGCTGGCTTTAAGCTGCTAACTTCACTTGGGTTACTAGGTTACCCTAGGTTGTGGGCTCCTACAACATCGACGTCACACACATATAAACATCCCAGACATAGGGATTATTTTTTCTACCTCCCCGGCCGGTATCCGGGCCCCATCGAAATTCGGGATTGATGGAAAAAAGTCAACATTAAAGTTGTCAATGTCAAGTTAGCTAATTAGGGCTTCACTAAATAAACTAGAATCAACTAAAACTCAATCTGTGTGAGATTCTTTGTCCTTCTGCTGATGAAGTGGTCCAATGTAGAAGGCGAAAAAAAACATGTACTATGCATATTTGTTAATTTATACCTACAGTTATAAAGAACTTTTACCTTTGACTTTGATTCGGTAGTAGTTGGAGGCGGGCGGGCAGTGCCGCCGAGCTGCGGGTGGGTATGACGTCACTCCAGCAACAGAGGTGAGCCATTTACTCTGGAGACGTGTGCTCGAATGAAAAGAAAAGGTTCTAATTTTCTTTAAAAAGAACTAATTCCCGAACGGCAACAACACAGCTTCAATCAAAGCTGAGGCGATGTGCCAGCCCCTGGTACGCAAACCGCAACTGTGCCTCAGCCACCTCTTATAGGAAAAGACGTGACGTACTTGACCCCAAATTAATGAAGTTTCTAATGAATCATTAGAACCATCTGCATTTCAGGCTAGTTTTTCTGTTGATCTAGCTTACATAGTCTTTCGCGATGGTCCAACTTGACCTATTAGCATAAGACTCTAGCCAATTGCCAAAGTGCCAGCTGCAAATATTCTAAGAGCATTAAAAGCATATCCATGGAACAAATGCGTATAGAATAAGTGGTTAAACGCTATACCAGCCATCTGGAATAATGTCGTCGTGTGACAAATTACTACCTTGGCGCCTAGACTAGATTACGTCGTTCCCTAAATAATACGTTCGGGCGTAACGAAATTATTTCTTATGTTTATCCGCACATGATGGGTGACGCTGCATACACCAACTCTGCGCCGCCCCGCTAATCACAGAAAACGGTATTTGAGAAGATAGTGCAATTAATCTGGAAACGTGTCTCAAGCTGAACCTGTTTCAACACAAACGTTTGACAATATCAGAATTGTATACTTCCAGTTGTGTTTTATAAACTCAATTTTGAGTTAAAACGACAGCATTTGACTATGACGTCACATTCTATTGTTTCATAGAACTCGTGAACACTATTACCGTTTTGACAGTTCATAAAAAGTATCTAAGTATTTTGACTAGCAGTCAAATACCGTATTCGTGAAAGCAGCCTTAGGCAATCAATCATCTTATTTGGAAATGTAACTCAAGTGAAATAATTGGAAACAAAACAAAACTGAAACAACTTTTGATTGTTACAAAATTCTTAAGAATTTTAAGATTAGAACATAACAGACGAAGTTTATTTTAAAACATTCCACACTGCCGCCATACCAGCCTTCAATGTTTATAAAACAACTTTTTACTAGTCATAAAAAGAGTATCAACATTTTTGCAGATCAAACTTGTTCGCATAACATTGTACAAGTTACTGAAACATAAAATTTTACACGCGAAATTTAATTAAAGGTATTTCCAGAGAGGAGGCTGAATTAACCTCTAGCGTGGCAAGTAAAATCAATTACTGAGCGAGCTTTCACCTTTCAAGTGTTAGAGCTTTTGGAAATTTCGACTAAAGTTTGAACTAAAAGCTTTTGGCAAAAGTTCGCCGCCGCGTCAATTAGAATCAGTTATTTTATATTTACAACTATTTGATTCCGTGACACTGTATATATGTGGATAATTGAGTTTTGCGTAAAGGTCATCAAATATGTGTGCAGGGTCGATCTTGTGCAAATATGTGTGCAGGGTCGATCTTGTGCAAATATGTGTGCAGGGTCGATCTTGTGCAAATATGTGTGCAGGGACGATCTTATCCCCTTGTGTGTGAAAATTCCCGCTCCGGTACTGTCATTCTGGCGCCTGTGTGTGGCGCGACCGTCTCCGGTACTGCTGTAAAGGATTTTATTTTGCTTCCGTTGCAGCATTCATGTTAGTCCGATCTCTTTCTAACCTATTAAAATTGCACAAGAAAGAACAGGCTATCTAATTAATGAATGGTTTTATACTCTGTGGTCACTGTTTGCACAATAAAACTCACTCAAAGACGCCATCCCAACCGCTACTTCGCGTTTGTGTCTCTCAGTGTTCACATAGATATTTTAATTATTTGTGCTAAGTGGAGTGCCTGCTGCTGATTATCCAATATGCAACGGTAAGTAAAGTTTAATTTTAACTAATACTAATGTCGATTATCTATACCATTGTGAGTAAAAAACTGTCCAAAACAACTTCACCTCGCTCTTCTCAACGGAACATGATTTTGGTTTTCATCTGAATAGACAAATTTCATTAGAGAAACCGAACGTGCTTATCATCCTAGGACTCTACATATTGTTTATTTCCTATTGGTTACTATTCAAAACATGTATTCATTCAGAAATATGCGAAATTTCATCAAAACAAATGCGGGGGAGTCCCAGTACCGCAGACGGAATTTCACACATCGGGCAATTGCGGTTGGTCATGGCCGACACAATGGTGTGGATATGTCGACAAGCTTTTCCGTGTTTTGATATAATCTTACCTTTTTACTTTTATTTTGTTTTGAGCTTGATTGGTTTGATGTTTTTTAATTAACACGGGTGATTTTTTGCATATTTTAACAACAGTGTGTGCATGACGATAGCCGGACAAAAACGAAACATTTTTGTTATTTCGTATATTTGTTCTTTTGTTGATGGGACTTTATTATGGGTCGTAAATAAATAATAAATAACAGTGGATTTTTAAAGATCAATAAATAAAATAAGTTCTAGTCATATAAACTTTTCTTTCAAGTCAATAATTTTGCCGAAATTATTTTACCAAATCAGCCCTAGATTTAAATTATTTCAGGAAATAAAGAAAAAATAATTTTCAAATAAACAATTATGTCAAAGAAACACTCGAATATGTGATTGTATTTTTAATGTTTCTGTGCAATAAAGAATATGAAAATGAAACACGGGAAAGAGTTAATTTCACAAAATATGTTTGTATTAATTAACGCAATGCACCCTTCACTGATTTCATAAAAAATAAATGTTGATGCTGCATACACTGCTCGAGCTTGTTTATGTGTTGTGTGTTTTTATATATTATGGTTTGCACTATTTGGTTGGCATTTTTTGCATGCTTTTTCTTTCTTTCTGTAAGTGCTGCAAGAACTGGAAGAGGCCGAGGGCGTGTGAACGCGGAGGATGAGAGTGGTGCTGATGGTTTGGGCGTTCGTGGTGGCGGCGTGGGCAATCGTGGAGCCGCTGTACGATCGCGTGGCAGCGGCGGGCGCACGCGTGGCGGCGGCGCACGAGCGCGGGGCGGAGTCCGCACTCGCGGTGGGGCCGTGGAGAGGCCATCTGCATCTTCTTTGTAAATAACAGCTTTTACTAACAACTAACTTTACTAATAATTGCATGTTTTCAAATGAAATAAAACTAATGTAGGATCATGTATTTCAGATCAATGAGAAATATTACCGACTTGCCGGTTCAAGTGCAGTCGCTGGAGCGCAGCCTTCATACAAGGAAGACCAGAGAGTTGCCTCCCGATGCCAGGCAGTCACCAGGGTAAATATTTTCAAAATATTGTTAGCTCTACCACCCCATATTGATTTTCTTAGGTTTTGGACTCTACTTCCAAGGCATAAGGTTAAAATATCAATTTTTATTTGTTTTTAGATCTCTACTACTCTGGTCTTCCTTGTTTGAAGAGCTGCCAATCGAGGTCACCCATGAGGAGGGAGACAGGCTTTTAAACATGTCCCCGTGCTCAGCACCTCCGTCACCTTCTGTGTAAGTATTGAAATGAGTACTTTGTGTCTTTAACGTATTGATTTAATTGACTTAATTAAAATTTGACACAGGCCTTCCTCATATCATACCATATTTTATGTCCATTGATACCTAATAAACCATAATTAAAATGTTTTTTTTTTTAGATTTTTAGAATGTGGCGGCAGTAGCGGGGCTTCAACGCCTACCCCACGCAGGGGCCTCAAGAGACCTGAGTGAGTATACTTAATTTCGAGATAACTTGCATTGTAGTATTTCTTTATTTATTTACGTAATACAATTTACTATGTTTTTACAGGCAGATAGAAGAAGGTATCTTGCCGCTGTGCCCGCCTCCCAGGGCAAAACGTTGCCTGTAAGTATATTATTTTTAGATTTTTCCATTATTTCATACTTTTTGAGGATGATAACATTATTATATTTTACAGTATCCCATCGTCATCGTCGTCGTCGGCGAACGTGCGTCCTCTTCGTGAGAAAGAAATTGAAAACCTACTCTGTTACGGTAAGTGAAATAAACCTCGCTAAATACCAGGGTTCGCAGATATATTACGATATATGTTTCAATCAGGGTTCGCTGATAAATATCACGATATATGTTTCAATGGATATATATCAATGGATTTTTATTTTATTTTTTTATGAAGAAATGGATAAATCTGTCTAAAAATTTGCACAATTTTGCCTCTGCTACCCCGTTTAGGAAGAGGTCCATATGTCATGATATTTGTGTTTGCTCTGGGCTATAAATTTAGCAGATTGTAAGGGCTTTACTACACAAAAATAACTTATTACCTAAACAAAAATGTATGGGATTTGACGATTTTTTGACTCAGTCATATCGATTTCGACACTTATTGTTGTATTTTTTTTATTATGACAATATCGTATTGCTTTTCTTTTTTTTATTATGACAATATCGTGTTGCTTTTCTTGATAAAAAAATAAACATTAAATTATAAACCTTCATATTTGATGGAAAACATAGTAAGGCTAGCCTCCTGTCTCGCTGATTGGAGTGTTGGCCACTGTTGGCTCTGAATAACTAGCTAAAAGTGGGCATGATTCTGCTTCTGCCACTCCGTATGGGAAAAGGTGTGACGCTATGTTATAAATGTATCATTTAACCTGTTCACTTTGTCAGTATAAACTAATTATGTGATGTTAAAAGATAATTTTTTCATTGTATATATATCTGATAAAAAAATCGGATTTTTACGAAAAAAAAATACAGTCTTTAAAAGAATATTCCTTTACATGCGTTTACTGAATACCTATATCATAAGTCATAACTCAACGTCAAACCTTTTCCTCCATACCTCAGACGAGTAAGAATAAAAATATATATCTCCATCGGATACGAGTAATACTCACACCTCAGACGTCTAACTCTATTTTAACCATTCAAATCAGGTAGCGAAGAGGACTCCGACGTCGACAATGACGATGACGATGTGGAAAGGCAAAAGGACCCAAAGGCCACGCGGCGGTTCGAGGACGATGACAATGAAGGGGCGCCAGATGCTCGGGCTCTGGCTCTGGCTCAGGCTGTGAACCTTGACGGTCTGTCAGTGATCATGCCTGAGCCCCTGCCTGAACCCGAGCCCCTGCCTCGTCCCGAGCCGCAAACTGAGCCCGAGTTCCAGACCCCGAGCGAAAATATAGATAAATTTAAGTTTAACTGGAGAGAATTCCCAACAACTCAGATTCCACCTGAACTGAGGAGGGAACCCTTCTCCGAAAATAACTGTGGTCCGCAGGTTTCATGTGCGACCCCATATGATGCATTTACTGCCATATGGGATCGCCCGATTATGGAGCACATTGCAGTGGAGACAAACCGGTATGCTCAGCAGACGGCAGCGAGGATGCTGGAGGACGGATCGATCTGTCCCTCCAGCAGAATTACCAAATGGGTTGATACGACGGTAGATGAGCTCTACGTGTATTTTGCCATAATTCTGGCGGTAGGAGTTGTGGCAAAATCACGGCTAGAGGAATATTGGAATAAATGCGTCGATATCTTCAGCACCCCGGGGTTCACAAAAGTGATGAGGTATGACCGCTTCCGGCTGCTGAGCACATGTCTCCACTTCGAGGACAATGTAAATTGCGATCCGGCAACAATGACACGATCCGAAGCTAAGATTTTTAAGGTACGTCCCATTTTGGACCACCTGAATGCTAAATTCTCACAATTATATAAATTGTCTCAAAACATTGCGCTCGATGAAAGTCTCACAATGTGGAAGGGCTGGTTAGATATTAACCAGTTCATCCAGAATAAAGCAGCTGGCGTAGGAATAAAAACTTACGAAGTCTGTGAATCAAAGACCGGCTACTTGTGGCGCTTTGAGGTCCATGCTGGCCACGATGTCACAGACGAACATGAAGTAAGTCCAATAACTGGAATCGTGCCTGCCCTTGTACTCAGACTTTTGACTGGTCTCGAGCATAAAGGATATACCATTTGGATGGACAATTTTTACAACTCCCCCGCCCTTGCACGCGAGTTGAAATGCCGGGGTTTCGACTGTGTGGGGACGCTTCGGACCAACCGCAAGTTCGTTCCGACCAATGTGGCGCAGTTGAAGAAGAATGAAATGGTGGTTGGTCAGGTGGTGGGCTGCACATCAGGCGATGTAGATATCCTGGTATGGAGAGATAAGAACCGCGTCGCTCTTATCTCCACTTACCACGGACTCTGCTCTGTGAATTGCGGCCAAACACTGAAGCCGTCCATGGTCCCCGATTATAACGTGTGCATGGGCGGGGTAGACAAGAAAGACCAAATGCTGTCTATGTACCCCCTGGAACGCCGCCGTAACAGGGTCTGGTACAAGAAGCTGTTTCGAAGACTTTTGAATGCTAGCACACTCAACGCATTCATACTGCACAAAGAAACATCCGCCAATCCAATGGTTCACCGGAGTTTTCGCAAAACTCTGGTGACACAGTTGATTGAAACCCACGCTCGCATAGTCGAAACACCTGATACACCACACAACGAAACTCTCTACCATATCCCGATACTTTACAAGCTCTTGCCAATAGTCAGCGCGAAAAACCGTACCCGCAAAGTGTGTGTGGTCTGCCGCAAACGGTCAATCACATACTGTGAAAAGTGTGAGATTCCGGTATGTGGCTACACGTGCTTCAGGCCGCACATTAGTTCTCTCCGCCAATAATACTTCACAAAACACATACACTACATACAGTAACACGACACACACACGCTAGTATTCAAAAGCTCTATCTATTTTCAATTCCATTTAAATTCACAATTTACAATAACAATAACATCCAAATGGTATCGGCATACATTTGTTGTTTTTTTGTTTCTCTAATTGTCTTTTAGTTTGTCTTTATGTTTTCTTTGTTTCTTATTCCAGCGGAAGATAGACCTTTGCCCACAGTGGTATGAAGACTTTCATACTTAATTCAAAGAATAAGCCTTTACCTACAGTGGAATGAGACAGTTATTTAATTGTGAGAATGTATCATACAGGGTAGAGTAGTAGTAGTAGTATAGGCCTAAACATGCGTCAATTTGTATTTTTGTTTCCTTATATTTGTTATGTGAAAACCTTGTTTGTGTTTTTTTATCTTTTCTATCCTAGGTTTGCTGGAAGAAATCTCTTGTTAGAGATAAGCTCACTATATTTTTTTTGTGTAAGAAAGTATCAAGTAAAGTAAAGTACTTTCTGATGCATTATTTTCTCATACCTATATGGGTATATTTTTTTCTGTATTTTGACGGAATTTTGCCTCGTTTTATTTTATGTCTTAGGCAATTGGCGCATGTAAGGCCTTTAAAGCTTCATCTGGATCGCAATTTATTTGTTCTTTGTAGCCTTAATGTGTATGTCTGCATATCGATAGCAATACCTGTCGAAATTCGCTATTTGACAAGAGCTGATTTTTGTATAATGTTAAATCGAAAAAAATACCATTCAGAATACTCTCTCTCTCTCTCTCTCTCTTTTAATACGACAATGCCCTGCTTTGCTGGATTATGCGACTGGGACTGCGAGATAAACAATAAGGCTACTTTCTTTAGTTTTTAATGTAGCTTTGTGTTTTTTTTATGCCGCTTGGAACACTTCTTATTAATGTTTTGTATTGTTCACTAATTTTATCACTAGTAAAATTACAAACCAACAATTTTCCTCCACGATCCCGTATGTTGATATGTATAATTGCTCATATAGTTGTTTTTTTTTATATTACATGGCAAATAATGAAAATAACATTAATCGATGAACAAATAAACAAAAAAATGTACTTACACAAACAAACATAATAAAATGTGTTAATGTCTTTGTATGCTGTGTATAATACCTACCAATTGATTTCATTTTAATTTAATATCGGTGTTGTCTGATTGATTGTGTTTTTATAATTGTAAAATTTGTATTTTTATCTCAAAATAAATTAATAATATTAATAAAGTTATTTAATTTAATATCTTACATTGCATTTGACCCCGTAAGGCACTATGTCTAATGACAGATTTTGTTGAGCCGTATTAATTTCATCTAATTTGAACATATTTTAAATATCCTTTGTGGGCCCATTGTGCCACTGCCACCGGAATGGGAAAAGGCGTTACGCTTTTTATATTAGGTACCTATGTTATTTTAACAAAATATAATATAAAAGTTTTGTCCCGAGAAAAATCACAAGGCTCATCCATATTATCTTCACCTCCATGGCACAAAAGTGGATGATTATTTGCAATGTTTATCATCATGGTACTCTAAATATTTGTATGAAAGGTCTTGGGTTTATGTATAAATCCAATACTTTGTTCTATGTAGTTATTAGATAATGTATATTTAATAAGATAACTACTACCTTTCAACCATAACCTAAGATTTACTTACCTACTATTTTTTGTGTCATATTACAGTGGTATTTTAGTAGATTCTCTGCTCGTTATTTATTTATCTTACAAGTTTGAGGCTTTGGTTACTGATAGCTCATATGCTTTAGTTTCTGTAAACCGAAGAATATTGGTCAATATTGCCAAGGGTGCTTTGAAACAGTCCTAAATTGTATACCTAATATTGGCTGACATTTATGAGGCCCTATTTTTGTAACTTTTGAAAAAGTTTTATTTTGATAAATAAATGTATGAAGACTATATGTGTTTGTGTTTATTAGAGTTCTATACAATATAACGCATTAATAAAATCAAACATTAGGCCTAAATCTTGCTTTGTTATTAAAATAATACAGAAATAAGTACAACTTAGGGAGCTTCATATTATGTAACACATATTAGCTGTAATTAAACTGAAATAAAGGCGTTGTGGAAAGGAAAAAGGGTAAAGAATTCCAATTAGAGTAATATTCTAATTAGAACTAATCTTAATTCTAACTAGAATAGGAGAAATTCATCAAAAACTAAACATCGGCGCTCAGAATTCCTGATGTGTGGGATTCCCGCTCCGGTACCCACCGACACGGCGAAAGTTACAAAATGGCCGCCACAGGCGACTGGATAAGCAAATATGTGTGCAGGGTCGATCTTGTGCAAATATGTGTGCAGGGTCGATCTTGTGCAAATATGTGTGCAGGGTCGATCTTGTGCAATTGTCACTGATTTTTTAAATCGAACTTCAAAAAAGTCTAACATAACCTAACCAAGTATTAACTCACGGCAAAATTAATAAACCAGCGGCAACTTGAAAATTAAATATATTAAGGTAAATTTGAGGCTAAGATTTAGTATATAAACACTTGATAAAGGCTTCATTAGTATTAAGTCAACATTAACATAGACCTACAACTTCATTTAACTATCTAAATAACTCTTCCTAGTTTCCCCATACACATCAATGTCACAATTTTTCAGTGTAACCGAATAGAAGCCTAGTGAACCTAATAAACTAAGAAACATTTCTATCATGCGGTTCTGGCCATGTACGAATACGATAACTAGTTTATCCTACATTATCGGATGCTCCGTGTTTCAGATAACATGTTAAGGGCTGAACAAAGGTCAATGGCATTGAGAATTAGACAAAGAAAACAAATACCCGTCGCATCGCGTCGAAGCAGACTGACGCAAGCTCCCGCGCAGAGCCCCGCGGGGCAGCCCGAGCTCCGAGACCAAGAAAATTACAGAAAATATTACTAAACTCCTGTAATAATAACATTAAAAATATAATCAAACAAAAAATTTCCATTTTTTTACCTATTTTAGCGTGTAAGTTTCATATAGGAAACTGATTTCGTCTCCGAGCGCTTGTTCATTTAGTTGAATAATAATGCATTGCGAAAAATATTTTTAAGTATTAAATATAACAGATATCCGGTAATTTTAAAAGTACATTCTTAGAGATAAGAATGTACTTTTAAAATTAATAATAATATAAACCTTTTATAACATATATTTATCCTAAATTTTTATGTTGTCTAGTTTAGCCTAGAATTGAAGCTAAAGATGCATTTCTGGCCATATTTAATCCCTTAAGTGGTAGGGCTCGGCTATACCTCGCGCCACACGTTATGAGCGGTGGCCTTGAGTCACTTTTCAATACCTGTATATATGCGCAGTAATTCCCGCCAAGGTCGCACAGCGCTCTTAATTCGTTGCGCGAGGTATAATATCGTTTCTTGGAAGTAGTATTCGTAAAACACTTGTACTGTGATTTATAATCAAAGAGACCGTTGCCATGAAAACCGCCACTCAAGTATGAAACTGGCTCAAAATTACGAGATCAGCGAGAGACTTTGTTATATTAATAAAGAGAGTGTTTCGTGACTCTAATGCGAGTACCAGGATATCGTTCTGCTCAACAGGGTCTGACACAAATATGTAAAAATCTACGTCACTTGTATGACACAGTGGAATTCCATAGATTGGTAGGAAATGTCAAAGTTAACTCGATAAAAGTGCTGACTCACGTTTCATCTGTCCGGGCTGAGGTGTTTCGAAATTAATCAAAGCAACATACATAAAAATCAAAGTCAATCATAATCTCGCTATTCAACTAAATTGTTCTATACCATTTTTTTTTAAACAAAATTGATTAAGGCTTTGTGACGTCTGACAGTTTCTCCGACTCTCATATTTCTATATTAATTTGTCTCGTTGCTAACTAGCGATATATCAAAATACGAAACCGAAACAAGTCGGCAAGATTAACAGATATCGTAGCAAATGCTACGCGTCGTAGCATTGCAGCACCGTAGCACGGAACAGGTTCGTAGTTCGAGTACCAGCCATCAATTCCTAAGTTCACGCAGACGAACATTCTGGCACCAATTAGTGGCAAACAGACAGACAGCGTCACATCTCAGGGGTGGCAGTGGCACAGTTGTCTCCTCGTTGAGCTGGTTATTCAATACTTCGTTTTGTGCCCTAGCTAGGCTAGTCCATCACCGCAACTATGGTATTAAGATATGGCTTACACGCGAGATACCATAAAAAGTGGGTATGGTAAATAAGTTAATGAATAAAACGATAGCTATCTAAGTATTGTTATGTCGACGTCACGCGACTCATACTCTGATAGCTAGTGGATCACGCGACTCATACTCTGATAGCTAGTGGATCACGCGAGCCGATTGTAACTGATAGCTAGTGGATCACGCGACTCATACTCTGATAGCTAGTGGATCACGCGACTCATACTCTGATAGCTAGTGGATCACGCGAGCCGATTGTAACTGATAGCTAGTGGATCACGCGAGCCGATTGTAACTGATAGCTAGTGGATCACGCGAGCCGATTGTAACTGATAGCTAGTGGATCACGCGACTCATACTCTGATAGCTAGTGGATCACGCGACTCATACTCTGATAGCTAGTGGATCACGCGAGCCGATTGTAACTGATAGCCAGTGGATCACGCGAGCCGATTGTAACTGATAGCTAGTGGATCACGCGAGCCGATTGTAACTGATAGCTAGTGGATCACGCGAGCCGATTGTAACTGATAGCTAGTGGATCACGCGAGCCGATTGTAACTGATAGCTAGTGGATCACGCGAGCCGATTGTAACTGATAGCTAGTGGATCACGCGAGCCGATTGTAACTGATTTAGGCCCAGTTATACCATAATATAGGTACATCATTATTTACATCATAGCTTATAAACGAATAAAAGGAGTTCCTTGGCCTAGTGGATTCAGGCTCACTTCTCACGCAGGAGATGGGTGTTCGAGTCCGGTGCTGATCATGTACCAAGGGGATAAGTAATTTATGTTATATATGTGGCAGGCAAATTGTATGATTCCGCATTTCATAAACGGCGTCGTCCGTTTACAAACGCGCGCTGCTATGTAATATGCCGAAGGCAAATTGACAAATTGAAATTAAAATAGCAAATTATCAGGGCAAAACACTGCGGTAGCTTAGGTGAAGGGTAAAGGAGGTGAGCGAAGCGAAGCCCCCTTTACCCTTCGTGTTAGGTTGAACATGTAAGAACAACAATAAATGCTTAAAACATAAAGGAGTGTCAATTTGCCTTCGGCATATTACATAGCAGCGCGCGTTTGTAAACGGACGACGCCGTTTGTAAAATGCGGAATCAAACAAATTGCCTGCGACATATACATTATACCGACGTTCTAATGGTGATGGAAAACATTGTACGGCATTGGGCTAACCCCGCAAAATGGAGTATTGAATAGCTGGCTGAACGGTGAGCGATTTTGTGCCTCTGCCACTCCGCAAGGTCAATGGCGCAACGTTTTTTTTTGTGGTTTCATGCAAAGTAAAGTTCCAACGGTTCCAACATTCTCACAAGTTGCCTCAGCAAGCGCCCCACATTTCATTGCAAGAATACTAACTACCTCCATTCTCGGGCCTCCTTGGCAGTTACGTTTTAATATTGTAGTCAAAGGAAATGAGATCCATTCAACTCGGCGGCGGCGGGCCGTGGCGCTGTTTGTAGGCTGCGAAGGTAAAATCTTGGAAAATGGTCTGTGAAGAAACTCGTGTTTTTTTAATTGTATGACGGGGAATTTTGCGATTTTGATTCAAATGAATTACGGTACATACCTAATTGTATATGAATATGTATGTACCCGTTCATTACGTTATATTGTTGTACACACGTGCCTAGCCCTGTTCAACAATTAACCTTTCCCATCTTGACCTGGTTTTCTGGACAAGATCTTATTATAGAGATAAGCTCGCCTTTGTACACTATTTTTATTTAATAGTTCACTTAAGTAAGTGAACAGGTAAGGTTTTACTCATTAAAAAAGTTGTCAGAATAAAATACACCTGGTTTACTAACTAAAAACACACAGGATAGGTTACACAGTATTCTGATGCTGATCATTACAATAACCATTTTGTTCACAACCTGTCGATGCCCAATTTATTTAATTTTGGAATATATTTTGGGAATAGTGCGGCGTGTAAACTTTCAGTTTGTGACCTCGAGGGTGTAAACTTTCAGTTTGTGACCTCGAGGGTGTAAACTTTCAGTTTGTGACCTCGAGGGTGTAAACTTTCAGTTTGTGACCTCGAGGGTGTAAACTTTCAGTTTGTGACCTCGAGGGTGTAAACTTTCAGTTTGTGACCTCGAGGAGCTGTGTTTACTTGGGGTGACATAACCCGAAAAGTTCGAACTTTTTTTTATTTCTCCATTTTTTAGATCTTCTTCTAGTCGCTTCTTTGCCTCCAGCATCTAAAACATTGAGGTGACGGAATTCAAATTGAGTTTTATATTTCCCTGTACCTTATACATGTGTTAGTTTAAGATTTGACATTCTCCAAATGTTACCTATGTGTTTCTTATGGAAATAAATTCTTTTTGAATTTTGAATTTTGAATTTTAATTATGACTTTTCCAGAAAGGCATCCCAAGACAAGTTGATGAAAATTAAATAGGCTTTAATTTTCATTGGTGAAAATATTTTTTCGGCCCAATTCTTACCGAGAAACAGAAGATGAAAGATGGATCAAATTTCCCAAAATGTGAGCCGAGGTCGCTCCAACCCAGTTGCCTATGTTGATCTATGTCAGCAAGTAGGTTTCTGGCACAAGTTGGGCTGACTAGAATAGAAGGTACCACTCTTTCCACTGACAAAGATCTAAAGGATATGCATTTAGAATAGAATAGAATAGAATAGCATTTCTTTACTGTTTCAGCACAGACACAAATTGATATATAAGTATAAATAACAACAAACCGAACATATAGATATGCACAGTTTAATAAAAATGTAAAAAATATAATTTAAAAGTACACACTTAAGTTGTGAGTGGTTTTGCGGCTATGTGCGTGCGCCGCGATAGTAAAAGGGCTCAGAGCATGATGTCACAAGCAGGCCTGTGACGCTGGTTTTCAGTCCAAACCCAAAAAAATATATATATAACACCTTCGACAACCTCTATGGCGCTGCGGTTGTGGCTCCGACTACCATGCGAGAGGTCCCGGATTCGATCGCCGGCTCGAGATAAAGAAAAAAACCCCTGGTCTTGAATGTTTATCGCCGTTTCTAGTTCCCACGACACACGGTATGCAGGCTCAACACAGACCATGCTGTTAATAGCTTTGTAATTATTTATTCCTGCTTATTTATCATATATATTTTTTTTTCATATTTGTATTAGTTAAGCACAACCAATTTTTAAAAGAGATCTTAAAATCAATCTGTGGGAGTTTCTACGCCCTTCTCTCCCACAGTGGTCCAATGTAGAGAAGAAGCAAAAAATGACGTTTGCTAAGTATATGTAAATATCTACAGTAATAAAGAACTTTGACTTTGATTCTAGTGTGAGGCCAGAAGCAATGTATATGCCTGTACATAAATGTTTATGTTTAATTAAGATATCATTACTCTCTCTCTCTTGGTACGTGGTCAGCACCGGATTCAAACCTGTATCTCCTGCGCGAGAAGACACCGTGAGACCACTACATACGGAGCGGATAGTGCAATTGAATGAATGAGATTTTATATAATAAAAAACGGCCAAGTGCGAGTCGGTGCGCACGAAGGGTTCCATACCACCGTACATCGTACCGTACCGTCATGGTAGGTATGGTGTGGAGCTAATAGTTTGGATTTTAAATAGTGTTTACAAAGTTATTGGTGCGGCTACTTTCAAACTCCATGTACCTAACCAGGTGCATTCATAAGTTTGTATGTGGTATTGAAAGTATTGTTGTATGGGAGCCCCCGTAAATATTTATTTTATTCTGTTTTTTAGTATTTGTTGTTATAGCAGCAAAATAAATATATCATCTGTCTAACGATCACGGTTCATGAGATATAACCTGGTGACAGACGAGCGGACGGACATGGGACGGAGGGACGGACGGACAGCGGAGGCTTAGTAATAGGGTCCCATTTGGCACCCTTCGGGTACGGAACCCCAACAAGTTAAAAAAATAGTTTCCTCTCTGTTATACACCGGACCGGATGCCAGCCTCTCGCTCGGGATCTCACAAACATCAGTACCACATCTCACTAAGCGGCACTTTAATCGAGCAGCAGTATGTGCATTCGGTATATACTATAGATATATAGTGATTATAATTAAATAGTTACATACAAGTCAATGTATCGTACTTGTACCTAATTTCTCATCACCGCTACCAATGAGTCTGTCGTATGAAGTTAGCTATGTCAGATAATATGATCTCCCAATCACTTGACTCCATATCCTTCGTTTACATGAACACAAAGCCTATATTTACACGTGAAAGCTTGAGGCTGCGTGCGGCGCGGAAATTGCTCAGTTTACGTGAGGCCGTAAATACTATACGACCTCCTTCGAGCATTCGAGTTTGAAGAGGCCTTAGAAAATTAAGCTCTGGAAGCGTCTTCCGATAAAATTTACAAAAATAATGTTAACGGTTTCGTATTCACGAAGAAAACCACAGATGCAATTATTACTCGTCGCAAAAGACAAGTTATGCTAGTATAGATATAAAATTTGTAAGAGAAGAAATTTAAAGGCATTGTTAAAAAAATATTATGTGATAAAGCATATTATAGCATTAATGACAAAGATGTATGGAGCTTTGATTTTCCAGCGCACAAGAACCATTCACACGATTGTAACCCAAGACCTATTAAAAAAAATACTGAAAAGAAAAGTAGGTCGTATTGCAGTGCACGCTTTTCTTGCGCCGTCGCTTTAACTCGCTGCCATAACACTTTCGGAAGCGACAGTAGTTTTTCTTGAATTATAGATTCAATGTCATTCAAAAAGTGTTCGTAAGAATCTATTTTGAAATAAACATTTTGAAGTTTGAAGTTTGAGTATTATTATTTATCTGTACAACGAACACACCACACATTAAAAAAATTGTTAACACAATGACTCTTTAACGCACAGACGCAAAATAATTCTGTTAAAAAACTTGTACTGGTAAAACCGGTAGAGGGGTAAGCGTAAGTGTGGCGCCTCCATTCTGGAGCCTCCTTGGTAGGAATGATGTTGGTGGGAGAGGCATGATGCTGGATGGAGTACTGAAGATCTTATCATATTGAAGGGGAAATGTTTATGGAATGGTTTGCTCCAAACGGGTGTATTAAATAGGGTTTTTTAATTACAAAACACAAATTACATACTTTAAATTATGAGTCATTTAGTGTATGTTTCTTGTGAGGAAGTCACGACAAATGTTAAGGACAAATATTCGAAGAAGCGAATAATAATGTAGGTCATTGCGATAATATAAAGATGTATTCGATAAACAAATAGAAGTATTTACATACTTAATTATTCTTTAGAATATTTTTTACAATGACAGACGGCATAAACGTTCATAGACAAAACCAGTAAATTCAATAAAACACACATACCTATGGAGATAACCTATATACCCGAAATACATACAAAATACAAATATATGTCACCGTTAGATTTTTAAAAACGTTAGTTTATAAACTAACGCGTTAGTTTGTAAACTATCGAAAAATTGTAAACCAGACAAGACCAGGGTTTAGAATTTACGTTTCTTTTGTACTTGACAACCTAAAACGAAGACTATTCAGTGGCTTCGCTGCGCTCGCCCCCTCTAATCTTCACCAGAGCTACCACAGTGTTTGCCCTGGTATTTACTTTGCACTTCAAGTTTAAACAAATTCATGATTTAACGATTTTTTTATAAACTGACGCCTAATATCGTAAGCAGTACGGTATAGTTTATAATTTGTGGATAAGGTTTAAATAAACCAGAAAAAAACTTGAGATTATAACTAACTGTTTTGACAATCTAACGGTGACAAATACTAATAAACATAAAGTTTTTGTCTCAAATTACACATTATATAGGTCTGATGTTGTATGCTTGCAAGCAAATCAAATATCATGCTAATACGAATAGTGTTCAACCATAAATCAACTATACTAAATTTAAATTAATTCAACAGTCGCAGGTATTTGTACAGTTTGAGGGTATGAAGGCCCGAATCGTAAGGTTAAATTTAATTATACAAAGACCATTCGGACAATGTCAAAATGTCCGTTATCAGAACAGGCAGCTTGCGCCCTGAACTCTATGTATTCTGATTAACCCCTGCCGAAGGGCGAGCCCTTTGTTCCTGCTTGCCTCCTCTGTTGTTCCTGTAGACAGGAGACTCCAGCAGGTTCCTGCTTGCCTCCTCTGTTGTTCCTGTAGACAGGAGACTCCAGCAGGTTCCTGCTTGCCTCCTCTGCTGTTCCTGTAGACAGGAGACTCCAGCAGGTTCCTGCTTGCCTCCTCTGCTGTTCCTGTAGACAGGAGACTCCAGCAGGTTCCTGCTTGCCTCCTCTGTTGTTCCTGTAGACAGGAGACTCCAGCAGGTTCCTGCTTGCCTCCTCTGTTGTTCCTGTAGACAGGAGACTCCAGCAGGTTCCTGCTTGCCTCCTCTGCTGTTCCTGTAGACAGGAGACTCCAGCAGGTTCCTGCTTGCCTCCTCTGTTGTTCCTGTAGACAGGAGACTCCAGCAGGTTCCTGCTTGCCTCCTCTGCTGTTCCTGTAGACAGGAGACTCCAGCAGGTTCCTGCTTGCCTCCTCTGTTGTTCCTGTAGACAGGAGACTCCAGCAGGTTCCTGCTTGCCTCCTCTGTTGTTCCTGTAGACAGGAGACTCCAGCAGGTTCCTGCTTGCCTCCTCTGTTGTTCCTGTAGACAGGAGACTCCAGCAGGTTCCTGCTTGCCTCCTCTGCTGTTCCTGTAGACAGGAGACTCCAGCAGGTTCCTGCTTGCCTCCTCTGTTGTTCCTGTAGACAGGAGACTCCAGCAGGTTCCTGCTTGCCTCCTCTGTTGTTCCTGTAGACAGGAGACTCCAGCAGGTTCCTGCTTGCCTCCTCTGCTGTTCCTGTAGACAGGAGACTCCAGCAGGTTCCTGCTTGCCTCCTCTGCTGTTCCTGTAGACAGGAGACTCCAGCAGGTTCCTGCTTGCCTCCTCTGCTGTTCCTGTAGACAGGAGACTCCAGCAGGTTCCTGCTTGCCTCCTCTGTTGTTCCTGTAGACAGGAGACTCCAGCAGGTTCCTGCTTGCCTCCTCTGTTGTTCCTGTAGACAGGAGACTCCAGCAGGTTCCTGCTTGCCTCCTCTGCTGTTCCTGTAGACAGGAGACTCCAGCAGGTTCCTGCTTGCCTCCTCTGTTGTTCCTGTAGACAGGAGACTCCAGCAGGTTCCTGCTTGCCTCCTCTGTTGTTCCTGTAGACAGGAGACTCCAGCAGGTTCCTGCTTGCCTCCTCTGTTGTTCCTGTAGACAGGAGACTCCAGCAGGTTCCTGCTTGCCTCCTCTGTTGTTCCTGTAGACAGGAGACTCCAGCAGGTTCCTGCTTGCCTCCTCTGTTGTTCCTGTAGACAGGAGACTCCAGCAGGTTCCTGCTTGCCTCCTCTGTTGTTCCTGTAGACAGGAGACTCCAGCAGGTTCCTGCTTGCCTCCTCTGTTGTTCCTGTAGACAGGAGACTCCAGCAGGTTCCTGCTTGCCTCCTCTGTTGTTCCTGTAGACAGGAGACTCCAGCAGGTTCCTGCTTGCCTCCTCTGTTGTTCCTGTAGACAGGAGACTCCAGCAGGTTTCCTCTGTTGTTCCTGTAGACAGGAGACTCCAGCAGGTTCCTGCTTGACTCCTCTGTTGTTCCTGTAGACAGGAGACTCCAGCAGGTTCCTGCTTGCCTCCTCTGTTGTTCCTGTAGACAGGAGACTCCAGCAGGTTCCTGCTTGCCTCCTCTGTTGTTCCTGTAGACAGGAGACTCCAGCAGGTTCCTGCTTGCCTCCTCTGTTGTTCCTGTAGACAGGAGACTCCAGCAGGTTTCCTCTGTTGTTCCTGTAGACAGGAGACTCCAGCAGGTTTCCTCTGTTGTTCCTGTAGACAGGAGACTCCAGCAGGTTTCCTCTGTTGTTCCTGTAGACAGGAGACTCCAGCAGGTTTCCTCTGTTGTTCCTGTAGACAGGAGACTCCAGCAGGTTTCGAAAGCATACAATTTGAGACGTTGTCAAGCGTCAATATTAACTTATAATCAACTCATAATATTAACCGTAACCCTAAATCGTGTAACTATCTTGTCTGTCTTGGCTAGCCTCCTGTCACGCAAAATGGAATATTGAATAACTGGCTCAAAGTGGGTACAATTGTGCCTCTGCCACCCCGAATGGGAAAGAGCGTGACGCTATGCTATCTTGTCTTATTAATAAAGTTATTAGATGACGAAATAAAATCTATTTTATAATTATTTTAAAAAATAAGCTAAGTCTGCAAATGACTGCTTCAAAATTGTCACATTTCTTAAAAAAAATAGTCTTTGTAGTTTACGAACGAAGCCATGAAGACGAAAGCAACTCCATATCTGTCATTACTTTGATTATTTCTAGGGTTCCGTACCCGAAGGGTGCCAACGGGGCGCTATTACTAAGCTAACGCTATCCGCTTGTCCCGAGTTCCCGAGTATCCGAGTTCCCCATGCAAGAGACGTGTTATTCATTATTTTTCTTGTACTTGTAAGAGTCTGACTCTCGCTTGACCAGTTATTACATTCATTCCATCGCAAATTAAAACAAGTATCAAAGCTGTACTCTCCGCTTTTGAAACATCAAAGAAGAAATGCAAAGTGCAATTAGAGAAGCTGAAGTGTAGCTGTCGGGTGAGGGGCGGGTGAGGGGGCGGTCAGCCTGTACTGTCCAGCTGGCTCGTGTGTTATAGTACCCCTCAGTTAGATCCGGGTTATAGATATGCCTTTCAGATACCATCACGAGACCGCTTTCCCATCGAATGGGTATGTGTGAAACCTTTATGACAAAGTAAATACTCCGATGGTGCAATAAATGGTGGACCCTTATATAGTTGTTATATGTATTTTGTATGTTGTATAATGTTGTTTTATGTGGTAATAAACTAACGCGTAAGTTTGTTAACAATCATGTAAACGAATGCGACGGAATAAAATTAATGTTTATTTTGTTCAGACACGTCAACCTAACACGAAGGATAAAAGAGGATTTGTTTCGCTCACCCTCCTAAGCCCTGAACAACCACTTTCAATTCAAGTTTAAACAAGTTCACAATTTAACGCTTTCATTACAAACCACCGCGTTATATTGTAAGCAGTTTATTACAGTTTACTATTGATCTACAGCTTAGAAACTAACGGAAAAAATCACAATGTCACGGTGACGTGGATATAAATAGATTTATATGATTTCTAGTCGATAAGTTAAGTCACAAGTAAGTTTTATTTGCGCTAAATATGATCACCCAACAACCTGCGACAATGCTAAGATAAATCTCTTGTTTGACTAACAACAAACAACAAACCAGAAGCCTTTTTCCATGCGGATGGCAGAGGCACAATGTGAACCAACTTAAAAAGTAGGGGTTTTCGATTCGGTTGCCCCTTTTTGTCCAAGTTGCTTATAAGTAAGTAAGTCATCATACATTTATTTGACGATAAACTTAAGACTCGTATAGAATATAATCCAGAATTGCTTTTAGCCACTCGAGATGCAACGTGCTTTTATTCGCTAACTACGATAAAGCCGCACTAGCACTCTTTTTATAGCGACTTGTAATAAATAATAAATCAAAGAAACATGCGACGACGCACTCAGGATAATGTTATAAAAATACTTTATACCTTGACCACGAATACAGGGAGACATCATTCCGAACATCTTTCACTAAGAAACCGACTTGGTGTCGTCATTGTGGAAGTTCTTTAGAATCATAATGACTTTTATCTACACATGTATCATAAACCCTCTTTATTGCGTCCAAAAACCACACGTTATGACCAGCATAATGATTTCTTAACTGAATATTGATACATTACGACCATAATGTACCAAAATTTGTCATATTATGACATTATGACGAACGCCAACGCCCTCCTGCGTGCCGCCCCTAGTATGTCTGTGAAGTTGGTATTACTGAACAAGCTAAACAACTGCAGAGAAATGATCAATGCCACAATGCCAGTCGAACATGCGGTTCCTGAACACATCAAAGAGAGCTTATGATGTGTGCGTAGTGTATACTTGTGTATGTAACTGTACATAATTAGGCATTAAAACTCTCAAATGATATTATTATGAAACACGCCTTCGGCTTGTTTCATAAACCCATTCTCGAGTTTTAATGCCCTCCATTATGTAGCAGTCACATAAACTACTATTTCAAAAAACCCTTAAAATATGAGTACACCTTTCTGTTGTATACCCTGTTTAATGTCACATGACACATTCGTGGTCAACCTGACATACATAGATAGCATACCTAACTACGTAAAGGTAGCTAACCTTCTTCTGTTGAGCCCATGAAGCCACCTTCATGGCAGCGGCGATGATCTAGTCCCCTGTCCCGCTGGGTGCAACTGTGCCTCTACCACTCCGTACAGGAAACCACGTGTTGCTATATTATTGTTGAGTTTCGTTTGTCGTGTCCGGTTATATCTATGGCTTTCATTATAATCGTCGAAACATCCAGAAAAAAACTGAATCAGCACATGGACCCGATCGATGGTTCTGGCCTGCAGCCAACACTGCCTACAGCATCCATGCCGCCGAAACGGGAAACTGGACCCTAATACCAACGGGTAAGTTTACATTTAAAGGAAACTGGGTGGTAGGGAAACCTTGATGTTTGGCTCCTTGCCATCGCTGCGTCCTTAGTACTTACATGGAAGTTTGGGCCTTGCGTTCCACCCAGGTGATTTGTTTCTATCATTTGATGTAGGCTCTTTAATTTTACAAGGACAGCAATTCCTTTTGGCTGTAACCTGTTTCTGAGATCCTATTACTATTCAATTGACTGCAGCAGAAGGAGGGTAGTGATTTTCGAGCGTATGAATTTATGACCATTACGTTAGCACGCGCTACAGCAAAATGGCTCGATGAATTATCTTATTTGAGGTGTCGTTTTATTCGACTCAATTGTGGGAGTAAAAAAAGGCATTGTTGCATATGACGAATAAGGCCGACATTAATCTGATAACCTCTATATTCTTAACATGGACAGATATAGTCTGCACTAAGTGTAAACTCTTACAAGAAAGTCTAGGTCCAACCCGGATATCAAAAAACCGGGTGAATTAGGATTTAAACATCTCTACGTTTGCTAAGTATATGTAAATATCTATAGTAATAAAGTACTTTGACTTTGACTTTCTAACTTCTTTCTCGGGACAAAGCGCGCGACATAATATTTCCTCGTCTTCGACCATTTTCCCTAAGAGCGCGTTCTCACAAAAGATATTCTCACTACACTCTAACTTTGTCGCGAGTCAAAGTTAAATTAATTGTTAAACATTCGAGGCATTAATTGTTTCACGGCGATGGATATTGTATCTTTAAAGCGCTATTCCTCTTATAGGATGTGTCTCCTTTAAGAGGAATAGAAAAAACCAGAAAAATATATTTATGAAGACATCATATTTTCCTAAGTTTAAAAAACATTGAATGTCAATGGGTACCATGGGTATACAAAAAAAATGTTTTCACTTAACTAAAACAAGCTATTTAGTGGGATCTGAAAGAATATTGATATGGTTCTTGCGTCAAAATATAGGTATTTAATATAATATATATAGGTATGTGTTGGCAGTTCTCCTCTATAGGTCGCATTTCTCAACCGATTCTGGATATTATTTGTGAGCAGGTTGGATAAATATGTTATTTTATTTATCGATTTTGTGTTTGGCCATATTTAAAAATGATGGAGTATGGGGATTCAAAATGTAAATAAAATTAAAATAACTTCAGTCTTTCGAAAAATTATTATAAATGTCACATTACTTTTTTGCTACCACCCTTATTAAAACGAAACTTTTTTGTCCCAACAACTTTTTCATCCGATAAACTTGAGACCGGTGGATGTGAGGGGAAGGAAAATAATTAAATAATATATTTCTAAGCTATGCAAAGACAGACGCGCGAGGTCGTTGTCGAGGAGTTGCTCATTTTACCGATACACGAGCCTTAAGACGGAAAATGTTGGTAATCTATTGATTTGTAATAGTTAAGACGCGCTTGATGTCGGCTCGGTCGGCTCAGCTGGAGACCGAAGGAGGTATTACCTGAAACAGGAACAAATAAGAATTAATTTAACAGTTAGTTAAAAAACAAAATAAAAAGAAACTAAGTAAATTTTGAAAATGATATAAATGCCCTTTATATCAGTAAGTCGACATTACCAAATTCTTCTTAGTCTTCATAATACCAAAACCACAATTTTTTGTTCAAATCTATCAAGCCGTTTGGGCTGAAGCTGTTGTTTTATTGTTTTATTTTAAAACCCAATGAAAAATTCTCCGTTATTTCCCTAAAAATCTAAAACCAGAATTGAAAAAAATAAAACATATGATTATTGAACCTGCTCACAATATTTCACGACAATCGGTAGAGAAATGTGACCTGTAGAGGAGAAGACAAGGACAGGTAGAGAAATGTGACCTGCAGAGGAGAAGAGACGGACAGAAATCCGGACAGAAATCCAGACATAAGAAAGCATTTTTGCCCAAGCTGGAACGGAGACGCTTCGCACGCCCGGTCCATAAATGTAGGTATTATAATTAATGATGAGACCACCTTCAAAGGGTTACCATTTAAAGGTGGTCTTTCAATAAATGGATGTGACCAAGACGCTCTTTAAAATAAGGATATGACATGGTTTTTAACAAAAAACTGATATTACCAATAAGTTATATATCTGCCGAGTATGGGCTGTTACTTATGTTATGGCTGTGTTTTTTCCGCCTGTGCGTGTATAAACAACTACACTAATGGCTCTTGAGCTGAAAGCCCCGCGCCGCAAGCGACACAGGAAAATTGCGTTTTTTTTTTCAAATCAAACATATTAACTTTTCATTTACAAAATATTGCCTATGTCACTTTCACGGTTTCCACGAATACAAAGACATTGACTATAGTGTTTTTTTTACACTTTCACCGCCGGATTTAAGAAATACAAAAATGTAGCGGAGAACAGCCGGATAGAAATCCAGATATACGAAAGCATTTTTGCCCAAGCTGAAACGGAGATGCTTTGTCGCTTCGATCGCTCGGTCAATTAAATACAACAAGGCTATTTACACGGTCAAGCACCCGTGAGGTTGTTGCTTGTCAGAGAGTTTTCCAATAATATAATAATAATATTTATAATAATGATAATAATAATATAATCATAATATATAATAATAATAATAATAAATATTTCCATGTTATATTTAAACCTCAATTCAACGTATTTAGCGTCTGTCAAAAAGTGTAGCACAAGTCGGCGAAAGGCTTGCAAAATCGGGAGTACATTTTCAGTATAGCAAACTACAGAAATGAATATGTCTATTAGACTTGCCCAGCACCACCAGGCAGAAGCCTGAAGCCTCACAATATCCACTAACTACGACTGCGGACTACATGACCCTTAGAACAACAGGCAATGGAACCGTCATCCATTCCCTTAACTCTGAAAAACGTGAATTATTTTGCGCATATGCGTGCCTTTCTACCGGCTGCTGTTTTTTCTTAGTGAATGCGACCGTAATGTATCTCGTGCTTCTAAGGTTTATAGTATTATTTGCCGATGATGCTCCACTGGTCTTCAACATTGAATGACAAAAAGAAATTTAAGATGAAGTAAATGATGTGTTTAACCTTAAATTGCTTCACAGTTAATAATTTATTGTTGAACGCTGGTAAAACCAAGTTAATCTATTTCTCACTTCCAAATGTCAGGCGAGTTAAGACCAGTTTAGTATTACTCAGCAACACTTTACAATTAGTAAATGATACGAAGTTTCTTGGAATAACCTTTGATAGCAAATTTCAGTGGGGACCCATCATAGATAAACTAGCTGGTATTATGTTCTGCGGCTTACGCTTTTGGGAACGTCAGACAAAACACGGATGAGTCTACATGTAGACTAGTATATTTAAGTTACTTTCATAGTGTCATGTCCTATGGTACCTTGTTGTGGGAGGTAGCAGCCGATATTCAAACTATTTATTTTTTTTAGGAAAAAAGCTATTAAGAGACCGTGAGAGTAACAGGCTATATAATTTTAGTGAAAAGTCAATAGGTTGGGTTTAAGCCCGCAAAATGTAGTTTACAAAGTTGTTGGTTCGGCTACTTTCATACCCCAGTACGTAACCAGGTGCATTCGTAAGTTTGCCACTAGTAATTAAGGATTCGCCAAAAAAAGCACTAAGTAGTGGAGTTATGTAAAGTAAAAATCACTAGTGCGCATTAAGCATTATTATGAACCTAAAATTGTTGTATGTAATTATATCATTAGTTGCTGCAACAAAGCAGCAGTTGTGTATGTATTACATCGTCCCCGCATCAAATGATATACTTTTATGTAGGTATTTTTATCCGGTAAGCGATTCCATTCTTGCTTGTTCTGAGCTCTGACCCTAATTGGACCGGACAGACAGACAAATGGGCGAACAATGACTGACAGAGTGAGGCTTGATACGTGAAGCTTGACAGAATATCACGCTCCCGTGCCGAGCATGCTAGTTGCCATCATGGGTATGGGTACGGGTATGGGTATGGGTACGGGATACGCCGTGCGCGGCAGAACTTAAGTTCTATGCCAGCCCGTGCCGGCCCGTACGCCCGTCACAGAGATGCGGAAATATCTCATCACGTACTATGTCTTATGTACGTCATTAATAACTCCTAGTATTTAAGATAGGATTTTATTCCAATCAAATAGACAAGATATTAACTGAGCATGTAGTGACAAGCCCTTTTATTCCGTCTCCCGTCGGTGGCTACCCTGTCGGCACATGCCAGACCTTTGTAATACCGTACAGTGAGCATTAGATATAGGTATGTGCGCACGCAGGCTACTCAAATAGATCTTAGTATGGATCCTACTACGAGTAGTACAAACCGTACTTTAGGTGTCAAAATTAACGAATTAAACTAACAACTAAAAGTCCAACAGCGTTGTTGCATTTTGTGTGGTAGCCATATAACATAACATAACATAGCGTCACGCCTTTTCCCATACGGGGTGGCAGAGGCACAATTTTGCCCACTTTGAGCCAGTTATTCAATACTCCATGTTGCGTGACAGGGGGCTAGCTCATCGCCGCTGCTATGGAGTAATGAAGGTTCCCTCGCGATGTTTTCCATCACCGTTTGAGGAATATATGGCTACCGAGGTCAACAGATGAACCCTTATGTTACCAAGAACGCTAGTGGTGACCACCCCGGTAGTCAGAAGTTTTCAAACTGCCTTAAAAACACGCAAGATTTGTGGAAGAACCCTTTTCAGAACCCCTTGCCTAGTGAGCCGTGCAGCCAATCCCTTGCTTTAGCAAACTACGCGCTTATATTATCATACCAGACAAGTTATTATTTAAATCGTAACAAATGAGGGTCTTCGGGTATGGTTCGGGTATCGGAAGTGCTCGGGTCCGAGCCAACCCAATCCGGCCCGATCAAAAGTTATATTAAGGCCTTTGGAATTGGCCCTTTGTTGCAAGCGATGAATGAAACAGGGCTAAATTTAATTCTTATCATTCATATCCCCATAATGTCGGGCTTAGCACGTCAGCCGTTTGAAGCGCCGTATAAACTGCAATAATCAATACAGGTACTGAGAAACTGCAGCGATCGGCTTGTCCCCTGTCACTTAAAATAGAATATGGAAAGACTGAGCGACTTAAATGTGAGTGACATTGTGCCTTTGCCACCCAGTATGGGAAAAGGCGTGCCGCAATACTTGTTTATAGAACCTATTTATTCAACACATTCGCTTTTCAAAAATAATAAGCATTATTATCCGGCCATATTAAAATGTAATATATCCAGTGGCATCCCATGAGCTCTGTGTGGTTGCGGTTCGAGACTCTGCCTCCCAAGCGAGAGGTCCCGGGTTCGAATGCCGGCTAGGGAGGAAGAAAATACCTGGTGACGGGGTCGTTCCACACCCGCGGTTCGAGACTCGAAACCCAGGGACCCTAATCTGGCACAATATCACCACTCTCGATACAATGGCGGATATCGAGTGATTCACCTACAAAATTACGATATATGAAGTCTACCCCAGGGGGCTGATTCTCGCACAATATCACCACTCGATAAATGGCGGATATCGAGTGATTTCCATACAAAATCACTCGATATATGGTGTCTATATCCGTAAATCAAATGAGCTAGAATCGCCCCCCAGGACTTGGATGTTTATACGTGGGACACTCAGAATGTTTTGTGAGAAAAATAAAATATGTTCTATAGTTTTATATTTTCATTAACTTTAAACATTATAATATAGGGAAACATTAAACTGCACATCAAAAATAGTGATTTGCACGGCAAATATCCGTTATATTTGCTGCAGTAGCTTAGGTGAAAAGTAAAGGGAGTAAGCGATGTGAAGCCGCCTTTATCCTTTGTATTAGGTTCAACATGTAAGAACAACAAAAATACTTAAAACATAAACTTAGGTACTCATTAAATATTTAAAACATAAAAAGTGTTTTTGCTGACCCTTTTCGCCTGCTCAAATCAGTATTTTTGATGTGCGATTCAATACCAGCCCATAATATAGGGTACAATGAACTAGTATAATTCCAGATGTCGGTGTCAAAGTCATAGATTTAGTAGTAGGCCTTTGTGCACAAAGTTATTAATATATTTTTTTAATCGAGCTTCAGTTTAGTTTTGTATTTCTTGCGGAATTTTATTGTAGAAGCGTATACAGTGTCCCATGAAACAACTACTACTACTACTCTCAACTTGCCTTACATTAGGTTAAGTGTATTTAATGCACTTTATCTTTTTTAATTCAGAAGCAGATAATTGGCATTAAACCAGTCTAGTAGTCGCGAGGGAGCATTATTTGTATATATTAATAAATATTATAATAATAAATAGTATAGTAAATATGTCATTTTCTTGTCTCATAATTTAAAAAATTAGTAACATGCCATCTGCAAGTAATACAATCTCTGACATGTTTTGTACCATGAATGGCAAATCATTTACATACACGTGGAACTCCTATCTTCATCTGAGAACCCGACGATTTTGTCCTATTAATGTCAGCTTTTTAAACCCTACCTCCTCCCTCTAAATACGATCTCATAAGCTTAGAGCTATTGCCTTTTATGCCACAGTGTTTTAGCTTCAAGAGCAATTTTTCGTGTTCTACAGAGTCAAATGCCTTGGACAGGTCACAAAAAACATCTATAGCATCGCTACAATCTTACCAAGCATTACAAATATGTTTAACTAACATGACTCCAGCAACTGTTGTCAACCGCCCTTTTGTAAATCCAAAAAGTTGGCTTTGGAGAATTTAATGCACATTGAAGTGCGCCAGCAACTGACCAAATATAATCTTCACAAATATTTTACTCAATGCGGGTAGAACCAAGACTGGTCTGAAAGCCTGCTGTGTTTCATGAGATCAGGGAAAGTACTCTCATCTACACATTTATTGAAGATCTTAGTTAAATGAAGGGCAAGTTCGTCTATCATCGACCTAATAACTTTTACCGACATGCCGCAGAGATCCTCGGATTTTTTCAAATTTAACAACTTAAATATGAATGCCATATGAATGAATATATGCCATAGAACTCGATATATGCGAATGAGAAATCTTGATTGCACTTTGGGACATCGTCTTTTAAAAATGATGCAGCAAGATACGGAGACGAGTCTAAAGAAGCCGTAGTAACAATTGGAACATTTGTAAAGCACAACTCAAATGCGGCCGCGATGTCATCGTTAAAAGTTATTAGTTTATCTTCAATCTTAAGTAAAAAGCTACGGTCTCCTGATTTTGGTTTTAACTGCTTCTCTATTTATGATATTCCAAATTGTTTTATTTTTATTCAACTCTTTTTATGTGTCCGCACTTAGCTTTATGGCAGACGGCCTTAAATAGTTTTGAATATAAATTAACATGTTGAATAAAAATTGGGTCATCTGTAGATATTTTTTGTCATAAAGTGCATAAAGCGTATCCCTACTTTTACGGATTCCTTTTATTGCCCATTCACTAAACCCTACTTTACTATCGCTATTTGTAAGTTTATGTAATTTAAAATTGTTTCAAAGCTATCTGAAAGTTTGTTGAATAAGTCCGTATAGTGATCATTCGCTTTTTGAGTATTATTTTGAGTAGATGCAGATTGCAGATTATATATTGAAGCAGCTGGCTACTTGATAGTTGGGTACAGAGAAATTCATTTGAGACTCAAGTAGCCAGTGTTCTACTAGGCATAGTATGTCTACTCTGTATAGCTCCAAGAATAGTTCTAGCTCTAGTAAGTTGCTAGTAAAGCCACCTTGTAAGTTCTGATTCACAAAAAGCAATTGCTTTAAACATTAATTAACTTACATTTGTCTTGGCTATTTCTAAACCTCAGCGTACAAAGGTTTAGTAGAATTATTTTCGAAGAACTCTTCATCAGCATCATATAAAGTTTCATGTGTCTAAACAAATTTTGGAAGCACTTTTTCCAGTCTGCCGCTGCGGCCATGTCGAACACCATGAGCGTTTCTTCCAGCGATGAAAACTATAACGCTATGAGCTGTTTTTTAAGGGTTCCGTACCCGAAGGGTGCCAAACGGGACCCTATTACTTAGCCTGTATGTCTGTCTGTCTGTCCGTCTGTCACCAGGCTGTATCTCATGAACCGTGATATTTAGACAGTTGAAAATTGTACAGATGATGTATTTCTATTGCTGCTATAATAACAAATACTAAAAAACAAAATATAATAAATATTTAAGGGGGCTCCCATACAACAAACGTGTTTTTTGCTCGTTTTTGCTCGATATTTAAAACGGTAACAGGTAGATGCTTTAAATATTAACAGAATATTAAATTATATATTTACTTTAAAAATAAACAATTAAATTTAAATAAAACCAATATTTAAGGGGGCACCATGATTATTTTTGCTCGTTTGTGCTCGATATTGATAATGGCAACAGGTAGACGCTTGAAATATTCACAGAATATTAAGTTATATTATTCACTTTAAAAATAAATAATAAAATAAAAATAAAATTAATATTTAAGGAAGGCTCCCATACAACAAACGTGATCATTTTGCCGTTTTTTTTAGATAATGTTACGGAGTCGAGTCCGACTCGCATTTGGCCGGTTATTTTTTTTAATTTGTGTACACGAATAAGTCACACGTTGTCAAATCAGGACTGTAAGGCGGATAACCCAAAAGTTTAACCAGCTTAGTGTCTAGGAAATCCCTCATCTTGATTGTAAAGTGTGCAGGCGCGTTGTCGTGGTGGAGCAAAATTCCTTCGGAGCCATGATTTTCGTCGCTTATTGTTCGCATTAACGCTACTTTGATCTCAATTGGACTCTAAATATACCGTTGAGGAGAAAAATCTGGCAATATTTTTTTTTCCAACATAGGCGTTGGTTCGTTTTGCAACAGTCATCTGTTGACTGGCGCTTTGTTTCTAGATTGGTTAATCCCCGACTTGTCACCTGTTATAATGTTGTTAACGCGGCGGGATAAACATTCGAATTTATCAATCATGTCGCGGCATCATTCCACGCCTACTTCGGAGCGTGTCGATGAGATTGTGATGTACCATCGAACCAACTGAATCATGACCCTTTTGCCTGATAATTCGTTTGAAACTTTCAAACTTGTAAGATCTATCAAAATGTCAGTGTCTAATCAAATGATAACAAGTTCGTTACCAAGGAAATAAACCTTCAAGCGAATTTCGACCTACTTGCATTTAAGGGGTTTAGCAAAATAAGCTTATGGTGGGTCATGATTCAGATGGTTCGATAGTACTCAGCACGAAACAATCCTCCTCACGCAAAGGTAGACATGTAAAATGTAATGGACGCTTCTCGATCCAATCTGCAGAATGCGCTGAATCTCCTTGTATGTGATTCACGTGTTTTGTTGAATCATTTTCTTACTGCCAGTACATTTTCTTCCTTAACCGCAGTCAAAGGACGACCGCGTCCTTCTTCAACCATCAAAGCGTTGCGCGCATTTTAGCGACCGCACTAAAATTCATTATAGCAGTATCTAGCGGTAAACGGTTGCTTAAAGTTGATTTAAATTGGGACTTATCCTTAAAAGATAGTGGAAGTCAATTTACCTGTTCATTCGGTTTCAAGTTAGATTTGAATTAGTAAAAAATCATCGCACGAAATTGTTCGCATTGCAGATCCGTTTTCAGCACACGATAGCTTGATCAGGCTGGTAAAATTCATTGGAGGGAAATTTAAAATTGGAACGAATGTATATTTACTTTTAAATATCCGAGATTTAGAAATACATTTTAACTGGCTAGTTTCTCATAAGTAAAAACTTATTTCGCCAAATTTCTGAGAGGCATGTGGCATGTGTGTGGCGTCGTGATATCTGGTTCCAACGAGATAGGGTATCCCAGTGTGGGGCTGGAACCAATGCACACCCTGTATGTAAATGTATAAAGAATGTGAAACCTATTATTCAACAAGTTAAAAAGTTTTGTTATCAGGTTGATATTATTAATGTAACAGCCGAAAAAATCCCGGTTTTCTTCGCCTTAACATACTGGCTGTCGGGCATCCATGCAGGGTAGTCCGGTTACCGAATCGATTTGTGGAGGCAGCTGAATCAGGTGAAATGTATATTTAAACTTTGGAGGTCATGACGTGTTCTGCGTAATATTGGATAGGGAGTCGACAATATAACGCTTGCCCGAATTTAGGCTTTCTGGGTTGGGGATTGGATTGTAAACCGGGAGACGGATGTTATAGAAAGTGCTGAACGGTCAAATCTACGAGCAGGCGGCTACTCCTAAAGGCCGAATGCGCAGACTGCTGCTGAAATAAAGTACTTCTTAAGTAAGCACACCACAAACAGGGCGGTAACGGGACGGGTGTCAATGTTTTCAATTGTATGGTCAAATGGCCGCCACAATATTAGAGCAGCGCGGGCCCGATTCTGAATTTGGTGTGACAAAAGTGCCTGCCATGCTATGCTCCTCGTGCCGCTCCTCGCCTTACCGTGCTCTCTTTAGAGCATGACGTGCGGCATGACGAGTAATGTGGCCACACTACGTATCTTTCCTCGTTACTTCCCCCGCTGCTCGACGTGTGTGTGGCAGGGGAATACAGTTTCTTGTATATGAAACCCGCCTCGCCCCACCGACCCGCTACTACCGCCCGTGGTTTGCCGAAGACTTAGAATGTCATGTTGTCGTTGTCAGTTCCCGAACTAGAGACGGTGGAAACCTTAGATGAACGAAACTCTTTGCTTAAGCTTACTCTGTGGTGAAAACATGGCTTTTAAGTATCCGTTAAATTTTCAGTCTTAGTAAAGCATTATCCTCAGATGAATTGAATCCTCTTTGTTTAAATAGATGTAGTTGTAGCGTCAATTTTGAATTTGCGATTTTCTTACACTTTCTTCATTGGTGATTTATCCGTCAGATGATCTGTATTTATGAATCTTTTCCACAAAAGAAGATTTAATTGTGAAATTTGATCTGTGTTCAATACTACCGTTTTAATATAAGATTTCCTCGTGAAAAAATATTGCTAAATGCGTTGATTGTGGCGTTCTCTCACGGATCCGACTGGACGCCAAAAACGCGCGAGAATGCTCAAGACATTTTACTAAATACTGATAAAGCAAAATATTTAAAGCAATAAAAAAGCCTAATACAAATTGCTAAACCAACGCTAAACCTCCCGTTGATTTCTGTTAAAAGAGTAAGAGCTCATTTACACATTTACACATCATTTCACGATTCGTCAAAATATTCCAATCCCAATAAGCTGATATTTTACAAAGGTACGCAGTTTGTCGCAGTACGGAGTGTCCAGGTACGTCAAGGGTATTGTAGAATTGAATCGTGATAAGCGACCTTTATTCATTAATGCGTTGTAAATTGATTGTTTAATTTGTAAAGACATGTCTTTATTACTAGGTAATTATCGATTTAATGATGTGTAAATATTTTCTTAATTGATTATATATTTTTAAAGACATAATAAATAAAATAACACTCCTATATTAATTTTTCATCGAAATTATTTAAAAAAATATTGTTAGCTCGTAGGTATATACAAGTCTTGTAAAATATCAATAAACCAAGCAGGTAAACTATCTTATTTTTGTTGATAGCCTTACTTATATCGATACTTACTTACCCCGTCGATGGATGTCTCTTAAAGTGTAAGCGAAAAGAATCATACCTGTCCTGTCAAAGCTATATTGGTTCTCAAACAAAGTAAAACGGTCGTATGAATAAAGACTGTCGTAACATGAATGTTAGATGTGAAACTCAGCTCAATTTGCCACCTACAAGGGACGAAGGAGGGGTAAGAGTATGTATGAAACTCAAAAAATACTTGACCCGTGAAGGCATATACAACGTGTCAATAAATAAACGCATAATGAGAAACTAGTTTGTTTAGAATCATGAGCAGAGTAAATTTCACTGAGTTTAAATATATGTAGGTATTTTTTTTAAGAAAAAGTTATTTTTGTTGCCCTGTCTATTTATTGCTAAGCTAACTTAGGCGCGACCGTCCAGTTTAACAGACCACTGCCTAAATTCATATTCTTTTAATACTCTACTCACGCTGAAAAGAAGCTCACACGGCTGACCGGGTGACCACCGGCTTATCTTATATTTAATAATAATAACTTACTATGATGTTGGTGTGGAAACTTAGCTAACCTAAAAAACTAACCTACCTTTAGGTAGGTACTTGCTGCCAGTCCAGAGTATGGAAAAAGTGGGTTGGATAATTTGATTGAACTCAAGGGCGGAGGATCGTGGCACCCGCGCACCACAGAGCAGTGAATTTGTCAGAAATGACACAACAACTTTTAAGTCTTAAATATTTTCCACAATATTGGGCAAACTCATGTTTTTTCTTTCTCAATAGTTGGGGTGTATAAGGTTATGTGTTTATTTATTGACACATATTGTATACGCAGGAGGTAGTTTCTAGATAACAGAGGTCATTGACAGTGTAATTTTCGAAATTGCCCAGCGGAGGGAAAAAGGGGAGTACACAAGAGTGGGGGGGGGGGGGTGGGGTACAAACAACAAAAGAAAATACGTCCTTATGCGCGTATCACTTGGCCATTTTACACAACTCCTAGCGGGTGAAGCCGCGAGCAACGGCTTGTCATATAATAAAAGCCATTTTCAGTCCAGCAAGTTTATGAACGTGTTAAAAATATTACATATAACATCCTCGCTTCAACGCTTCAAAGGATTTCTGAACCGGAACTCCTTTCACAGCAGGTTTTGCAACTTGAAAACATTCTTTATCAATGCCATACTATGAGTACAAACCTCTATCGATAGCACTTAACGAGCCATCAATAAAGGTTAAAATATCCTTTATCATCCCCACAATAACCCTCTACCGATAGTACTTTACGACCCATCATCAATAAAGGTTACCCTATCTGTAGCTGGATTGTATCTCTGACAGGAACTGCGATACGGAACGTGATTGCAATATTAAAATGATAAAATATAAAACTAGTGATTTAGTTCATTCAAATCTATACTTATAAAAATGAATCGCTGTACGTTAGTCTTACTAAATTTCTTAAATGGCCCGATCGCTTTGTATAATTCCTATTTGATTTTTGTTAGTCGAAATTAACATGGTAATTCTTTATAAAGGTCGACACTATGGAACGACCGATAAATTGTCATAGTTATGCCATCTGTCTCTGAAAACGTTGCTTCATTTATAAAAATTCTCAACCAGTCATTAATTCAATCAAGTCTTGCTCGTAGTTCACCGCCTTGGGCGGTCTTTAGTCACAAATTCACAATGTAATTCTCAGTTAAATTAAGTTCAATGGACGCCGTCGCGGTCAATCATATCATTATCCGTGTTACCACAAAAAATATTAAACAGCGTTTAACCTCAAAACAAACGTCAAATCCGATACATTTTTGTTTTTAAACAAGTGGTTTTTTTTTTGTGGTAAGGCCCTATTTGTTTTCTTAGTGTAATCCTCAGTTTTCTCTTGTTCTAAAGCCGTCGCGGTCGCTTTAATAATATGTAATGACAGTTTCTCAACGCATAGTGCGTAGTTCATTGGTCATAAATGTATAGTGTTTCAGTAAATTAAAGTCTTGTCACCGTAAACAAAGTCAGCGTTTAACTTCAACAACCGTCAACCCCTAAAACGTCAACTTTCAATCAACCCCTTTGGAAATAATAATAATAATAATAATAATCGTTTATTTACAGAAATAAATGTACATTACAAGCTTGTTTAGCAGGGTAAACAAGGGATGTATCGCTACTCCCTAAAATAGGGCGAAACCCTGTGTTTTAGGATAAGTTGGAAAGGGGCGGCCGCGTGGCGCGGCAATCAGTTTCCCACGTACACCCAGGGTATACCCTTCGGTCCTGTGCTGCCTGGTCTGGAGACGGGTCTGACTGGCATGGGACCCTGCTTGCTGCCGTCCACACGCGTGGCGTTGAGGCGGAGCCGCGCGCAATAGTTCAGCATCGGTTGTCCGAGGTGATACCTACTCCTGCTCCAATCACATCATCAATTGCTCCCAGGAGGGACCTGCCGTATCACCGAACATTGTAGCCTATTCGGAGAAAGGCTGCCAAAACCACATCCAGTTTTATTCTCCTCAGTCCAGAAGAGGTTTAGGTAAAAAGAATATAAGAATAAACGCAGAGAAAAGCCAAAAAAAATAAAATTGTATGGGAAGTGGAGAAGTCTCAACTTCATATCGCTAGATGGCGTTGGTAGCCATACAACATTCAAACTCCTTTGTCATCGATTAATTAGATAATACATATATATTTCATATATTTTTCATATATATTTATTGCACATAAAACAACATAAGATATAATAAACAGAAAGGACATCTACAAAGGCATGCTTATCTCTAAATAGAGATCTCTTCCAGCAAACCCAAGGTTGATAAGAATAATTTAATATACAGGATAGACCTATGTGCTCTGATAAGATACATACATATATTACGGAACTATTGAACTAACTGCTAGATACACTACATACACAAGTACATAAATATTATATAAAAATATAAATACACCTAAATAAACTAATGTATACAAAGCTCAAATCTAGGATAGAGAAAGATAATGCTCCTTCAAACGATTCTTAAAGACGGGCAGAGATGGACTATCTCTGATAGTGCAGGGAAGCGAGTTCCAGAGAGTGATCGCCCGCAATCGAAAACAGTGCTTGTATGCGACGGTGTTGTGATGAGGTATAGAGAGCAGGGAAGCCGTGTGAGTTCTACGTGGACGAGCCGAAGGGAGAAATTGAAAAAGCTCACGGAGAAAGCTAGGGTATCGAGGGTTGCTTAAGATGTTGAATAGAAGAGTGAGGATGTGTGTGTCCCGACGAAGACGGATCGGCAGCCATTTTAACTCCTTGCGATACTGCGAGACGTGGTCGAACTTGCGCAGTCCGAAGATAAACCGAATCCCGAGATTTTGAAGTCGCTCGAGTCTGTTCAGTTGCTCTTCGTTGGCGCTAGCCCAACAAACATCGGCATAATCGATCAAGGGGAGAAGAAGAGATTGAGCAAGAGTAATTTTTGTTTGATGGGGCAGAAAGTTCTGGAGCCGTCTTAGTGAGTGAAAGGTGGCAAAGACGCGCCTACTGACCTCGCTGACATGGTTAGTCCAGGAGAGTTGTCTATCAAACATGACACCCAGGTTTTTGGCCTTGTCACTGTAGGCGATTAGAGTACCGTCATAGGTAACCGGCGGTATGGGCAATTGTTGTAATACGTTTAAGGAGTGTCTAGTACCTATAATAATCGCCTGGGACTTACTGGGGTTCACCAGCAATCCGTATGACAAAGCCCAGGTTCTGATGTTCTCAAGGTCAGCGTTCAGTGTGTCTATAGCCAGGTTCACATCACTAAAGAGGAAATGACGATAAATCTGAAGATCATCAGCATAGAGATGATATGGGGAGGAGATAACATCGGAGATGGAGTTGATGAAGACAGAGAATAAGAGAGGGGAAAGAATACCACCCTGAGGAACTCCCGCCAAAAGATCGCACCACTCAGTAAAGGTCTCCTCAGACCTTATGCGCTGCTGGCGATCTCTAAGATAAGAGTCAAACCAGCAGGCCGAGCGAGACGAGACATTAAGGGACCTTAATATTTGAGTGAGAATGTCAAAATCAACACAGTTGAAGGCGCTACTGAAGTCAAGCAGTGCTAGCACAGAAAGCTGTTTGTTATCCATAGCGAACTGGATATCATCCGTGACCTTTAACAAAGCCGTTGCGGTGCTGTGACCTGACCTGAAGCCGGATTGGAAGCGGTTGATCAAATTATTTCTGGATAGATAGGAAGAGAACTGGGTATGGACAACGGATTCAAGAACTTTGGAAAGGAGCGGTAGGATGGAGATGGGACGAAACTCTTTGAAGGAGGAAGGATTGGATGTTTTAGGCAAAGGGATGACATGTGCCTTCTTCCATACTTTGGGAAAGGAACACTCTGATAAAGAATAGTTAATTAAATGAGTGATTGCAGGAAGCAGCTCGTCGAGCACGCTCCTGATCATTCGAGGACAAATTTTGTCATCTCCAACAGCTTTAGAAGAAATTGCCAGCACTGCCTTCCTAACAGCATCGACTCCAACCGGGCTGAACTCGAAAGGAGTAGTAGTAGCAGCAGGTCTTAACCGGAGGCTACGCAGGGTGGCTTCCTTGACGATACATATAACCTGTTTGTTGGTAGTGGCTCCACAGCTGTGCGATGCAAAAAGTTACCACGCAAAGGATAAGATGTCGTTGATAGCGGATATCTTTCACTGACCTACATGTTAATTACAAACTACTTTTATTTGACGATCAACTATGTGATTACCAATTTTCTCTCCAGCGCGACGCTTTATAATAATAATAATAATGCCTTGGACACTATTACACACATTGATCTAGCCCCAAACTATGATTCCCTGTATCTTGGGTACTAGACAACGATACACGTACTTATATAGATAAATATTATAGGTACTTAGATAGATAGACATCCATGACTAGGGTACAATCATCCGTTCTCATCAAACAAATATTTGCCCCCACCGGGACTCGAACCCGGGACCCTTGGCTTCGTAGGCAGGGTCACTGCCGACTCGGCCATTCGGGTCGTTGCTCATGCTCAAAATGACAATTTGTGGGCGAACCGGATTTATATCGTGTCAGAGATACAGTAGCCTAAATGTGGAAATAATAAATACTTATTATGAGCTACGTGGTCTAATGGGTTTCACGCTCGCTTCTCAGATGGGGTGCAGGTTCGAAGCCTGACCATGTTCCGATGCGATAATTAATTTATCTTCGGATGACACGTTAACTTGTAGGTCCCGGCTACTATCGTTACGTGGCCGTAAAACCCGTCCATCAACCCGCACTGAGCCAGCGCGGTGGAGTATGGCTTCCTCTTACTCGTATCTGGATAAAGACGTGTGCCCCTCGATGGGGACATTAAATGGCTACATTTGTTTATTAACTTCTCTTGAGAAGTTATTATAATAGGTCTGAAAATTGAAATAGGTAATTTTGTGTTTTCTTTACGTTTTAAGACCTGGAGAATCATTTGCAATCATTTTTAGAGTGATGTCTGTGTGTGTGTGTGTGTGTGTGTGTGTGTGTACGTACGTATGTACGTGATCAAAATTATGGAATTCGTTTTCTCAATAACTACTGGACCGAATCGCTTTGATGACCATATCAATCGATACGCCACGTCATGACTTAGATCTGAAAGGAGTCTAGAAAAAATCGGTCCAGCGGTTCGTTTTTTATTTGTAAAAAACTGACTTTTTTGAACACGCAACGTTAATTTTGTATGTAATTCCAAGTATTGAGGGGTAGATGTGGGTTTTTGAGGGTGCTGGTTTCGAATCTTTCATCAGTTTTTTAAAATTCAAAATGGCGGACCCACTATGACGTCATCTTTTTCGTGAAAATTCTTTAAATTCGATAAAATTTATTAATTATTGTGTAATGTTAAAAAATTGTTTTTTTTTTTAATTACGTCGCTAGATATTCCAGTAATAATTCTCAAATGATTTTCTAGGTATCGAAACATTAAAAAAAAGAATTCTTCTCAAGAGAAGTTGCTTGTACGGTACTTGCTGCCGAACCGATTATTTATTAGTTATGTAATATTTTTTTGTAATTTTCTTTATTGTACTACACAAAACAGTCATACAGATAACTTATAATAGAAAAAACATGTACAAAGCGAGCTTATCTCTCAAAAGAGATTTCTTCCAGCAAACCAAGATGGTAGGAGAGGTGATGGTTGAGCGGGGTATTATGTATTTCCGATATCAATGGCAACACCAGTCAAATTAAAAAACCGACTCAATAGAACACGATTATTTTATCTATTTTGAATTTAAATGACATTGTGACTGAAATCAGAAATATGAGGCTAAAGAATCGCTGTGTCGCAGTATCTATGCACCTTGATTGGATGCGTAAACCTCAGGGTGCCGTAATGACGTCACAATCTAGGTGCGCGCGCACATATCGTGAGTTACCTTTAGCAACATTCAGTATCCCTAACATCTAAATCTTTGAAACTGGTGTTTTGAATGATTTTCGCCAACTCAGCCAATCCAATCCCCAATCAGAACTAATCAGAACACGATTATATTAAACGACCCGTCTTTTGATTGGTGGTCCTTTTCAAATTTGGAACGAATTCTGACAGAAATTCCCAGATGAGCCTCCAGGACGCGATAATATCACAAGAGCTGTAATTTAAAACGACTGCCATTTTGTTTTTATAAAAAATCGGGATATGTCAAGAGTAACAGAATGGAGCTATAGAATCCAGCTACTGTGGCTCAAGCAGGAAGCGAAAAAGTGTTCGAGTTCAGATAAAATGAACCTGATGTCATTGTACATAAGAGTCACTGACAGTTATTTCTGCTTCCTACACTGGCCACCCACAGTGTATGTGCACCTTGATCGAATGCATGAACGTCATAGCACCGTTGTGACGTCATCGCTAGCAGGGCGTATAGCCAGGAGGGCGGGACAGGGGGTATTTAGAATCAGAGCTTTGAAGGTACACAATGATGTCTGATTTAACTATTGCTGCGGCGATGGGCTAGCACCCTGTTACGCTTAAAGAAGCATTGAATAACTGGCTTAACGAGGGAACAACTGTGCCTATGCCATCCCGTGTGGGAAAAGGCGTGGCGCTATGTGGTCAATCAATTATTTATTGACTTGGCTTTTCACTCCTCGTGTTGTCATAGTATCAGTCGCTTAACTAACAACGCCAGAACCACGACTACCAACGCAATAACAAATATAGGTCGATAGGTCGCTCAAAAGCCTTTTCAGTACCATTCGAGGTCTTAAATAACTTGCCGTCTCTTGTCTAACTTTACAAAGATATTTAAGTCGACGAGTATTTTGGTAATCTACGAAGTATTTCGAGTTGCTGTCCCCCCGGAATAGGACAGAGACACGATCCTTTATCCAACCGGATATACAAATATTATGGGACGTAACTTCCGTTGTTCGGCCATTTTCATATTTTCCGCTCGACGCCGCCGGCTGAGCCTCAGAACAAGTAGTACCGGAGGCACCCAACGACTCCGCTCGACGCCGCCGGCTGAGCCTCAGAACAAGTAGTACCGGAGGCACCCAACGACTCCGCTCGACGCCGCCGGCTGAGCCTCAGAACAAGTAGTACCGGAGGCACCCAACGACTCCGCTCGACGCCGCCGGCTGAGCCTCAGAACAAGTAGTACCGGAGGCACCCAACCACTCAAATCACCTACCGAAGATTCGGACATTTCATAAAAACACGTTTAAAGGCGAGCTCATCTCTGACAAGAGATTTATTTCAGAGTTTCACTTTCGGCGAGTAATCAGATGACAGTTACAAAAATGACGTAATTAAAAAAACTTAGGAACTTGACTGTGATACAAAACAAGCAGATAATAATTAAGTAATTATTGAGGTACAATAAATTTATTTTAGAAAAATGTTAAATTAATTTAAATTTGCAGGTAGTAGACCTTGCATCACATTTTTTTATCTTTTTCAATATTATCTGGAGTTAAACTCTCATTTTCACAAAGCACTTGAGGAAAACTTATTTTAAAATAATACTAGTAAAGGAAATCGTAAACAAAGAAAGGCGGAATGGATTAAGCGCGTTTCCTTACTTTTTTAAACTTTTTTTAGATGCGCATCGCTTTGATATGGATCTCTTTACTGATTTGAACTGACAAAAAGAACTTTGGGATTAGTCAGTCTGTGCTGAAGACGCAAATAAATAAAACACTTTAGCACATATATTTTTAAGTTTGGTCTGCGTTTCAAGATCGGTCTCTTTTCTGATTGGAGCTGTCAATTAGAATCTATTAAAATTTATTATTTCCTCTGTACTGGCAACACAAATTAAAAACTTACTTTTCGCACCACCTGCTCGAAAATAACACTTTATATATCTTGTGAACCTTACCTAAAATTCTATCTACTAATCTACTAAGTCATTATAGCTCATTATATTACAACCTAGATCACTTCAGGGTTCTAAGTGATTTTCACTTCTCATAGTTCTGATTTCCTTGACCTTAAAATCTGATTTCGTGTGATACGCCCAGCGCTCACAGCCCAGCTCCCTGGGGGCGGGGGCGGGGGCGGGGGCGGAGGCGGAGCGCGGCGCCGAATTTATTCTAGAATCGAGCCGCGGCGAGCTGGATGGAACACATTTAATTATCAGAAAACCCGCGATTGTTGCAAGACGCTGCAACCGGACTAATGTATCAAACATTTTAATATACTTTATTGCACGGTAAATAATGAGTACAAACAAATATAAACTCTAAAAAGAGATTTCTTCCAGCAAACCTAGGCAGGACAGGAAAGTCTATTGCTAGTAAGGGCAGTCTAGTGCACAATAAATTAAATAACTACCTACTAACTAATACAATAAGTATAATAAAAGTCATAAAATACATTATAGTACATACATATATCAATGTATTAACATAATACTTACATACTTAAACTTAATACGCAAGAGAAACATAAATTTTCACATTAATTTACTTTAATAAAATGCTGTCTGTTAGCTTGCTTTTTATATGTTCTCGCAGGAGGTGCGAAAGTTAGAGTATACAAACATAGATAACGCTGTTTTATCTTGGGCATGCTTGAATCCCTATCTGCGCTCAGGATTAAGTCTTAACTCCCTTGCTTTACTCGGGAATCGACTCATAACTTCCGAGCGAACACGGATGTGGCTACATCTAGGCTAGTATATTTTAGTTACTTTCATAGTGTCATGTCCTATGGTATCTTGTTATGGGGGAAAACAGCGGATATTCAAACTTTTTCATTTTACAGAAAAGAGATATTTGAGCAATTTATAATTTGCGACTCTTTAAGCGAGTTATTTAAAGAAATTGACATACTAACTGTAGCTAGTCAATTTATTTCCGAAAATATAATGTATGTAACCCCATTTTGTTCCAAATTTAGCGATAGCTATAATATTAACGTAAGAAATCATCACAGATAGTTGCGTCCCGGTGTAGACTCGCGAAGGTTAGCAATCCTTTCAAGGGTCAGCGCACTCTCTACTACAACTTGATATACCTCGCGCCACGAATTAAGAGCACCGGGCGACGTTGGCGGGAATTACTACGCATATGTACAGATATTGAAAAGTGACTAGGCCACCGCTCATAACTCTTGGCGCGAGGTATACTTCTGGAGATTCTCAAATTGCCATTTGAGAAATTTAAAACCATGTAAAAGCGACTTTGTCAATAAAGGGATATTACAAGGTTTAAGATTACTTTATGTATTAGACGGGACTGTACGTGGTTAATCGAACTCAACAAAGAACTTGCTGTTAAAAAAATTGTAATTATTTATTCCTGATTATCAACTATAATAATTAATATTGTGATATTTGTATTAATTAAACATAACTTTTTAATTTTTTAAAAGAAATCTAAAAATCAAACTGTGGGAGTTTATTCGACCTGCTTCTCCCACAGTGGTCCAATATAGAGAAGAGGCAAAAAATGATGTTGCCTAAGTATTGTAAATCTACAGTGATAAATAATTTGAACTTTGAACTCTGAGTCCTTAGTTATGTTCTGAATCCTGAACATATCGCGCCCATGACAAAAAAAGTGCTTTATCCCCTTGCTGAATAATCTACTATTGTCTCCCTAGGGAGTAAAGTACTACATTACTGTCCAGGTTTACCGGGAGTATATGAGCTCTGTTTGAATAGATATGAAAAAATAAATAACCACCATTTAAAACTGATTATTGGCCAACAGAGGGGTACAACAGCTTAAATTAACTTGTAATTAACTGAGCGAGCAAAGCGTCTCTGCTCAACTTCGGCAAAAATGCTTGATTTCTGTTCGGCTGTTCTCCTCTAAAGGTCGCATTTCTCAACCGATTCGCATAAAATTTTGTGAGCAGATTCGATAATTATATGGAATGATTTTGGTTTTTATTTCAAAATGGCGGAGATATGGGTTTGAAAATGTTAAAAAAATCGCTACAGCCCAAAACGTCTTGACAGATTTTAACAAATAAGGAGTCGATGAGTTTTTCGCAACCGTGAAATTGACAAAGGCATTCATTCATTCATTCTCCATGTACGTAACCAGGTGCATTCATATGATTATATGATAGAAGTTCAGCTTTCACTGCTGAATATAAGCTTCCTCCTTTTTGTGCCAACTTATCCGGTCCTGTGCTAATCGAATCCTGGTTTTTCCCGCGCCATTGGTAATGATATCGACCTATCTAGCTGCTGTTCGGCCCACCTGCCACCAACCTGCAGCCTTATGGCGTAAGTCGTCTGAGCTATGAACGTCATATAGACTTTTACGTTTGACACCTTGCACCAGCTGCATCTGTCAGATTGGTATCACGCAAGTAGCATCATAATGGAGGCCAAACCCAAGCTCATTGAATGAAGCCTAGAAGCCTTCGGTGATACCCCGCAATCGATGAAATTGTATGAGCATTAACCATAAGGCTGCTGGTGGCTTATGTCAAAAAGTCGCATGGTGTGGGAAGCCATCTGGTCGCACACTTTTCAGGAATTTTAATGAAATGCAGCGATAAAAATATCTCGATCTCTTTTTAACCTACTAAAATGCGGTTCCAGTGAAACAAAACAGCTAGAAAGCGTTCATTTGAATGCTTGGCCTTAGAGAAATTGAGAATAATCCGTAAGTCGTCAGCGTCAGTGTTGCGGACCAGTCTCGCGCGCCGGCATGGCGCCGGCCGCATTAGTATTATGCAAGTTTTTGATTCTATTAGAGAGAGGAGAAAATATCTGGAAATAGAACACAAATTATGCATCGAAAAGCTGTTTTTTAGGGTTTAGACCCTATTACTAAGCCTCCACTGTCCGTACGTCCGTCCGTCTGTCACCAGGCTGTATCTCATGAACCGTGATAGCACGATAGTTGAAATTTTGACAGATGATGTATTTCTGTTGTCGCTATAATAAAAAATACTAAAAAACAGATTAAAATAGTAGTTTATGTGACTGCTACATAATGGAGGGCATTAATACATACAAGAGTGGTTTCATCATAATATCACTCGAGAGTTTTAATGCCTAATTATGTACAGTTACATACACTAGTTTATCGTCACACATATCATAAGCTCTCTTTGATGTGTTCAGGAACCGCATGTTTGACCGGCATTGTGGCTCTACAGTTGTTTAGCTTGTTCTGTAGTACCAACTTCGGGCGTCGGCATTCAAAATTTGAATGTCAGTACCAACTTCACAGACAAACTAGGGGCGGCACGAGGCGGGCGTCGGCGTTCGAAATTTGAATGTCATAATGTGTAGAAAAATTACACATTATGGTCATTATGTGTAATTTTTCAGATAAGAAATAAGTTTTTACCAAGTAGTAACATTATGCTGATCGAACGTGCGGTTTTTGTACGCAGTAAAGAGGGTTTATGATATGTGTGAAGATAAAAATATTTTTTATCACACCTGCTCTGAAAATACATACTAATTATACCAATTAGAGGGAAGAAACGCCTTTATCCCGCCCTTCAAATCCTTTCATCCCAAGGTATGGAAGTTTGTATGAAAATCCTTCCGACCCAAGGGTGGGAAGTATGTATGAAATTCCATTACATACCCGGTTTTTTTTTTTTTATTTGTCAGCAGTCATACTGCAAAGAGACTTTAACTGTCTACTAATTAAATTTCAAGTAAATTGTTACTGGCCACATACAGTTTTTTTTTTACCAGTTACCAACCTCCTTGGTGCATACAGAAAATTAAAAACGAAATTATTTTTGTATATAAAACGCGCGGAATCACGGAAGAAGTGGCTGCATGACCTTATGATCTTAGCCTACTCCAGAAACGGGCGAATAAAAAAGGAAAAGCCCGCGCATTTTCGCAAAAACTTCGATTGATTTAGCATTTATCTTTGTGTTTTTTGTAAAATATGGATGCATTTATGTCTATAATTTTCCTCGTAGGTGTAATAAAAAGCACTATACATACCTCAGGATAAAGTACAGTTCCATACCTCAAATGGTTTGCGCCCCTCGCAAGCTCGTGGCGCAAATGCCATAATCTCGGTATGGAACTGTCACTTTCTTCCCTCTGAAGTAATGTACTATAAGGGGCACCCATTCAATTTTTTTTTTCAAACCTTATACAATAGTACTGTTCAGGCTTCTCGGCACCCAATGACCTCGCAGGGGCCCATAGCTACGAGGTAGCGTAGCGATCAAATGCCAAGAAGCAAGAACGTCGGCGATTCACCGAGCTAAGTAAATAGATTCTATCTGACCTGGTCTGTGCTTCGTTCCCGTCAAACTCCTGTCTCTCTGCAAGGCCTGGGTGCACCCTAGGCTCTTCTTGGTAGACAGGTTCTTCAGCCAACCAGGTATGGCTGGCAGGCCAGCTTCGAAGCGCACAGTTTCCGTAAATACTAACTTTGTTTCAGGCCTCTCGGCACCCGTGACCTCGCAGGGGCCCATAGCTACGAGGTAGCGTAGCGATCGAATGCCAAGAAGCAAGAACGTCGGCGATTCACCGAGCTAAAATAAATAGATTCTATCTGACCTGGTCTGTGCTTCGTTCCCGTCAAACTCCTGTCTCTCTGCAAGGCCTGGGTGCACCCTAGGCTCTTCTTGGTAGACAGGTTCTTCAGCCAACCAGGTATGGCTGGCAGGCCAGCTTCGACTCCAACACAGGTTATGTTACGTGGGAAAAACCAATCGGCCACGTAAATGCGAACTTTATCTGGTTCGAGGAACCACAACACACTCAGCTATATAGACAATCCTGAGGGGAACCCGAATACAATTCCAGATGGCTTACGATTTAATTCAATACCCTATACCAATACGCGCTACATCGCGAGGGCTTTTCGTCAGTCAGTTGTCAAAAACTGCTCTGTGGCAGCTCCGTCAAATTCAAAATGGCCGTTCCGGAACCATAGATCGAGTATCGATTCTGAATCGAACAATCACCCGCCCGGACAGGCACCCACCTGTCCCTTAATCTACGGGCAGCCGAGACAACGTTGCTACCGCTCGTTTTAGTACCGAGCCTCCTACTAGAACCTCTGCAGACCGGGGGGTCCCGTCCCTGCCAGGGAACAAGTTAACAATGCGCCCCCTGCGCCAACGCAGTGGCGGTAGGTTAGCATCCTTAACCAGCACGAGGTCACCAACACTAGGGGGGCTGGTTTTGTCAGTCCACTTAAGGCGCTGTTGTAAGATATGCAGATACTCGAGCGACCAACGCTTCCAGAAATTCTGAGTAAACTGCTGCAACATCTGATACCTTGACAACCGATACAATTTCACTCCCTCGAAGGGGTGCTCGGGCAACGCGTTAAGTGGCTGTCCTATCAAGAAATGGCCTGGGGTCAGAGCCTCCAGGTCATTTGGATCCGAGCTGAGCGGACACAACGGTCGCGAATTGAGAACGGCCTCGATCTTACAAAACAATGTCGCGAGCTCCTCAAAAGTCAGCGCGGTCTGACCTACTATACGCCCTAAGTGCGTCTTCGCTGACTTAACTACGGCCTCAAAAATCCCACCCCAGTGGGGGCAACTCGGTGGGCTGAAGGTCCACTGTATACCCCGACGGGAGAGGGCCGTTCCAATATCCACTTTATTTACATTCAAAAAGTTGACTATCTCTCGTAAGTATCGTTCCGCAACGATGTAGTTAGTGCCGTTATCAGAGCGGATCAAAGTTGGAAGTCCCCTTCGAGAAACAAACCTATCCAAACAAGCAATGAAAGCCTCTGTCGAGAGATCAGCAACGAGTTCAGGAGCCCGACATCCCCTGGATGCACAATCAGACGGGTTCAATTCTCCTGGTACATGTCTCCAGGTCAGTGGGACCTCAGACGACACAATCTGGGAGACACGGTTCGCAACAAAAACCTCTAAGGTATGGACCGAAGCCTTCAGCCAGCACAAAACAATCTGGCTGTCCGTCCACGCGTACACCGTATCCTAACCACTGACCCACGCAACACTGTTAGAGTGTGATTCAAAAGTTTGGTCAAAAGAGCAGCCCCGGACAGTTCCAGTTTTGGAATCGTCATCCTTGTCCGAATAGGCGCTACCTTGCTTTTTGCCAAAACCAAACGCACGTCGACCTCCCCGGTGGAGGTGACGGTTCGCAAATAAACCGCTGCCGCAAACCCTCGTTCAGAGGCATCACAAAACCCGTGAAGGGTTGCCCTGTAATCCCCAGCAGGGACCAATTTCCTCGGCAGCGATACATTATTTATATTGAGGCCCAACCATTTCGCTAAATCGTTCGATACAATGCAGCCCTGAGCTCCAGAATCTAATAGGGCGCGAACGTATGTTGGGTTGCCCGCCAAATCCCAAACAAGCACAGAGGCGATCGGTAACACCACCGTCTCCGGTTGGGGGGCAACAAATTGTTGGGCCGCAAATTCCTAGCGAGGGCCCCCGGGGCCCCACTGTGCCTGTAACCGATCAGGTAGGCAGCTATACGCCAGAGGGTCCCATTGTACAAATGGCCCACGCGCCGGTTCCATTGCCACCCTACGACGCCCCCCGAAGGGTTGTGGGCGTGAATTCAACCGTGGCCGCTCCATGAGCGGGGGGGACATCACATGCGACCGACGAGGACGAGGCGACGAGCGGGGCGACAACTGAGGCGGCGTCCGAACCGCACCCGCATAGCTCGAAGTTGTCCCATGCCACCCGCCCGTTACGGCCTGCTCAACACAACCAATGTGCCGCTGAGTCGGATGCTGAGTCGCAACCGAGAACTCAGGGCCCCCCATGTGATGACCCTGAGTGCGGCCCTGCACCCCTGGGTGGCCGCGTGCTTGTGGCCCCATTGCCCGCTGAGTCGGATGCTGAGTCGCAACCGAAAACTCAGGGCCCCCCATGTGATGACCCTGAGTGCGGCCCCGCACCCTAGTACTACCCTGTGCACGTGGGGACGCTGGCCCCTGAGTTGCGCTCCAAGTCGCAAACGAATTCTCAGGGCCCCATGCCGTGTCACCCTGGGTACGGCCCTGTGGTGGCTGTTGGCCGGACCGGTTCATGCACAACAAATTGTGGTGGGCCCCACCACAATATCCGCACAATTTTGTGCGCGTGCAGTCCCTAGCCATGTGTGGCCCGAGGCACAGGAAACACCAGCTCCGCTGCTTGGCCATCCGGCGCCGTCCCTCAACCCTAAGTTCCCCGAACTTATTGCAATCGGCCACAGCATGGCCAATCTGCCTACAACATGGGCAGGTCTCACCTGCACCCCTGGGTGGGGTCAATGCACTCACAGTCCCATACGACTGCCGGTTGGTGCGGTCCTTCCTCGTCGGAGGGCCCCTACTCACAGCGCTCCCGGCAGCTCTCTGTGGCTCCGAAGGATGGGTGACCGTCAACCCCAAGTTCTCTGCCCGTCGAGCCTCCTCTTCCAAAAATCCGACCAAGTCGGAGAAGGCGGGCAGGTCCTCGGCCGACCTCCCGTGAGACTGTTCGAAACGAGTCTGCACGTCAGCGGGTAGGCGGGAAAGTACAATGTACAGCAGTAGGTAGGACCATTCACCAACCGGAAGTCCAAGATTCTCTAGGGCCTTGGTGACGGACAACAACGGGTTCAAAACCTCCGTCTGTATGGCCCCGACCTTGTTCACAACCGGGATGCTAAACAAACGGTTCAGTTGGGCATCGGCCAACCTCCGTTTGTTGTGGTAACGTCTGACCAGCAATTGCCTGGCCGTTTCATAGTTACCCTCCGTAACTGTCAAATGAGCGACCAGCTCCCTGGGCTCACCCCTCAATGCTGCCACCAGCTGAGCCATCTTGACAGACTTGGTAATGTCCGATCGCATGTGCACCAAACTGTCGAACAGATTGATGAAGCTCATCCATTCACCGGACACTCCGTCAAAAGTAGGCATAGTTATGGCCGGTAACCTGGACCCTGAACCCTGAAGCGACAGAGGTGCTTCAATGTCACCACCACGGCTGGACTCGCGCTGCCTACGTATGTCCGCAGCCCTCTGCGTGATAGCAGCCGCCATCTCCATACACTGGTCGACGTCCCCTAGCAACCGTGACAGCCTGTCAGGTGCGCAACCATCAACTGCTTCCGCCTGCGCGGACAATTCGAGCACCCTGTTGTAGCGTTCCTTAACATCCATAGACCGCTCCAACACCACATCATGCCTATCTAAACGGTCTATCAGACCGTGTGCGGAGGAAAACCATCTGAGCTCCTTAGAAACACCCTTCTGTATTTCAGACAACGACATGATCGGAATGATACTTACTCACAATTTGCAGTAACTCAATTATATTGGACCCTCCAGTCTACAACACAAACGAGGGAACCCTAATCTATAACTTAAACAATGCTGGTTTCCCCAAACAATAGAAACCGAGTTTTATATCTACACAAATTCTGTAAAACACAATTTAGTTTCCCTATATCATATAACACACACAGATAGTCAATATTAGTTCAAGTTATAAATTGCTATAAACTGAAAACAATGTCCAAACATTCATTAGCATTACTAGACCACTAATAGATTGACTATGCAAACTTCAAACTGCAAACATGATATGACTTCAATGCAAATTTCAATTCACCTACAATGTACCTGTAATGTAATTACTATTCTGAGTCACATCTCAGTACAACTGGTCATTTGGGGAAAACTGTTATATCTGTCTGTCTACTACCAGCAGTAGACTTATAACTTATAATACTACCAATCTATGTGGATACAGGAACAAAACCAAGTTAGCTAATAACCGCCTATATCCGTGGGTTCCTGGAGCCCTTGACGGCTGCAAATCTCAGGAAACCACGCTCTTGCTACCAAAATGTTTCAGGCCTCTCGGCACCCGTGACCTCGCAGGGGCCCATAGCTACGAGGTAGCGTAGCGATCGAATGCCAAGAAGCAAGAACGTCGGCGATTCACCGAGCTAAAATAAATAGATTCTATCTGACCTGGTCTGTGCTTCGTTCCCGTCAAACTCCTGTCTCTCTGCAAGGCCTGGGTGCACCCTAGGCTCTTCTTGGTAGACAGGTTCTTCAGCCAACCAGGTATGGCTGGCAGGCCAGCTTCGACTCCAACACAGGTTATGTTACGTGGGAAAAACCAATCGGCCACGTAAATGCGAACTTTATCTGGTTCGAGGAACCACAACACACTCAGCTATATAGACAATCCTGAGGGGAACCCGAATACAATTCCAGATGGCTTACGATTTAATTCAATACCCTATACCAATACGCGCTACATCGCGAGGGCTTTTCGTCAGTCAGTTGTCAAAAACTGCTCTGTGGCAGCTCCGTCAAATTCAAAATGGCCGTTCCGGAACCATAGATCGAGTATCGATTCTGAATCGAACAAACTTTATCTGGTTCGGAGAACCACAATACACTCAGCTATAAGACAATCCTGAGGGGAGCCCGAATACAATTGCAGATGGCTTACGATTTTATTTCAATGCCCTATACCAATACGCGTTCCATCGCGAGAGCTTGTCGTCTGTCAGTTGTCAAAAACTGCTCTGTTGACAGCTCCGTCAAATTCAAAATGGCCGTTCCGAAACCATCGATCGAGTATCGATTCTGAATCGAACAAGTACATTACTTCAGAGGGAAGAAAGTGACAGTTCCATACCGAGATAATAAACCATTTGAGGTATGGAACTGTACTTTATCCTGAGGTAGGTATGTATAGTGCTTTTTATTACACCTACGAGGAAAATTATAGACATAAATGCATAGAAATGTTTATATTTAGTTAAAAGTACAATTATTAAAAGTGCAGCTATTATAAGATGTTACATTTTGTCCGGGTATCTTGATATTTTGAGACATGTTTACATCTTGAGTTGTTAGTTGAAGGCTTGAAGAAGGCTGCGGTGATGAGCTACGAGGAACCACTGGTAACGGCATTAGTGTCGCGCTTGTACTCGGCTGAGGCTGAAGCGATGATGAAGCTGGATTATTAGTGAAAGCTATTGATTCTGTTATTTGTTCGTTGATCCGTTTTTTATTTCCTATTGAGTTCTCTATATAGCCTTCGGCGACTGTGCTCGATTTCCATCCACCGTGCCGCTTGATCGTGGTTAAATCAGCTCCCGAGTCAGCTAGTAATGTGGCAGAAGTCCTGCGGAAGCAGTGTCCGGTGTATTCTTCTGGTTTAGGCAAATTTAAAAACGTAGCGATTATTTTCGGGATTTGACTAATTTTATTTTTGCCCATAACTAGTCTTACGCATTGGTTATTTCTGTACTGCAAAAGAAAGCGCTTGGGTACTCAAATTATCAGGTCGTAGTTCTCTATATTTCCTTACGATGGTATAACAATTGTCACCAATGACAAAAGATCTCTGAATTATTGTTTTAGTGTCTGGTATCTTCACTAGCATAACATTTCCATGAATTTCGAGGTCATCTGTAGATATGTTGGTCAGTTCTTGGCAACGACAGGCACCATTTACGCCTAAAATCAAGACGACCTGTAAAATTATAGACAAGAATTAGGTAAGTATGTATGTACTACGTGAATGCAAAAGGAAATCATAAACAGGTAAAAGCCAGGACTTACCTTCAGTCCCAAGTATTGGTCATCAGGGGCGTTTTGTAAGAAATTATCAATTTCTGTTGCAGTCAGCACTCTTGACTTTTTACTGCGAAATCCTTCAGATTTCCTTTTAAGGAATGCGGTCAGTTTCGGGTACTCCTTTATGTTGATGTTATTTTTTGTTAAAATCGTGGTTCTTAGCATAGAATGCATAGCCCATAACGTGCTCGGCTTATATTGTTTTTCTTTCTCACTAAAATACGAGAGCAGTACATTTTCAGAAAATGAAGTCGTTTTCTTTTCCTTTTGCCAACGTATGAAATTTTCATAAGTACTGTTGTATCTGCATTTAGATTTTTCCGGCAACAGATTATCAACAACTTCTTGGGCCGTCTCTAATAGTTCTGGCGGTGTGTTAGGGATAACATCATCACTGTCGCTCGAAGTATCCATATTTTACAAAAAACACAAAGATAAATGCTAAATCAATCGAAGTTTTTGCGAAAATGCGCGGGCTTTTCCTTTTTTTATTTGCCTGTTTCTGGAGTAGGCTAAGATCATAAGGTCATGCAGCCACTTCTTCCGTGATTCCGCGCGTTTTATATACAAAAATAATTTCGTTTTTAATTTTCTGTATGCACCAAGGAGGTTGGTAACTGGTAAAAAAAAACTGTATGTGGCCAGTAACAATTTACTTGAAATTTAATTAGTAGACAGTTAAAGTCTCTTTGCAGTATGACTGCTGACAAATAAAAAAAAAAAACCGGGTATGTAATGGAATTTCATACATACTTCCCACCCTTGGGTCGGAAGGATTTTCATACAAACTTCCATACCTTGGGATGAAAGGATTTGAAGGGCGGGATAAAGGCGTTTCTTCCCTCTAATTGGTATAATTAGTATGTATTTTCAGAGCAGGTGTGATAAAAACTTATGAATGCACCTGGTTACGTACCAATAACATAGTAAGCAACATATTGCTATGTAAAATCAGAACTATTCACTCCACACCATCCCTACCATTGTACGGTGGTACGGAACCCTTCTTGACCGGTTTTTTCATTTATTGATTTGCTTCAAAATATGTACAAACTTTAGATTCCCATATATTGATGCCAGCCGTACAACCATAATGCAACATTAAAGTTACAATGGTACATAGCAAGATAAAGTAAATGTTATCAAGATAAGATGTGTTCCGATGCTGTTATCTCGTGAAAACAGAAGAAAACGCAATTTTAGCGCAGACATTAATCCTACAAAGACCATGGTGTGGCAGAGCCATCTGGTGGGTCCAGATCATACGCATGTTCGCCATTTTGATCCATACAGCTGAGAGGTTAATAATACACTTAAGATAAAATACTTATCTCATTGGTACAAGTTTAGCACCGGAAGCAAATAAAGTAAATACGTGAGTGGATGGATGGCGGGTCCATTGTTACTTATACTGAAGGGTAGACAGAGCGTCACGAGTGCAGTGTTGTAGAGCTCGCTGTCGGGTGACACACTTGTTGTAGGGAAAATCTTATAAGTTTTTCCTCGATAATAAACTACGCCTTTGAGGACGCTCAAGAGCGAAGATTTTTATATAATATGACTTTTCTTGGTTTAGAAAATAATTGCGACCTTGCTGACCCTTTATAAATGCAACACAGTTTCCTTTAACCTAACCGAAATACTGAGCCACAGGATCTTGAGCGACAAGTGGCTCAATCGTGTTGTTCTTAAATAAATAAATTACGTTGTTCAAACATATGAGAATATTTAGAGAAAATAAAGAATGTTGAATTTTGACTCGTAATAGCATTGCATAATATACACATGGTACATAATTGAGCTTATGCACGGTAGTCTTTTCAGGTTAGCATGGCAATAGCGGGCATTGACTCCTGTCTACCAATGTAAGCGATACTTACTAATTGAGTGCAACGATCGAAATTACTGTCGTTTAGCTTATCATGGTAGCGGTCACCGATTGTTACCATGGTTACCGACCATTCCCATGGTTACTATGTATGATTAGGTTCACAGTAGCAGTCGGGCCAAAGTCAAAGTCATAATATCTTTATAAAATAAAAACAGTAACAAATTATTATGGTAGAAATTTACATATTTAACGTATTACTTTGCCCCTTCCCTACATTGGACCACTGTGGACCACTGTGGGAAAAGTAGTGCGAGGCAACTCCCGTAGATTAATGGTTAGATCTACTTTAAAAAATTGTTGAGTTAAACTAATACAAATATTACTAGTTTAATTATTATAATTAATATGCAGGAATAAATCGTCACCAAATGATTAACGCGAGTTCTGTGTTGAGTTAGATTAACAACATGTACTCGTGTCATTTATGTAATATTGTAATATCCCTTTTTAGACAGAGTCGCTTTTACATGGTTCTCAAATTGCTCAAATGGCAATTTCAGATCTCCAGAGGTATCTTGCAGTAGTAAAAAATGCACAGACCCTTGAACGAATTGCTAACTTTCGTGAGTCTTAAGCGGGGCGCTTGATGAATGATTATTTCATAGATTAACATAACAGCTATCGCCAATTTTGAAAAATGTTGCTTGGTTCTTGCGATATATTATATTTTAGAAAATAAATTGACCAGCGACTGTTAGTATGTCAATTTATTATTGAGTTCTCTTAGGAAGTCTGTGCGTTTTAAATTATAAATTGCTCGAATAATTGCAAATAATTATAAATCTTTTCAGTAATATAAACATTGTTTGAATTTCCGCTGCTTTACCCCACAAAAACGTTCCACAGGAGCCTCGCTAAGAGCGTGAGCTGCAGAACGCAATCCACCAGCCAATTTATCTAAAGGGAGTCCCCACTGCAATTTACTAACAATGCTCATTCCATGTGGCGGATAGGGGGTGCTCGAAAGATTTTCCTTAGGATACCAGTAGGGCTGGAGGGAAATACAATACCTCCCGACCGGATCAACAGGTCCCTTGCCTAGGGCTATTATGTTAAGACCTCAACAGTAGCAGCGGTGGAGAAGGCAGGCTTCGGTACGGTAAAGCTGGCGGAAGAGGAAACGGACCTGGAATACCGTTAGGCGTACTTTGAAAGCGGTTGAACTTGAAAAGCGGCTGTTCCTGCAACAAAACCAGTTCTCCACGTATCGACTTGATCGTTCCTGGGGCCAAGCTGGGCATGTCGAGGGAGGGATGTAGATGCTGGGCAAGTCTGCATTTCCTAACTGTGCTCCAGGCGATTAAGCGCTTACACAGCGGCTGTAGTAAACATCTGAGAAGATGATAAAGCGCTTATTATATATTTTAACTAAATAATTTTGTTTAAATTCGTCTATTTGTGAATATAGTGTTAGTTTTTAGTGTTTGTTAAGACAATTAATAGTGTCTCAGTGATAAAAGTGGTCAGAATTATAATTGTGATAAAATAATCGATCACGGGCCAACAGACCAAAGGACGATTCAAACTGTCTTGACACTGTGTTCAACTGACATTGTCTTGCCTTTCACTTGCTACATAGCGAGTATTTTTTGTCTTTGTTTTCACATTACTAATCATTATGATGACTCGCAATGCTTTGTCTCGCCAAGCGGAGTCCAGGCTCCAACTGGTTTTGCAGGAATTAAAGCAAGCAAAGGGACAGGTGGAACAATTAGAAGCAGAAAGAGATGAAAATGAAAAAACTATCTTGGAAACCTTAGAAAACAATCAAAAATTAAAGAGGGAACTGTCCGCGCTACATTCCATTAATATTTCTATTACTGAGGAACGGGATTGGCTGCAACTAATAATAGATGGGTTTGATGAGCACTGTGGCACTGAGTTTGAGTCCGTCCTGCACAGAACTTCAATCCTGGAGAAGGAACTGTGTGATGCCCACCAACATATCACACAGCTGGAAGAAGCGGCTATTAGCTCTGCCACAGTGACCACGCAGAGCTTATTTGATGAATTGGTAGCAGTAAATACTTCCTTGGGCCATGTCTCTGTTGCGGGCTGTAGCTTGCCCACTATGACTATTGACCTTACTAAGGATGACTCAGTGTGTAATGTGGCAGCCAGCAGCAGGGACAGCACACACAAATTGAAACTAAGTAAAAATAATTTAAGAAAATATGTCAAAATTAATAAGTTCATAAAAAAAAAAATATGCTAAAGAAACAAAAAAAGGTTGTGACAAAGCTTCATAATAAAAGAAGGGTTTTAGATAAACTGGAGCTGTGTACTGCTCAGCTTAATTATAATCAGATTAGCTATGAGGACAACATGCATGAGCTAAGATGCAAACTTGACCAGGCAGAGCGCTCGCTGGGGCACTACATTAGCCTCTATGACAAAACCAGAGCGGAAACCAGGGAACTGAATCTAGCTATGGATGCAGTTCTCAGTAGCCAGGTTAGCTTAGAAACTAAAATATTGGAGAGCTGCTGTTGTGTGCCGGACTGTGCTCCGTCAGCTACTTCCCTTCTGGATGTTAGCACTTCATATCCAGGTATAAAAACAATTATGTACAGTGATGAACTTGGAAAAAATATGGGCCAATTATTAAATATTTATATGGAGCATACGGTAATAAATAATTGTTTACCCAACTGTAATCTGCATGATATTATGCAAAAAGTAGATAATGTTACATATAGTGATGACTATTATTTAATCATATGCCTCGGCAATAGGGGTAATGTGAACAAGTCTGACTTAATTAAATATTTAGACAAGCTCTGTTCTTTAAAAGTAAAACAAATTGTTATGTTCACATTCCCTTAGAGTGACAGCCTGCCACAATCAGAAAACAACCTTAGATATAAGCTGAATATGACCTTGCATACTATATCATGCAATAATAATATACATGTAATGGATACTAACAATTTTGTTAGTAGAGATAAATATTATTTGACTAAAGGTAAATATTACCTTCCTAGTTATTATAAAAGAAAAGTAGCAAATTCGCTGTCCTATTATTTTAATATAACAGCCAAAAATTTGGCTACACATAATGCCTCTATTGAGCATTATACTGATGTTTCAAACAAAACCTTGGAAGCTTTTCCAAGTCATTTAAATTAGATACAACGACAATAGAGGAAGTCTCTAGCCCGTCAAATAATATTAATAAAGTACATAATAAAAACAGAAAAAAGTTGACTAATCTGGTCCACCAAAATATTCAAGGTATTAGCAGTAAATTATTAGAGTTGGAATTGTACATGAACTCTTTTAATATTGATATTTTATGTTTAACAGAACATTGGCTAAAAAGCCATGAGCTCATGTTCAATTTCAGTAACCACCAGGTTGGTAGTTCTTTTTGCAGATCACATGCTGTTCGTGGAGGCTCTCTAATATTTCTAAATAAACACATAAAGTTAAAAAAAATCGTAATGACATAGTATGTTTATCAGTTGAAAGCCACATTGAAGTAGCATGTGTTGAATTGGAGCGCATAATTGTAATAAGCGTTTACAGCCCACCATCATGTTGATGTTTTTGAAAAAGTCATGGATGACATATTATTTAAAGTATTAAAATATAATAAAAATCTTATGATATGTGGAGACTTCAATGTAAATTTATTAGAAAGTTAATCCCTTAGTACGAGACTAACTAACTTATTTAATTCTCACAACTTAAAGCCACTTTTCATGGAACCTAATCGAATAACTGAAACCTCAGCAAATTGTATAGACAATATATATCCAAATGAAAAAATTGTGCTTAAAAAAATTATAAGTAATTTAAAGTCAGACCATTTAGGTCAATACATTAGACTAGAAATTTAACTTAAAAAAAGTTCTACAAGAAAGATACAATACATAACTGTGACTGCACATCGGTTTGAAAGGTTTATATTGAATTGGGATAGCAAACTACCTATCAATTACTCTAATAATAACCCTTATGAGTCATATTGTAATTTTTTTACAAATTCAGCAATGCGTTCAATGCAGTATTTACTACCAGATCGATTGTGGTCTCAGACAAACTTACTTTAGTAATTGGGCCACAGTAGGTATACTTAAAAGTAGACAAAATTTATATGAATTATATAGTGAAAAACAATGGAATCATAGTGAAGAGTTCATGGATAAAGTAAAAAAGTACTCAAAAATCTTTAAAAAAGTTTTTCACATTGCAAAATCAAATTATATCAAATCTAAAATAAGAAAAAGTGATAACAAAATTAAATCAACTTGGGATATAATTAAAAGTGAGAATGGAAAGGTCAGTATTAAAAACAATGAATATGAATTAAAAAATTAATGATATTACTTTCAAAAATGATATTGATGTATCTAAAGCGTTTGTTTTTTTTTTTACTGACATCCCAATCTCTACTACAAAGTCTTTAGACTCTTCCAAAGCAGTCGCTGAATCTTTGCTAAAAGACTATGTACCTAGATGTGAAAATCAATTCTCGTTTAATTATGTAGATAAAAAAGATATTATTAAAGCCTTTAAATCAATAAATGTTAAGAAAACTGCAGACCTCTGGGATATTTCTGTTCATGTTGTGAAGCCTCTAATAAATGTTATTGTACTTGATTTAGCTTTCATATTTAATGCATCTATTGAATCTGGCGTGTTTCCTGATTTAATGAAACACAGTAAAATAGTACCTTTGTTTAAATCGGGTAGTACATCTGACCCTTCTAACTTCAGACCGATATCGGTATTGCCTACATTTAGTAAAGTATTTGAAAGAGTAATTTTAAATCAACTTCTTACACATTTCAACACCAACAACATGCTCCACTGTAAATAATTTGGTTTTACACAAGGAAAATCAACTACTGATGCCGGTATTGAGTTAATATCACATATATATGATGCCTGGGAGGAGTCGCATGATGCTCTAGGAGTATTTTGCGCTTTGTCTAAGGCTTTTGATTGCGTTGACCATGGGACATTGATCAGGAAATTACATCACTATGGAATTAGGGATAACTCTTTAGATCTTCTCTCTTCTTATCTAAATAACAGGATACAGAGAGTTGACATTAATGGAAAACGATCTCCAGGGTCTTTTGTTACTATGCGTGTACCGCAGGGTTCCATACTCGGGCCATTCCTGTTTTTGGTTTATATTAATGACCTGCCACATCTTGTCAGAGATAATCATGAGATTGTACTGTTTGCAGATGACACTTCACTTTTGTTTAAAATGAAACGACGCAGTTTGAACTTTGACGATGTGAATAATGCAATCTCAAAGGTAGTAAATTGGTTTAGTGCTAATAATCTTTTACTGAACAATAACTAAACTAAATGTATTCGGTTTATACTCCCCAATGTTAAACAAGTCTCGGCTAATGTTAACGTTAAAGTAGAAAATTTTGAAATTGTAGATAGCACGGTATTCCTAGGAATCACCTTAGATAATAAGCTTCAGTGGGGCCCACACATAGATAAGCTATCAAAAAAACTCAGTTCCGCAGTTTATGCAGCTAAAAAAATCCGTCTTTTTACGGACGTGGAAACAGCTAGACTAGTTTACTTCAGCTACTTCCATAGCATTATGTCTTACGGCATACTGCTGTGGGGGAACGCTGCAGACATTAACATAATATTTGTGCTGCAAAAGAGGGCTGTTCGTGCAATCTACAATGTGGGTCCCAGAGAGTCACTGCGTTGTAAATTTAAGGAAATTAACATTATGACAGTGCCGTGTCAGTATATTTATGAAAATCTAATGTAAGTCCACAAAAATATTGATAAATTTCCTAAGAATAGCGACAGGCACAATGTCAACACTAGAAATAGGAATAAACTAGCTATACCTACTACTAGGCTCCATAAGGTTAATGTATCTTGTAAAGGGCAATATATTCGCTTTTAGAACAAAATACCGACTGAGTTACAAGAATTGTCTGTAAATAAATTTAAAAATGTTGTTAAAAATCACTTATGTAAAAAAGGTTACTACAAAATATCAGGTTATGTAGAAGACAAGAAAGCTTGGGAAGGTGTTTGCTCCAATTCTGTAAAAAATAACGTATAAAGCTGGAGGTTTCTAGTCGCCTCTTTGCCTCCAGCATCTAAAACATTGAGGTGACGGAATTCAAATTGAGTTTTATATTTCCCTGTACCTTATACATGTGTTAGTTTAAGATTTGACATTCTCCAAATGTTACCTATGTGTTTCTTATGGAAATAAACTCTTTTTGAATTTGAATTTGAATTTAACTTACACAGCGGCTGTAATAAACATCTGAGAAGATGATAAAGCGCTTACACAGCGGCTGTAATAAACATCTGAGAAGATGATAAAGCGCTTACACAGCGGCTGTAATAAACATCTGAGAAGCTGATAAGGCCAATGATGATGATGATAATGCTTATTCCAAGAAATTTTGTTTCTTTTACTTATTCTTACGTATTGCTAACTGACACTAAACTGGTCTCAACTTGCCTGATGTTTGGAAGTGAGGATTTGATACACTTGGTATTACCAGCGTTCAACAATAAATTAGTATACATAGTATTAGTATACATAACACAAAAAGTTATTTTTGTATTTAAATTTTGAAGACCAGGGCAGTATCATCAGCAAACAACACTATGTCAGTCAATGTCTCCATCATACGAGGGCTGCTATTCATGTATCCGGAATAACAAGGTGAAACAAACATATAGCATTTATCATAGTTTTATTGCTTTTAAAAATATTCGCCATGATGATCGATGCCATTTAGCATACGTTGGAGCCAATTTTTGTAGCACTTTTTTCATTCGGATTAAGGTATCTCCAAAACGTGCATTTTGAACGCGTCAACAGCCTCTTCACGGCTTCAAAAACGTTGACCATGTAATGTATTCTTCACGGTTGGGAATAAATAGAAGTCTTTGCGTCGGGGCTGTACGGTGTACCCGTTAATTCGATCTTTTGATCTTTCTAAATACCGAGTTGTTTCGGCCAATGTGTGGCAGTTAGCATTGTCATGGTCAAGAAGGATTCTGCCGTTGTCGGTTGTTCTTTCTTATTTCTTTAAACACTTGCCAAACAAACGGTCGTGTACCATTCAGAATTAACCGTTTTACGATCCTCTAGTGCCATTAGTAAAAAAACAAGCGACCATTTGCTTCAAAGTGCTTTTTGAACGAATGACTTTTGTTGGGTTCGGCTCATCTTGGAACACCCAAACCGTTAATTTTGGTTTAGTTCAGGATCATACACATGTAACCAAGATTCATCACCTGTGCAGATATTATATACAGCTTTTGACGCACCCTGATTGTATTAGTCGCGCCACACGTTATGAGCCGTGGACTTGAATGCGCAGTAGTCACTTTTCAATACCTGTACATTGCGCAGTAATTCCCGCCAACGTCGCCCAGCGCGAGGTAGACTCTTGAAACATTTTTACACCACGAGCCCGTTTTGGTCAGTTCTCTAGTTGTGCGGAATCCAACGTGATATTTTTTCACAGCTAAATGTTCGTGTAATATTTCTCGCGATATGTAACATGAATTAAACATTAAAATTAAACATTTAAACATTTACATACAGGCACATACATTGCTTCTGGCCCCACACTAGGATACCCTGTGTCGTGGTAACCAGAAACAGCGACGTCACACACATATAAACATCCAAGACCTGGGGTTTTTTTTTTTTCCCCAGCCGGGGATCGAACCCGGGACCTCTCGCATGGTAGGCAGAGCCACAACCGCTGCGCCACAGAGGCCGTCAATGACGATCTTGCATTATTAGTTCCCGCACAGCATCAATCTTTTGAGGTATGTACAACAACCGATATAGGGCGAAATTCTATAAATTCGTCCGTGTGCACAGACCGCCCACAATTAAACTCACTAAACCAGTGATACACGTAGTTTTCGATGGTGCTTCGTCCCCGAAGCCGTGATGATCGATGTTTTGAGTTAGCCCTCGCCGAAAATCGTAATGAATCATAGCACCAAAATTTCACGAGTTAAATCCATGGTGATAAAGACACGCAATTTTCAAAATGACGCCACAAAGAATAAACAAATGACAGCTACATAAAACAAATTGTATTCTTCAGCCAGAGTTCCATTTTTAAAGGTTATGATTACTTTTTTAATATTTTTCTGTAACTGGCTAGTTCCGGATACACAAATAGCAGCTCTTGTAAAAGGCAGACCTTTGACAGACATTGCTATGCTAAATCATGCACGCTATAGTGCTATATAGGGTCAGCAACCAAAGAGTGCCAAATGTAACCCTATTACTAAACCTCCGCTGTGCGTCCGTACGTCCGCCTGTCTGTCCGTCATCGGGCTCTATCTGGAAAACCGTAATAGGTGAAGGTTTCTCACATGTGTATTTCTACCGCTACATCAACAAATAATACTTACATGAGACTTAATAAATTAAGGGGTCCCCATATAAGAGCGGTTTTGTTACACCCCCTGCAATATAACAAATCTTATCATCATTCAATTATGATCACAGATTTCGCGGCCTCACACACAACGCGCGTGGTGTATCTTGGTGGCGCAAGTGGTTTATTGCGGTCGCGCCATCTTTATCTTCAAATTCTGGGTTCGAATCCACGTTCAGACATAATATTGTTTACTTTTTGTTTTGTTTTATTTTTGTTAGTGCTTAAGTATTCTTATACGATGGCATGGAACGCTTCGTGTGTGAGTCCGACCCGCCCATAGCCGAAGTTTTACCTTACATTAGCGCACTTGTGCTTTTTGCTTTACTTTCGTTTTATTGGTTTTTCACAGAGGGTGTATTTCTATTACCGCTATGATAACAAATAATGTAACGGACCCGTTTTTAACAATTAAAAGAAGTAAGTACCTGTACAATAAATTATTGGTACGGCCATTTTCTTAGCCATTTTGTTTTATTTGTTCATCGGTGAAAACTGGACTCTCCCGATTTTATCGTAAAATATATTTAATTGCAGGTATTGAGTTGTGTGCTTTGTAATTTGTAATTATACGAATAATATAATTATTATAAATATTCGAATGAGCAACATTCGAATATTTATAAACAATATTAAGTTTTTTTATCATATATGATTTAATTTCTGTAAGTAAGTTAAATTCAAGACTTACATATACAAAACTCGTTTTCAATGTTTCGATGTAAAGCCGTGAATGTAGTTCCACCTTGTATTTAATATTTTATTATTAAAAAAATTAAAGGTATTATCGTAAAAAAGACCATCTTTTACGTTTTTCCGTGTACAATGGTATGGAACCCTTCGTGCAGGGGTCCGACATCCTACTCGCACTTGCACGGTTTTATCAGGGTTCCGTATCCGAAGGGTGCCCCACGGGATCCTATTACTAAGCCTCCGCTGTCCGTCTCCGTCTATATATCCGACCTAACGTGGCTCTGAAACCGTAATAGTAGAGAGTTGAAATTTTACAATAATATGTTGACAGCAACAAATAATGAACTTCATGAGATTTCATAAATTAAAAGGGTCCTCATACAAGAGACATGTACTAACAACCCACGCGATACTAATATCAAACCATATCATTATTCCAATATGATCGTAGATTTCGCGGCACATATCATTGTTGTGGTGGCGTAACCTGATTTTAATCTTTATATGAGTACATAAATAGTAATTGGTGATCTACCATTGAAGAGTTTGGAGCTCATAATCCTAAACAACGATTGGGAATAGGTAAAAGGTATAAAAGTTGTAGAGAATTGTATCAGTTTTCTACAGTACAACGACAATTACTAAGGTATTCTTAGCACTTTTGCCATCAAAGAAGCCACATAGTATTGAGTGATATAACCAGTTGCTATGACAACGCGCGTCAATTTTTCACCTCGTTGAGTAACACGGCGATATTGAAGTGGAGACAGCGGGACTGATTCTTCAGGTGTTACGATCTACTAACCAGTAATGTAAAATCTATTTGTACTAGCAGAAACCGAAGCTTTGTAAAGGCGAGAGAAAGGAAAGTGATGTCTCTTGAGGACTTGTCTATGGACGACAATTATTGTATTATTGTGTATAATAGAATTCCTTACAACACATTCTAATTTAGGGTAAGTTGGGCTAGGATGAATTAGATAACAATAGGTTGGGTTAGGATGAATTAGATAACAATAGGTTGTGTTAGGATGAATTAGATAACAATAGGTTGTGTTAGGATGAATTAGATAACAATAGGTTGTGTTAGGATGAATTAGATAACAATAGGTTGTGTTAGGATGAATTAGATAACAATAGGTTGGGCTAGGATGAATTAGATAACAATAGGTTGTGTTAGGATGAATTAGATAACAATAGGTTGGGCTAGGATGAATTAGATAACAATAGGTTGGGTTAGGATGAATTAGATAACTATAGGTTGTGTTAGGATGAATTAGATAACAATAGGGTGGGTTAGGATGAATTAGATAGCAATAGGTTGGGTTAGGATGAATTAGATAACAATAGGTTGGGCTAGGATGAATTAGATAACAATAGGTTGGGTTAGGATGAATTAGATAACAATAGTTTGTGTTAGGATGAATTAGATAACAATAGGTTGGGTTAGGATGAATAAGATAACAATAGGTTGTGTTAGGATAAATTAGATAACAATAGGTTGGGTTAGGACGAATAAGATAACAATAGGTTGTTTTAGGATGAATTAGATAACAATAGGTTGGGTTAGGATGAATTAGATAACAATAGGTTGGGTTAGGATGAATTAGATAACAATAGGTTGGGCTAGGATGAATTAGATAACAATAGGTTGGGTTAGGATGAATTAGATAACAATAGGTTGTGTTAGGATGAATTAGATAACAATAGGTTGTGTTAGGATGAATTAGATAACAATAGGTTGTGTTAGGATGAATTAGATAACAATAGGTTGGGTTAGGACGAATTAGATAACAATAGGTTGTGTTAGGATGAATTAGATAACAATAGGTTGGGTTATGATGAATTAGATAACAATAGGTTGTGTTAGGATGAATTAGATAACAATAGGTTGGGTTAGGATGAATTAGATAACAATAGGTTGGGTTAGGATGAATTAGATAACAATAGGTTGTGTTAGGATGAATTAGATAACAATAGGGTGGGTTGGGATGAATTTGTCTACGGCAAGTTGGGTTAGGATATATTTGGTTAGGGTAAGTTGGGTAAGTTTGAATTAGATTACGATAATTAGGGTTAGGATGAGTTAGGTGACGACAAGCTTGGTTAAGATGAAAAAGAATACAATAAGTTGTGTTATGATTAATTGGTTTAGGGTAAGTTGGGTAAGGATGACTTAAATTACGATAAGTTGGGTAAGGATTGATTGGTTTAGGATAAGTTAAGTTAGGATGAATTATATTACGATAAGTTGGGTTAGGATGGCGAACCGAATCGGTTTTTGGTATAGAGAATATGGCAGCGCCACAGTACATTAGATTTCAGTCCAATATATATATTTTTGTGTTTTTTTTAGTTAACTTATAAGATAAGATTTCAATGATATCCAGGGAATCTAAATATAAACTTAAATGATTATGCCAAAGTTTAATGGTTTCTTCATAAAGTGTACCACTAGGCGAACTGGATTGTGACCTAGTGATAGATACACGAAATAATTGAATTAACCATACTCTAGACTAGATAACTATGCATAAAGCTTGTATTACTACTTGATCACAAAACCCAATCAAATTGCTAAAATACTTGAAACAATTGAAGTAGCATTCTTGTCAAAGTCTTCATAATATTGTAATGTTTTCCGAATTGGGGCCGGTTCAAATTATATTACATAGTAATTTTGCTTATAATTTCTTGTCCAATCCCCTTAATCAGTAGTTACTGAGTTGAGTTCAACTCAACCGAAAACTGTGGAAATGTGTTTCCTTCACGCTAACCATCAATTTAACGTTGGATTTGATGTAGATTTGATTTAGAAGCAGATTATAATGCCTTTATATGGTATATTTTCAAACCCGCCTCATCATCATCATCCTCAATCCACCTACACCCTACAGGCATTCACTTATTTAAGCTTGGCACCTATAGAATCGCTGCCGACATCGCCCCTCGCTCGAGACGCCTCGACTTTGACTCGCAGGTGTTACAGATAACGTGTAGACCAGACTAGAGGCTAGTCTATCGAAGACTGACGTACAGTCAGCATCAAATATATGTGAGAATGAATGATGCTCAAATAGATCTACGCAGCATACATGTATAACCAGCTATATGAGGACCTCTGTGGCTCTGCGCTTGTGGCTCTGTCCAACATGCGAGAGCTCCCGGGTTCAAGCTAAAGAAAAAAGTGTGGGGTCAGAAGCAAACTAGGTATTTAAAAAACAACAAAACCAAGGTGTCAGAATCTTCTGTCTAAACATGGATCATGATGGACATAATTTTAACATTTTCGCTGTTTTCTGGATTTATCAGAATGTGTAGATATATTTGATTAATGACATTTGCTAAGTACATGTAAATATCTACTGTAATAATGAAATTTTGATATCTGATGCTGATTTTAATTACAAATCATACTCGTAACCGGGTGCTGCTTGGGGGGACTGTTCCAGTTTTGTTATAAGTTTCTCATAAGTTATGGTCATTACAACTTTTGTCGTTCTTATTTATTTAATAATAATACCTTGGACACTATTTACACACATTGATCTAGGCCCAAACTAGGATTCCCTCTATCTTGGGTACTAGACAAAGATACATACATTTATATAGATAATTATAATACTTAGATAGATAAACAACCATGACTAGGGTACAAACATACGTTCTCATCAAACAAATATTTGCCCCCACCGGGACTCGAACCCGGGACCCTTGGCTTCGTAGGCAGGGTCACAGCCGACTCGGCCATTCGGTCGTTTTAATTTGTAAAATTCTGATTTTGAGACATCTTATTGAGACTTATATTGTCATTAAATTCGATAATTTTTATATTGTACGTTGTGGCATAAAAAAATATGAAAATTGGAAAAATTACCTCCCTGAAGAGTTTCTTGGTGCTATCTTCCCTGACGGGCGTATTTCCGTAGCACTGGTAGAGTTAATGTAGTTTCCTTTTTTTCAAAACTCAAACCATAATCTCTTTAGTTTAATTGATCATATTTGATTTATTTTTTTATTTTCGCCTTGTATCAGATAATGAAGTGTTTGACTTGTAAAAGTGCATTATATCTGTCTACCAATAAATTAATTGAATTTTGAGTTTTGAGATTTTCGAACACAGCAAGATTATTTTTGAGTGACTGGCACTACAGATGTCAGAGGCGTAGCCATTTGTCTAATTGTAAAGCCAGTATTAGTGCGACATTTACATCACTATCATGGATAGTGTTTTATACATTGAACTAATACGAAGACCAACATTCCTTCTATCATCGACTGCATCTATTTCAACTTTCAACATACCGAACTGAAACAGTTTCGTTCACTCGATGAAATGTACGAGTCAGGTTGGTAAAATTCTTAAGGGGTCAAAATAATCATGGATTCCTTATAAATTGGTATAGCTCATTAATGGGCCCACCGAGGGGCACAGGCCTTTACCCGGATACGAATAAGATTAAGCCTACGAAACCAAGGGTCCCGGGTTCGAGTCCCGGTGGGGGCAAATGTGTGTTTGATGAGAACGGATGTTTGTACCCTAGTCATGGTTGTTTATCTATCTAAGTATAATATTTCTCTATTTAAGTATATAGTATATTGTCGTCTAGTACCCAAGATACAGGGAATCCTAGTTTGGGGCTAGATCAATGTGTGTAAAAAGGTGTCCAAGGTCCAAGGTATTAAGCCATTCTCGACCACGATGGCTCAGTGCGGGTTGATGAAGGGTGTTAACACACCACATAGCGATAGTAACCGGGACCTGCAGCTTAACGTGTCAAGCAAAACACTGATCGTCCGATTCTGTACTTAGGTAAATGAATTATCTCATTGGTACATGGTCAGGTTTCGAACCTGCATCTCCTGTGTGAGAAGCAAGCGTGAAACCCATTAGAACATGGAGCTTATGTTTAGTCGTAGAAACCTTATTTCCTAAAATTTGCCGGAGATAAACTAGGAGCCATTATAGGAGACGTATACTCGCATTACGTTAAACTGTTTTCGCTGCAGGAATACATAACAATCTTCCAGCTACGTCCGACAAAATATTCTGATGTAAAAAGGAAGACTGGAGAGACTTGTGTAAAATAAAATTGTGCAGCCATTTAAATTAACCCAAAATCTGTCTTTCTAGTCCTACAATCAAGATTGCACATGCGGTTTCGTAGGCTACAAACAAAACAAACTAAGGCCGGAGATAAACTAGGGGACATTTCCCGCAAAATATTGATGCAACATTCCTTACAGTGTTCCGAAACATGCCATACATACATGCCCCGCGAAACTTTACGCGGGGCACGTGTAATAAAGTCGTGGGGCATGTTCGGAACCATGTCTGTCATGTTATAGCCAAATGTTGCGGGAAATGTCCCCTAGTTTATCTCCGGCCTTAGTTTGTTTTGTTTGAAGCCTACGAAACCGCATGTGCAATCTTGATTGTAGGACTAGAAAGGCAGATTTTGGGTTAATTTAAATGGCTGCACAATTTTATTTTACACTAGTCTCTCCAGTCTTCCTTTTTACATCAGAATATTTTGTCGGACGTAGCTGGAAGATTGTTATGTATTCCTGCAGCGAAAACAGTTTAACGTAACGCGAGTATACGGAACCAAAATCTCTTCACAGAGCGACAAACTTTACCGATATATAGATTCTTATCGGATCGGTGTATCCTTTACAAGCGGACAGGGTTCGTCAGCGCCGCGCCGGCGGGCTTTCTTGCACCCTTGTCATAGTGATCGAGGGATGGCAGATTATATGGGCAAGAATCGACATAATACGGAGTCTATTGAGTAAAGGCAGTCAATTTCATTATGTCTACGTAAAGTATCCATGTTCCTAAACACCCTGAGATTTTTGTTAGACGACTCTAGGGCGACTTGAACCACACTTTGTGACAGCCCCTAAATACGGATTAAATCTCGATTAAATACAACACGTCCATTTTAAGTGAGAACCTGGCTGACACGCACTAACCTCAGAGTGCTTGGCCATGTAACTTGGCCGTGTTGTATTTAAAGTGTGACAATCAAAAATTGTGGTACAAAACCCGAAAGCTAGAAACGAGTTAGCATTAGTCATACTAATCACGAGTCAATTTCTATAGGTATATAAAATATGTTTGTATTATCAAATGACAGACTCACACAGACACAAACACACACTATTTATTATTATTTTTTAATATTTATTTTTGAGTGGCAGTGAGCCCAGCCAATTAGCCATGTTAAGAATTATAACTAAAATCTCCGTAAAACAGAATTAAGGACTCATTCGTCCTCTACCTATTTAAACCATACAATTCTCATTTTTTTTTGTAACATTACATACTTAATTTTTATTTTATTTTAAGATCCGTTGTTTCGGGGATGGCGGGGGTCTTTTTTGCCTATTTTCTTGAATATTTTTAACCAAGTATTTCAAAGTGACAAATAAAAAATATTTGAAATATTCACCACAAGCCTTTTTATTTAACCTGACACACGACACAGTTTGAAAAACTTTTTTATTTTATGTCTAATTTGTCCCTTAATTCAAGATGTATTTTCTTGCTTAACACATTCGGTCATGTAATATTACTTTTCCACACCTAAAATAATTCACCAAGTTAAAAATTATAAAACCGACTTCAAGTTCAAGCCGTATTTCTTCCTTCCCGGTTGGGATTCGAATGTAGTCTATATATATGAAAGTCCTCATCAAAAACTTTTGCTGAACGGAACCACAACCCAACACGTCATTTTTGTATTTTTTTTCTTGTTTTTGCTGATTTTTCCAAAAAGCGCTAAATCAATTTTGATATAATTTATATCAATCAATCAATTTATATGAGACCATCTCTAAAGTATGAACTATCAAAAAAAATAAGAATCATCAAAATCGGTTCATAATTGACGAAATAATCGCGTAACAAACATTCAAAAAACAGTCGAATGGAGAACCTCCTCCTTTTCGGTTAATAATAATTCACCAAGTTCAAAACCTAAAAAAACCGACTTCAAGTGCAAGCCCTATTTCTTCCTCCCCGATCTGGATGCGAATGTCGACAAAATACACGAAAACAAGGCTTCGAAATCTGTCTGTCTGTCAGTCAAGTCCACACGACATAAACGAATATACGGTACTAATAAACATAATTCATTTTATGAAAATTACATTAAACACCACTGATAAGTCACAGTATAGAAGTTTATGTGACTGCTACATAATGGAGGGCATCAAGGCGAGTTTCATAATAATATCACTCGAGAGTTTTAATGCCTAATTGTGTACAGTTACATACACTAGTTTATCTACACACCACATATCATAAGCTCTCTTTGATGTGTTCAGGAACCGCATGTTTGTCCGGCATTGTGGCTCTGCAGTTGTTTAGCTTGTTCTCTAGTACCAACTTCACAGACAAACTAGGGGCGAGACGCAGGCGGGCGTCGGCGTTCAAAATTTGAATGTCATAATATGTAGAAAAACTACACATTATGGTCATAATGTGTAATTTTTCAGATAAGAAATGAGTTTTTACTAAGTAGTTTAACATTATGCTGATCGTAACGTGCTGTTTTTGTACGCAGTAAAGAGGAATTATGATACGTGTGTAGATAAAAGCAATAAAACATCATAATTCCAGTCTTTTTGATTTTCTAAACCAAACTACTGGACCGATTTCTAATTTTCAAATATGGGACCAAACTGGAAGGTGAACAAAGGATTTTTGAAATCGGTTCATAAATAGTACCAGTTTTGAGGTAACAAAAAAAACGACTGAATCGAGAAGCCCCCTTTTTTGAAGTCGGTTAAAAATGGCTAAAATAAAATATAATGCGACAAAAAAATAAAAAGACAAACAAAATAAAATAAAATTAAAAGTTCTTTGTATATTTTCATTACCTCGTCAATTAATAATAATAATGTTTATTCATAAAACAAAAGCACAGAAAATTATTACAAGAACATAATATAGTCAATAAAGTTAGTTTTCGTGGAAGCAGGCCAACGACCAAGCTAGGCATTTCAAATGTCTGTGTTATGATCACTGGTTGCTCACAAAGCGTGGGGTGCATTTTACTACTTTTCATAACTCTCATCTCATAGATAGTTGCCAATATAATGGTTGTTACATTTACTTTATCAAGCACCCCACGCTGTTTACTCTGAATTGAATTATTTTGTTAATTACTTAAACTTTATTATAATTTTATTTTGAGGTGATAAATTCTGATTGATTGTTCGATCTTCTGCTACTGTATTATAAACTCTCTGAAATTAAAAATTATTTTCTAATTTTTAGTTCGGTTAGCTATAAAAGCGTGTTTTTTTAGTTTTTTTAAACTATTATTTATTTGGTATTGCAGGGGTTGTAATATCCCATTCAAGTTATAAAAGGGTTGCGCAGTGATCCGTTATGGTTGATTGAATTATAAGATTCTTTGACCTAAGTTTTGTCTTTAGTACAACATGATCTAAGCAGTTGTTGTCTCGGGTTGGAGTGTCATATGCAAGAAATAGCCCTTCTATGGTGGGTACATCTACATGTGAACTGAAGTTGCTATCATTATTATTTCGAATTATTTTGATATTTATATCCCTGATTATGATAATGTTGCGGAAGTTTTGATACTCTTTTAGTAATTTTTGTAGAGAATAAATGAATCCATCAGCGTTTTTGAAACAGTCAGGCCGATAGATACCTACAATTAGTGTAGAGTTATCGAGTTGGATAGTTAGGCCTGTGGCTTCAGTAAGTGTCGCTTGCTGTATTATTGGTTTTAAGTGTGACTTATAGTATATGACATCGCCATCATTCTGATTGTGATACTTGTCCGTACTGTGAGAGACATATCCGTCCAGTGGCGGTATTTTATCAGCGCACGACATCCACCAGAATTTAGTCAAAACAATGATATCGGCCTCTATGTTAATTTGGGCGAGAAGTGTACAGAAACTGAACTGTCAAAGTTGCTGTTTATGCTTCTGATGTTTTGATGCCATTGAAGTGAGAAAATGCTCATGTCATTATTGCTAACCCCAGACGAAACGAGGGATGTCTCTCTGTCTGTCTAATCGGCACCATAGTGCTCAAACGGGCGTTTGGACTTTAATGCGGTTTTTATAACCTCTCGTCATTGGTATTTTTAGGGATGTTTTATTAAAATTGTTGCATTGGTTCTAAAGTTGTCAGCTTGGCAGGGGTTTTTATTTATAGTTATATTATTCCAGTTAGGTTGTCACAAAACTGCAATTTGTGGCAATCATAAGAAAACCGATTAAAACTTTACCTTATAAAAAATCAGGAAACACGCAACTGCTCGCCGCCTCCGCTCGCCGGACCAAACTGGAACGAGAAAAAAACTTTAAGAAGATGCATAAAGTACACTAGTGACCGAATGCAAAAGACTGCCGATCAAATAAAGTGCCACTTAACCCCTGAGATCCCACCGACACCGTATGGTGTCGTTTTTTTTTTTTTCAATAATAATAATAATACCTTGGGCACTTTACACACATTGATCTAGCCCCAAACTAGGATTCCCTGTATCTTGGGTACTAGACAACGATACACATAATTATATAGATAAATAGTGTACTTAGATAGATAAACAACTATGACTAGGGTACAAACATCCGTTCTCATCAAACAAATATTTGCCCCCACCGGGACCCTTGGCTTCGCAGGCAAGGTCACTGCCGACTCGGCCATTCGGGTCGTCTAATTTATTAATTGGTTTTTGACTCTATCACCAATTCATTGGTTTTTCTTGAAAATATGTGGCCGATGTGCAGGGTCAAAAGGTCGACAGGTTAAATTTCATACTGGCGCTGTCAGTTCCCGAGCGGAAAACTGTGACTTTTGAGCGTCCATCCAACTTTAAGTTGTCAATTCCTATGGCTACTGTGTTTTTAACTTCTAGAAGTGCGAAGTATTATAAAGAAAAATAGGAAAGAGGCGAATCACCAAAACAATCACGCTTTTTTACATTTTATAATATTTTATGTTATTATAAATAATTATAAAATAAATCATAATGTGAACCAAACGAAAGTAAGGCAAAGTTTATGTACCAAAAAAAAGACTGACGAGATCTATAAGATGCTTAAATATTACGGGTTCTAAAATATACAATTAAATTCCATCGAAAAAAAAAACAATTACATTGTGATGCAATTAACTTAAAACAACTTAAAAACAAGCTTTTGAAGGGATCACAGCGATGCTATTTTATATTTCGACATGAATAATTTTATTCATAACTTTACTCTGACACGGGATACATTGTACCTGTCTAATAAATATAGAAAATTAGTAGCTACATTGTTAGCTTATAATATATGCGACGCAGCTATAGTTGGTTTACCTAAGTTTAACTTGACATCAGCTTATTTTAAGAGTAATAAAACATGCACCCCTATTGGGAATTCACCTGTTAATTATACTTTGCATGCAACATTGGAATCTGTTCCAAGTAATTTAAATTAGTTCTTAAGACAATAGAGGAAATCTCTAGCATACAAGAGCCACTAAATATGTCAAAATGTAAGCCCCAGTTAAATATTGCCCATCAAAACATCCAGGGGCTACCTGGCAAAGAACTTGTATTAGAATTATTTCTAAAAAATTCTGACATTGATATTATTTGTGTTACTGAACACTGGTTGAAGGAAAATATGATGTCTTTTAACATAAATAATTACAAAATTGTCAGTTGTTACAATAGAAAGACTGCTGATAGAGGTGGTTCTTTAATCTTAGTGAAAAATAATATAAAGGTGAAACAACGGAAAGATATTCTTGCACTTACTGTTGAAAGACAAATAGAGGTATCCTGTGTTGAGTTAGATAGCCATATTATTGTTTGTGTCTACAGGCCACCGAGGGATGAAAAAGGCCATGGCAATTTCGAAATATTTGAGAAAATTATGGAGGAAGCCCTCATTAAACTTTGTAATAACAGAAAAAAGTTAATTATTTGTGGCGATCTTAATGTAGATCTGCTTGTAGATACAACACTGAAGCGACGATTAATAACTCTGTTCAAATCATTTAATTTATGTCATGTATTTCTAGAGCCGACTAGAATTACACTTACCAGCCAAACTTGCTTAGATAACGTTTTTTGTGACTGTGCATTCACAAGTAAAAGTGTAATTAACTGCTTACCCTCCGATCACAGTGGTCAAACAGTTTCATTCCCAATAACTATTAAGGATAAGACTGGTCCATCATTTTATAGGCCTATTACATCCCATAGACTAGAGACATATACGAAAAACTTAGATATAAATTTGCCAGTACCGGATTTTAATGAACAGAACCCAAACAAAATCTACTCAGACTTCTTCAACATTATTCAGACAGAATTCAATAAAGTTTTCAAATTAAAGAAAGTCAGTGACTACAACGGTAAATCTAAATTTAATGACTGGGCAACGTTTGGAATTCGTAAAAGTAGAGTTATCTTGTATGACCTTTATGATCAAAAAACCTATAACTTTGATCGAAAATTTCATGACTATGTTAAAAAATATTCCAAAACTTTCAAGTTGGTTTGTAGAACTGCAAAAACTTTACACATTAATAGAAAAATTCAAAATTCAAATAATAGAATGAAAACAGTTTGGCAAATAATAAACCGCGAAACTGGCAAAGTTATACCAAGGGACAGTGATTTCTGCCTAAAGATAGGTGATGATGTTGTTAAATCTAACGCTGATGTTGCTCGAGCTTTTGAAACATTCTTCACCAATGTACCCGTACACACAACGGACCGTCTAAATTCATCTCCATTTGAAGCAGAGACTTTATTAAAAAATAACACTAGCGTCAGTAATGTATATTTAAAATTTCATCATGTATATCCCCAGGACATTGTCAAAACGTTTAAATTACTTAACTTAAAAAATACGGAAGACCTGTGGGGTATATCAGTCAAAGTCATTGGTTCAGTAATTCTAGTTATAGCCCCACACTTAGCTTATATATTCAATAAATGTGTTGACGATGGGGCTTTTCCAGACCTCATGAAACACAGTAAACTTATACCGCTGTTCAAATCGGGAGATAAGGGCGATGCTTCAAATTTCAGACCAATATCTGTTCTTCCAACACTAAGTAAAATATTTGAAAAGATTATACTCAATCAAATGCTCTCACACTTCAACCGTACAAAACAACTCCACGCTAAACAATATGGTTTCACTAGGGGTAAATCGACTACGGATGCAGGTATTACCCTTGTATCTCATATTTATTCTGCATGGGAGGCCGCACAGGATGCTATCGGAGTTTTTTGCGACCTGTCGAAGGCGTTTGATTGTGTTGATCATAATACGCTATTAATTAAATTAAATCATTACGGAGTTAGAAATAAAGCGTTGGATCTACTAAGATCATACCTAAGCAATAGAATTCAAAAGGCAGAAGTTAACGGCGTAAAATCTGATGGATCGGGTGTTAAAATTGGCGTTCCACAAGGTTCCATATTAGGCCCTTTCTTATTCCTGGTATATATTAATGATCTGCCTTTCATGGTGGAGAAATTAACTGACATAGTGTTGTTTGCTGATGATACTTCACTGGTCTTCAAAATTGAAAGACAAAAAGGAGAATTTGATGATGTTAATGGTGTATTGTCTTTAACCTTGAATAGGTTCACAGTTAATAATTTATTGTTAAACGCTGGTAAAACCAAGTGTATCAAATTCTCACTTCCAAATGTCAGGCAAGTTGAGACCAGTTTAGTGTTAGACAACAGCACGTTAGAATTAGTAAATGATACGAAGTTTCTTGGAATAACCATTGATAGCAAATTGCAGTGGGGACCCCACATAGATAAATTGGCTGGTAAATTAAGTTCTGCGGCTTACGCTGTTAGGAACATCAGACAAAGCACGGATGTGGCTACATCTAGGCTAGTATATTTTAGTTACTTTCATAGTGTGATGTCCTATGGTATCTTGTTGTGGGGGAAAGCAGCGGATATTCAAACGATTTTTATTTTACAGAAAAGAGCTATTCGAGCAATTTATAATTTAAAACGAACAGACTCCTTAAGAGAGCTTTTTAAAGAAATTGACATACTAACAGTAGCTAGTCAATTTATTTTCGAAAATATAATGTATGTACGCAAGAACCTTACAACATTTTCCAAACTTAGCGATAGCTGTAATGTTTACCTAAGAAATAATCACAGACTATGTGCGCCCCGTTTTAGACTCGCGAAGGTTAGCAATTCTTTCAAGGGTCAGTGCATTCTCTACTACAATAAGATACCTCTGGAGATTTTGAAATTGCCACTTGAGCAATTTAAAAAGCATGTTAAAGCAACTTTGTCGAAAAAGGGATATTACAATGTTCAAGATTACTTAAATGACAGGACTGTATGGGGTTAATCTGGCTCAACACAGACCTTGCTGTTAATAATTTTGTAATTATTTATTCCTGCTTATTAATCATAACAATTAAATTTTTCATATTTGTATTAGTTAAGCACAACCTATTTTTAAAAGAGATCTAAAAATCAATCTGTGGGAGTTTCTACGCCCTTCTTCTCCCACAGTGGTAGAATGTAGAGAAGAGGCAAAAAATGACGTTTGCTAAGTATATGTAAATATCTACAGTAATAAAGTACTTTGACTATTGACTATAATCCAACTACAGCATTGACGACTTCCTTCGGACGTGATCACGTGACTCTTATGATTAAAATATTTTACAAAAATAACAAAATAACATAGCGTCACGCCTTCATCCATACGGACTGGCCAGATATTCAATACTCCGTTTCAATACAATATTCAATATTCTATCCCATCGCAGCAGCTTTGGAGATTAAATATTTCCTCAGAAAGTTTTACATCGCCGTTGGAACGTCCGTATAGTGTACGTAAGATAAATTACTTATCACATTGGTACATGGTCAGCTTCGGATTCGAACCCGCATCTCCTGTATGAGAAGCGTGCGTGAAACCAACTAGACCACGGAGCTTCATTATTCATAATTATTTACTGCATACAAATATTTTACAAGTTACATTAAAATAAAATGCATGTAAAAAGGTGAGCTTATCTCTAAAAAGAGATTTCTTCCAGAAAACCAAGACATTAAAGGAAATATTGTTATAAACGGGTGGGCTGTGCACAATAACTGGTATTAATAAAATGACAAGGAATAAATTAAATACTTATAAAATAAAGACATTAACTACTAAATAAGTGCCGAAATTGTGTAGTATCAAGTATAATCGAAGTGTACATAAAAATACAGAGGTAGTGCTCTAGAGAAAAGAGTGGGACTGTCTCTTACAATGTATGGAAGTGCGTTCCAGAGTGGGACCGCCCGCAACCTAAAAGAGTGTTTATGCGCCGCGTTGTTATGTTACGGAGTGGCTAAATGTGAGACAGTGTGAAATCTCCGGTGCCGATCTCCCGAAAAGAGATACTCAAAACGGTCTCGAAGGTAATTGGGGTAGCTCGGAATTTTCAAGATATTGAACAGATAATAAGGAATGTAAGAGTCTCGGCGACGGCGAATCAGAAGCCACCCCCAACTCTGTGATATTGAGAAACATAGTCCAATTTGCGCGGTCCGAAGATAAACCGAACCCCGAGGTTCTGCAGTCGCTCGAGTTTATTCAGTTTCTCTTCGTTCGCACTCGCCCAGCTAACATCGGCATAGTCGATTAGCGGCAAGAGAAGGGACTGTACAAGGGTAATTTTGGTCTACCGTGGCAAGAAGTTCTGCAGACGCCTGAGGAATGGAAAGACGCAAAGACCCTCGAGTCGAGCTGACCTCGCAGCTCGACTCTGTATGTGGAGAAATTCATTTTATTTCAAAAAATATAAATACTTCTAGATACTTGAACATAAAATACATTGTACTATTAAAACTTTGTATAAATACAATGTCTAAGGGTCTTACCACAAAGACAAAAACACCTGTTCAACACTTGTTTAAAGACAAAAATGTATAGAAATTGATGTATTTTTTGGGTTAAACTATGTGTGACATTACCTATATCAGCGACTGCCACAAAGAACATCTTCAACATGATGCTACGCGAGATGCAAAGCTAGAGTAGAAGAACACCAAAGACTGTATATAGGCAGTCTAAGATGTTTATTTTGAGAAAAGGCCCTAAAAAGGCTAACCGTCTTACCTACAAAATAACAAATTCATGTTTGTAGACCTGTTTAAGAAAAATCCTCTTTGAACCTTAATGAGCGTTTTATGTTTTTGTAATTTATAAAAGTCAGTTTTTTTTAAAACACGTTGTAAGTTCTGTTACTCTTTGAGGGCCTGTGGATGTCGGCTGAAGGAAGAGAACACGAAGCCGTAAACAAAAAAAAACAACCAAAATACACAAATAATAATAAACAAAAATACACATCATGGTGTAATTTTTCAGATAAGAAATGAGTTTTTACCAAGTAGTTTAACATTATGCTGATCGTAACGTGCGGTTTTTGTACGCAGTAAAGAGGGTTTATGATACGTGTGTAGGTAAAGATTATAACGAAACTAAAATACAGATTTTATTTTATAAATCACAGTTTTGTAGGAACTGGTTGTAAGAAACTTTTAACTCCATATTATGAGTGTTTTAGAGAAATTGAACCTTTATAAATAATACTGTAAGTATTTACTTAATCAATCAAATCAAAATCAAATCAAAAATCATTTATTTCCATAGGATGTTGTTACATCACTTAGATCCGTCATTACATTTTTTTGGGTGAGTTCACTAACACAATGGCGGAATCTGTGGAGAAGAGCTCACCGAAGAAACTCCACAGTCGTCGCATCTTTTGCGTTTCCTTTTTTAAATAAAATATTGTCAAATTACAAAATGAGTGCTAATTATATATCGAAACAGCCTGTTACTCAAACAATCTATTCCCATGGACATCTGTCCTCTAAGTAAAGATATCCTATAGTAACCTTTTTTATACAATTTCTGTTTTATTATTATTTTAAACTTGTCTAAAGGTAAGTTTTTAATATCAGTAGGGACCTTATTGTAATAGCGTATACAATTGCCTTTAAAAGAATTACTAATTTTATGTAGTCGGCTTACATAAGCAACCAACTTGTCTTTATTTCTAGTATTAAAATTGTGTATATCACTGTACTTCTGAAAATTAGTTATATTTCTTTTTACATACACAAGATTGTCATAGATATATTGAGACACAAATGTCAGAATATTGATTTCTTTAAACTTTTCCCTCAGTGACACTCTTGGCCCTAATCTATAAATTGCACGAACAGCCCGTTTCTGCAGAATAAATATACTATTAGCATTCGCAGCGTGACCCCACAATAAAATACCATGGGTCATTAGACTATGAAAGTAACTAAAGTAGACTAGTCTAGCGGTGTCTACGTCGGTAAGAGCTCTAATTTTTTTAACTGCGAACGCTGCTGAACTCATCTGTTCGACAATTTATTTATATGAGGATCCCATTGTAGTTTGGCGTCTAAAGTAATGCCCAAAAATCTCATTAGGGAAAACTTAGCAATACTGGCAGGTGTTGTGACAGGTCAATGCAAACTAAATAGACACCTATCATTATTAAGGCTCGTACAGGACCCATCATGTACTCTCTGTGGCTTGGAGGAAAGTAGCCAGCGCTTCTTGGGAGAATGCGTAATGTATTCAAACATAAGATGGCGAACACTAGGGATGGATAGCTTTAAAATAGATGGCTTCTCAAACTTAAAGTTTAGCGACATCACAGAATTCGTTAAGCGAATAAGAAGATTTGGGGCGGGACAGCTGTTGAACCAACAGTAACCAGTGCCCAAATACTGGGAATTGGGTGAAATAGTCGCGATAGAGGACCGATCGCCCGCCTGTGGTGCAGCGTGCGGCCCACCTCATCATCAGCATCATATGTAACATTTTATGTAGTAACACGGTGTATGTTTAGGATAAACATTTAACAATAATATATGTTAATGTTAATAATAATGTTAACATTTTATATATGTTAATGAATGATATTCCATGATAAAAGGACATCTAAATTTACAATAACTACTATACGTTACAATTATTACTAATTTAGTTACTAAGGTCAGCTAATTAAGCTATCGTCACATTTATCGAGAAGAGAAAGGTTGTGTGTGTTTGAAATGTCCGTATATTGTTGAAAAATCTTGGATGCGGATTAAAAGTGGAGAGGCATTTGTCCAGTCGTTGGCTACATAAAAATACTAAATTCTTTAATCATTATTTATTTTCTGCCTTCTAACCTCAAAATAGAACCTCCGCCGCTTTATTTTGGGTTCTCAGGCGGAAAAATTATATTAGGTCCTTACATATGAAATTGGCGTTTCGCCGTACTGGCGACTTTGATCTCAAATATCTCCTCTATGGTTAGAAATTACAAATTCAAATTTATACAGTTATTTACTCATGTAAATAATAATAACTCAAAAATTATAATTCAATTGTTTTTTCCTCAATTGTTTTTTTTCTTGCGTCAGTCAGCTTACAAAATGGAAAACTTGAAATATCGCGTTATTTACGAGTATGAGTTCTACCGTGGCACCAGTGCTGAAGAAACGGCTCGAAGGATTAATGATATGTATGGCGACGGTGCCGCAATAGAAAACACAGTGCGTTTTTGGTTCCAACGTTTTCGTTCTGGAAATTTCGACCTGCAGAACAAGCCCCGTGGACGGCCGGAGACCAAAGTTGATAATGAAGAATTGAAGGCTATTGTGGAAGCGGATCCATCGCAAACCACGTCTGAGTTAGCTGCAGGCTGCGTTAGTGATAAAACTGTTTTAATCCACTTGAAGAAAATTGGGAAGGTGAAAAAGCTTGAAATGTGGGTACCTCACGAACTGAGTGAAGCAAATCAACAAACGCGCATTGACTACTGCGTTGCATTACTCACATGGCAAAGTAATGAAAGGATTTTAAATCGAATCATTACCTGTGATGAAAAGTAGATCCTTTACGATAATCGGAAGCGCTCATCGCAATGGCTGAACCCTGCCGAACCAGCCAAAGTCAAAGGCAAAGTCAAAGTACTTTATTACTGTAGATATTTACATATACTTAGCATACGTCATTTTTTGCCTCTTCACTACATTGGACTACTGTGGGAGAAGAAGGGCGTAGAAACTCCCACAGATTGATTTTATGATCTCTTTTAAAAATAGGCTGTGCTTAACTAATACAAATATTAAAAAATTAATTGTTATGATTAATAAGCAGGAATAAATAATTACAAAATTATTAACAACAAGGTCTGTGTTGAGCCAGATTAACCCCATACAGTCCTGTCATTTAAGTAATCTTGAACATTGTAATATCCCTTTTTCGACAAATTCGCTTTAACATGCTTTTTAAATGGCTCAAATGGCAATTTCAAAATCTCCAGAGGTATCTTATTGTAGTACAGAATGCACTGACCCTTGTGATTATTTCTTAGGTTAACATTACAGCTATCGCTAAGTTTGGAAAATGTTGTAAGGTTCTTGCGTACATACATTATATTTTCGATAATAAATTGACTAGCTACTATTAGTATGTCAATTTCTTTAAAAAGCTCTCTTAAGGAGTCTGTTCGTTTTAAATTATAAATTGCTCGAATAGCACTTTTATGTAAAATAAAAATAGTTTGAATATCCGCTGTTTTCCCCCACAACAAGATACCATAGGACATCCATCACACTATGAAAGTAACTAAAATATACTAGCCTAGATGTAGCCACATCCGTGCTTTGTCTGATGTTCCTAACAGCGTAAGCCGCGGAACTTAATTTACCAGCCAATTTATCTATGTGGGGCCCCACTGCAATTTGCTGTCAATGCTTATTCCAAGAATCTTCGTATCATTTACTAATCCTAACGTGCTGTTGTCTAACACTAAACTGGTCTCAACTTGCCTGACATTCGGAACTGAGAATTTGATACTCTTGGTTTTACCAGCGTTTAACAATAAATTATTAACTGTAAACCAATTCGAGGTTAAAGACTATACACCATTAACATTATCAAAATCTTCTCCTCCAAAAACCATGCCCCAAGCGAAAATTTACTCCAAAAAAGTTACTTGTGAGCGTTTGGTGGACTAGTGCTGGGGGGCGATCGCGGTAAAAAATATCAACCGAACCATAGCTGAACCATAACCGTAACAAGACTTTAAGGACTTTTCGTATCGCGCTAATGTTTTGACAGATGGTTGAACCGAAGTTCGATTGGAATTGGACCATAACCTCTGTCAAACGAACGGTTTTGTTAAAGTTTATGCGGAGCTACTTTTTCACGACCGTTGTAGAATTGTTGAGATGAAAAGTGGGTGAAAATCGTGAAATTGATGTATCTGGACTTTGGAAATGGCCTACGAGTGTGATGTAGCTATAGCGCGAGCCTAATCTAAAACAGAGAATCGGAGTTTATCAAGCGAAATTGACTGTCGAAGGAGTTAGCTTGTGGACACGTTAATTACTCAGTTGACCCTTAATTTGCCACCAACCAGTGCTTTGGATGTGGACACGAAGGTTAGTAACACTATACAAAGTACTAGAATGTATCACAGCACATTTACTTTTGTTTGGACATGAACAATTTTTATTCCGTTTCCCAAAAACAGAACTAAGTGAGCTTAGTAACAGTGCTTACATTTTGTTTCAGGTACTGGTTGTTTAGCATTTTGCCACAGGCTCCTACCAGACGATTGGATGAGAAAGCCGGAAACACTGTGTTTACCAGTCAAGTGTCTCCAAAATTGTAAAACAAGTCACCTTAGCATTCAACAAGCCAGAAATCTTAAATTTCCCTTTCAACTTCCTGATAGGGAGCACATTAAAAGGAAAGTAAGTAACTATATGTTAACATCATTCCATTAAATTCAAATCAGATTACATTTACCTACGGCTGGGTATAGGCCTCCTCTTTACCACACTATCTACTCTGGTCCTGAGCCTCCCGCAGCCACTGCTTGCCAGCCAGCGTCTCAGCGTCCATCTATCCGGTGGTCTGCCTATCTGCCTCATACATCATACAATTCCTATTGATTAGTTTGCATATATCACAATTTATTTAAGGTTATTACTTTTGGTTTGGTAATAAACAAAAAAAAGCATACCAAGATTGTGTGGCTTATAGGTTTAAATATATACTTTACTGCACAAAACAGAGAATACAAAAAAATATATAAAGGAAAAAACATGTACAAAGGCAAGCTTATCTCTAACAGGAAATTTCTCCCAGCAAACCTTGATTGGAGGGGTAAAAAAGAAACTACAGGTAGAGCTACATATGTGCACAACATTAAATACTACTACTTACCAATATCTACATAATACTAAAATATATATCATATACTAATATATCAAATACATACTAATATATGCTTATACTTAGCATTGATGAGAAAGATAGTGTTCTGTCTCTGATTTGATTTGAAGTTGTACTAATTATAATATAGGTATAGGACAACTGTGGTGCGGCTACCATGTACGGTTGTTGCCCTGCCTACCATGAGAGAGGTCCTGGGTTCAATCCCCGGCTGGGGATAAAGAAAAGAAAACCCAGTCTTGTCATCGTTGTTTCTGGTTCCCACAACCCAGGGTACCCTAGTGTGGGGCCAGGAGCACTGTATGTGCCTGTATGTAAATGTTTATTATTTTCAGATTTTTCAAAAAGTACAGATTGCCAGGGGTTCTGGCTTGTGGAGATGGTACTCATATGTCTATAGTTACCCCTAATGAACATGAGGAGAGATACTATAACAAAAAAGGGTGACATTCTATGAATGATATGATAGTAAGTCTATTGCGGGGAGCGCAATTGTTGATAGATTAAGGACTAAAATAAATGATATTTAACTAGGTAAATTTGTTTTATTCATGTCTTGGTACTTAAGTTATCTCACTTTAATTACACACTCACATTAGAGACCTTTGCCCAGCAATGGGATATTATATGTTAGTAATAATAATTTTTTCACACATCTTCTCTTTGTTGGGTACAACACTGAAAAAAGAAATAATGTACAAGTTAGTAGAAATATTTTACATAAAACTATATAAGTATACTATACTTACATGATTGCATGAATTAATAAATTATAGCTAATATTTTCTACAGCATATTTACAGGAAAAGTAAACATGGTTTAGAAAACTCGTGGGGAAAATGTTATTAAAATTATACTAAGGGCACTTTTAAAATTAAAATTTATATTAAGTAATGATTCAGGGCATATTTCCTACATAACTATATCCTACCCAAACAGATAGTAAAGTATAGAATTACCTGCTTCGTCAATCTATTATTTCACAAATTCATTTGAAGGACTGCTATAGTATTAATACAATAGGGGTCTGAGCATTTTGCAGAGCAGCCTGGGAAGTCTGTGCAGCCTTTGCCCTAAGATGTTCAACTTTCAATCCCATCAGCCTTGATACGTCCAACATGCTTATGCTGGCTGGAATATTAATAAAACAATTTGCTGTACATTTTCCTTTAGGATATGAAAACAATTAACATTGTTATTCTTATTTATCTAAACTTTGTACACCTTCTTACAAAAGCATTATATTCTGATAGGGACAAAGTTTAAGATAAAGAAAACTACATACCTTGATTCATTCCTTTGCAGTCCTAATTGCTCTAAAGGTGTTGAGGATGTCTGCGCACTCCCCCCACGGGTCAGGTCAACGAACCTCTTCCCGAAGAATCGCCTCTGACACCTGTGGACAGGTCATGGTCAGTGTGTCGATAAGACTCCAACCCAGGTCATGGGATGGCCCTTGCGGGCGGTGGTCTTCATGTGGCGCTGGTATGCAGTGGGTGATCGCCGGCTAGGCGATGGCAGGCGACGGCGGTCGGGCTGGCGCGCGTGGTGCGGCGCCAGTTCGGCGATGTGCGGGTGTTATGACGAATCCGCACGCGCGAACATGCCCTTCGCCAGCCTCTGGGCAAACTGGTCCACGGTTTCCCATCTTAGGTCCCTCTGGATTGTCGCGTTCCTCACGTAGCGGGGGGCGCCGACGATGGTACGCAGAGAGAGGTTCTCTTGTGCTCGGAATCTCCGTTTGTTCGTCTCCGAGCACAGGGCGTACCATGCTGGGGTCGCGTAGGGGAGGCGGGATCTCGCGTAGGACTTGTAGATCCCGAGCTTCGCCCTCAGAGGGAGGCTGGAATACACTTATTTATAAAGCTACATTTCTATCCACTTGAATCTTTTATCTGTAATTTTTCAATCACTTAATAAACACATCAAATTCCACGAATTCCCACCCAAGTGTGGTCAAAAATAGAGTAGTTAACAACAAAAAGGCGAAATCGACGGTCGATTATACACAATCGATGCTACATCTCTAATGTTTTGATTACGACAATGGTTCGGTTATGGTTCAGCTTCGGTCTCCACTAAAACTTTAGCGCGATACCGAATTTCATTGAACCGAACCAAAGTTGAATTACAACTGGAAATGAACCAGAACCATACCTTTGACGTTCGTTGACTATACAAAATAGCGCGATCGGCCCCTGGTGTCGTTCACTACAGCTTCTTAAATCTGCCAGACGATTACGGCAGATGTCTATTGTCAGCAACTGCAAATCATGATGGAAAAGCTAGCTGCTAAACAACCGAGGCTGGTCAATCGCTCTAGGCCAGGGGTCGGCAACCTGCGGCTCGCGAGCCACATGCGGCTCTTTGGATGTGAGGCTGCGGCTCTTTAGTTCCATTCGCAAATATTATTTATTTTATAAAAAAAAATGTTCTGAAACGAAAGGTTTAGGCATTATTTCTATCTCTCAGCCACTTATACTCGCTTATCACCGCAGCGACCCTCCCTCGCGACCCGCGTCGTCACTGTCGTCAGTCCGCGTCGGAAGCTCTCGAATGACGCCCGCGCCGTCGTATTCGGATGTTTCTATGTAGGTTTTGATTCACTTTCGATGCAAGACAGTTTGGCGTCTTCACCAGTGCGTTGGTTGTGACGTATAGTTTGGTGTTTCAAGTAGAAGAGTTATAAGTGAATTTTATCTTCTTAAAGGTATGTATGTACATATATAATAATAATAAAAAAACCGAAGTAAAGGTAGGCAACTTATTAAATATTACATTTTTAAAATACATATTATACGTATTTTTTCCAAATAAGACAACTAACTACTTTTTTGAAGTCGATAAGAATTGTCAAAAAAGAAACTAAGTTGGTACCTATATACCTACTACTGTTTCATATTGCCTCTTTTGTAATTAATCTACTTTTATTAATTAAAAATTAGCATTAAAATAATAATTAGTGTAATAACCTATAAATTGTTATTATTTAAACCTATTTTCGGACTCTGTGGATCAAAGTGTTTTAGATTGTTAATATGTTTGGCGATTTTCATTGAATTCGCCATACCTTTACTCGTAAACTAAGTAGGTAGGTAGGTATCTAATATTTGCTAAAATTTAAAAAGCTTAACTTGGCAGACCGCGCCATGATAAACACGTTTTGACAAGTCCGTTCCTGCCAGTCGGCAATTGCGACGAAATTATGTAGGTACCTACTTACATTATTTATTTTAATAATTACATTATTAGAGATTTATTTATTTTATTTAGGTAAGTCGGTATTTTTAATAGGGAAATATCGTTTCAATTGGATTAGTGTTCACTTGGCAAAGGTTCATAATATTTCAAATAAAATATTTTATCTTATTGATTATCATGTGATTATTTGTTGTGAAAAACACTACTTATATATGAATAAATAGATATTTTTCTTATGAATAAATAGATCAGTTTTTTTTATCAACAAACTTTATTTATGAAAGTATAGAGGCTATTTATTGTTGGCAAGAAAAAAAATTGTGGCTCTTTAAAAACTTGAAATTTTGTAAATAGTAATTTTTGGCTGTTCCGACTCAAAAGGTTGCCGACCCCTGCTCTAGGCCACTGCTGCTTCATGATAACGCTAGATCACACACTGCACAACAGACGGCTACCATATTAGAGGAGCTTCAATTGGAATGTCTAAGACATCCACCGTACTCTCCGGACCAGAAGCGGCGTTAGGGTAGGGCGCGGTTGGGCGACCGCCCAGGGGCGCCGGATGAGAGGGGGCGCCGCAGGCGCCCCTTTTTATTCACTCGCTCAAACCGAATTACTCCCAGTTTCCCTAAGTTAAGGGAAAAAAAATTATATCGGCCACACTAGAATGGAGCACTGGGCTGAGCTCAGAAACATCGCCCGCTCACGCCCGCCGACGCACCAGTCCGTTCAGAAAGTCAGTGCGATCATAGATTTGTATGGGGAACTGTCATCTGGCGACATTCGCCCGACAATAATAACACTCATTGCGATGTTTCTGAACCCAGCCCTGGACGCAAAGTTCATTTTACCGAGAATCCCCGACCATAGAGAAACACATTATCTATCTCTTTTTAACATGCTTATTAAAAGAGTGGGCGCTATTTTTGACAAAGCGAAGCGAAACACACAACTTGCACTCAGCTTATTCTCATTTATAAACGAGTAAACGCACTTAAAACAGTTATTCCAAATATTTAAAAACAATAAAACGCAGTAGGTAAATCAGACGTTCCACTCTTGGTTCCGAGTCGGAGTAGGTACCGAGTGACATTAGTTTTACCTGGAAAGTTTAAATAACAGTGTACAATTACGTTTTTTGACGGATCATTTCATAAGGTAAGCACAAAACTTTTAACTATCTTACACTCTATTTTAACTTTTTCTCTCTCTGCTATTTATCCATCGATCTCTAATGACATTTTGTTTGTATGTTTTAAACGTTTGGGGCGGTATAAAAACTCAAAAAAAACTCAAAACGTTTATTCTGTAAATAGGCCACAAGGGCACTTTCACATGTCATTTCATTTCATTTTTTACAGAACATTTGGTATTATTATCATATTATCAGAAAAAAAAAGTTTTTAATTATTGTTTCTGAGAGATGTAAAGAGTCTCAAATGTCATAATAAAATAATTAAAATATAAATAACAGAGATGTATAGTCTCTTTAGTCAATAATACAATGATAATAGGAGATGTAAATGGTCCCCACAGTCAAGAGTTGTATAATTAAATTAATCTTTGGAGGTGTAAAAGGCCTCCAAGTGTCCAGTAAAAGAAACTCTGGCAGTGAGGATGCTCACAATTAATTAGAACAATTCAGTCCCAAGCATTTTTATCGTCTATGTATTCTTTAATACTGTAGTAAGCTTTAGAAATAAGCCTTTGCTTGATGTATTCCTTGAACTTATTAATTGATAGATCTGTCAAAGTGCTTGGAAGTTTATTGTAAAATCTTACACAATTACCCTTGAACGAGTTTTTTATTTTATGGAGCCGAGTAGTGGGCACTGCAAGTTTGTCCTTGTTTCTAGTATTAAAGTTATGTATATCACAGTTTCTTCGAAAGTTAACAATGTTCTTATGGACATACATAATATTCTCGTAAATATATTGACTATGGACTGTCAATATATTTACTTCTTTAAACTTATTTCTAAGAGAATCTCTATTATTCATTTTATAAATCGCACGAACAGCCCGCTTCTGCAGCACAAAAATAGTATTTATGTCAGCAGCACTGCCCCAGAGCAGAATACCGTAGGACATAATACTATGAAAATAACTAAAATAAACTAATCTGGCTGTTTTTAAATCTGTCAAGTGACGGATTTTCCTGCATGCAAAAGCTGCAGAGCTCAGTCTGTTCGATAGCTTATCAATATGTGGACCCCATTGGAGTTTGGAATCCAACGTTATACCTAGAAACACTGTGCTGGTTACCAATTCCAATTCCTCATTTTTAATTGTTATACATGTCTGATTATAATCTCTGGAACATACTATATTGATGAAATTTTAATACGGAGATAAATAGATCCCGAGTAGGAAATACATAGATTACTTAACTACTTTTTAATGCGAGAAAAAGTCTCATTCCCATGGGAATGAGTGGGTGATCGTGATTTTTTCGTCCAGATGTGTCCCAACTTTTTTTCTCATAGTGGACTGAAAAGAGCTCTTGATTTTTCGTGGTAGGTAATGATTTAAAAAAATCAGAAAATAAGACAAAAAAGAAACGCTATTATAATGAAGTTTTGTTATGAGTACTTATTAAATGTATTTGAGAAATGATTTTAAATTCACAAAGATTTCTTTTGTTGCAGATTTTATTAATTACTATCCAATTAGTATAAAATGTCTGAAAACGCTGATCTTATAAAAAAAAAACTATCTGGGGCAAATTATAGAAAACGAAAAGCAAAAAAAGAAAAGGAATTAAAAAAAGCAAAAAAGTTTATGAATATAGATAAATATATCACAACAAAAAATCAAGACCTGAATGTGGCATCTACATCTGGAATACAAACGAATGCATCGATAGTGGAGCCTCTGTCTGAAAAATCCGATCAGATAGCTGTTGAAGAGATTGTGGACGAAGTTTCCCAAAGTGGGGGAACAAGTGGTGCTATGATTACAGATGCTGCTCAGAATGACTCCATTGGTGATGTACAACAAATACAAATGCTAGATGACTTTAGTACTGTTGTCCCGAATATAACGGATCCAGCCAATTGGCCACTCATTCGAAATAGCAAAATCATTGATCATATAATAACTAGTGGCCCAGTGCAAACTCACATTGATAATTATCCGAAGAATGATACAGAGCGACATTTCTCTAATTCGCATTTCATAAAAAAACTAGCAAACAATGAAACAATTCGGCGTCGATGGTTGGTATACTCCGTTTCTAAGGATCGAGTTTATTGTTTTTGTTGCCGGCTATTTGATATTAGTTCAACGTCGAGTTTAGTATCTGAAGGATATAAGGACTGGAAACACTTGTCTGAAATGTTAAAAAATCATGAGAATAGCATTTCACATAAGAAGTTTTACCTTTCATGGATTGATACTGATCTACGATTAAAAACAGGAAAAACAATCGATTGCCAAGAGCAACATTTGATTAGAAAGGAAACCACAAGATGGAATAATGTTTTGTCTAGATTGATGCATATCACACTCTATTTAGCTGAAAACAATATGGCATTCAGAGGTTCTTCTGACAAACTATACAAGCCAAATAACGGAAAGTTCTTGGGATTAGTACAACTACTAGCCAAATTCGATCCAGTTATGCAGGAGCACTTGCGATTAGCTATGAAAGGTGATGTCTCAGATCACTACTGCGGAAAAGACATTCAAAATGAATTAATACAGCTGATGGGTGAAAAAGTGAAGTCAGAAATCATATCACGCGCAAAGAAATCAAAATATTATTCTATTATAGCTGACTGTACTCCAGACATTAGTCATGTAGAACAACTTTCACTGACAATACGATTTGTTGATTTATCATCAGATGACAATAAAATATCAGTAAAAGAGCATTTCATAGAATTTATACCTGTAAATGAGTCGACTGGTGAAAAACTGACTGAAGTTATTATTGATGTTTTAAGTAAACACGAACTGGAAGTGAACGACTGTAGGGGTCAGGGTTATGACAACGGAGCAAATATGAAAGGAAAAAATATTGGTGTTCAAAGGAGAATTCTGGACATAAACCCCTTAGCTGTGTATGTCCCTTGTGGCTGTCATAGCTACAATCTCGTACTATGCGATGCCGCTAAGTCATCCGTAAAATCGGTCACTTTGTTTGGGGTACTTCAGAGGTTGTTCACATTGTTTTCAGCTTCTGTTCATCGATGGAAAATTCTAACCGATCGCTTGGGATTATATACTTTAAAAAAGCTTAGTGACACACGATGGGAAGCAAGAATAAGCAGTGTTAAAGCAGTCCGTTATCAAATTAGTGCCTCCATGATGCATTGATTTATTTGGCAATTGAAACACAGCACACTGATGTCCAAATATCTCATGAAGCTACAACTCTAGCCGAACAGTTAAAAGATTTCAGCTTCATTGTTTCATTGGTTGTTTGGTATGACATACTTTTTCAAATTAATGTCGTCAGTAAATCTCTACAATCAAAAGATATGGATCTCAGTAAATGCACAGAAATGTTAAAAAAATGCTGCACTTTCTTGGAAGAATATAGAAATACAGGCTTTAAAAGCGCCATTTTAACTGCGAAGGAATTGGCTGAAGAACTGAAAATTGAGCCTGTGTTTAGAGCCACAACAAGAATTCGATTTGTCAAGCGTCAAGCTGGTGAAACTGCCCGCGACGAGCCTATAATTTCTCCAGAAAAAAAAATTGAGATTGAATTTTTCAACGCTCTCTTGGACACTACATTAATTTCAGTTAATGAAAGATTCGAACAGTTAAATGAGTACTCGGAATCTTGGTCTTTTTTGTATAATATAAACCAGATTCCGGAAAAACCCGAACTTGTCAAACTGTGTGGTGATCTCCAATTGAAATTAACTGTAGACTCTAAATCAGATATAGATGGTTGCATGTTATGTGATGAACTCGTAAGCCTGAAATCTTTTTTGCCTAATCAAAATCTGGTTACCCCTGCTTATGTTTTAAATTTTATCAAAGATAACAACTTACAAGAACTGTATCCAAATGTATGGATAGCATTGCGAATATTATTGACTATACCTGTAACGGTTGCTAGTGGGGAGAGAAGTTTTTCTAAGCTTAAGCTGATTAAAACCTATCTGCGATCGACAATATGTCAATCTAGATTGACAAACTTGGCAACTTTGTCAATCGAAAATGAAATTGCTGAAAACATCGACTTTGATATTCTAATAAAAGAGTTCGCTGATAGAAAGGCTAGAAAAGTGAAATTTTGTTAGTTTTTAAAATAAATGGATAATTTTTATTAATATTTTTTTTTCTTATACCCATTGCCTTTAACGTATGGAATTGAAGTGCAGTTAGGGGGCGCCGTGAAAATCTCACCCAGGGCGCTGGTAGTGCTAAAACCGGCCCTGCTCCGGACCTTGCTCCAACAGATTACCATTTTTTTCGAAATTTGGATAACTTCTTGAAAGGGAAAAAATTCAACTCCGATGGGGCAGTCCAAACCGCCTTCAAAGATTTTATTGATTCCCGTCCGAATGTTTTTTTTAGTAAAGGGATCGAAGAACTACCTATGAGATGGCAAAAGTGTTTATATATAGCAATGATACATACTTTGATTAAATAAATATATTATATTTAAAAAAACGACTTTATGTTCCTCCCATGCAAAACGCCAATTTCATATGTAAGGACCTAATATTCGTAACTCGTTCGAAAAGGATTCTTTACGAACCGAGTAGTTCACGGCACGAGCCGAACTTTGCGAACTCGTACGAAATGTACGACTGCACATGTACCAGACCAATATCGACTAGAACTGAGGGCGTATTTCTCAACATTTTCTCTTCAAATCCGAAGAAATTCATCATTAATTCAGTGCACAAGCGGGCGTTGACGATGTTCGTCAAAGAAGCGCTGATCACGCGATTGAAAGCAATTGAAACTGGGCGTTTTGAGGAATGACGGAAAACTTGAATGCGACGTAACGAAGCCTATTGAATGCGTGAGGGTGTTGAATGCAGCAGGCAGAGTGCTGTTAGATTTTTTAGTGAAAATACAAAATTAATAAAAACATTCAAAATATTTTTTATTTTATTTTTATTAGCAAATTAAGTTAACGCCATTGAAAGCTATTGGCGATATGTATCAACGCCGTCACCAGGCTAGTGAAGTTTTTGGTGCAGTCTAAATTTATTTAAAAAAAAATAACTTAACTAATGTTGATGTTTATGATCACTCTTCTATCTTTTATTCTCTTTTCTTTCCTCTTTTCTCTTTTCATGGATTTAATAACTAGTTTTCACACATTTGATGCTAGAAGAAATGTCTAGTTAGAGATAAGCCTTTATACATGTTTTTTACATTTTTATGTGTCTAAGAAGAAGAAAAAAGAAGGAGTATTAAATAAGTCAGTCTTACACACACCCCACATAACACAGGCACACACAAATAAACACTACACATGCATACACAAAATGCATATACACAATGAACCCATCTCCCATTAAACATCGAACTTGTTTTGCCTATGTACCTAACACATTGCCGAATATTGTAATAATCTTTATAAGATCTTAAAGTATTATATATGTGCGTCCAAATTAACTTGTAGATTTCAACAAAAGCTTTTCTGTATGCCACTTGTCATACGTGTGGTTCTAAATATTTGTTAAACTTATACTTTTAAATTGTACGTGCTGTGGATTTTGTAACAATAAACAAAGACGAAGATGAACTCTCTAAACGGGGGCAAATTTTTTATTATTTTTTTATTTTGATACAGGCACATACATTGCTTCTGGCCCCACACTAGACACCCTATCGTGGGAACCAGAAACAGCGACATCACACTCATATAAACATCCAAGAGCCACAAACGCTGCGCCACAGTGGTCGTCAAAGCTGTGCCTCTACTACACCGTATGGGAAAAGATGTGACGCTACGTTAAATTGTTATGTTTATCTTTGCTCAGGCCTGGCCTGCAACCCTTGCTTGCCACCACCGCAACGATATGGTCTGATTAGTTCCAACCGTAAGCAACGGTTTCGATACTCATAGATAGTGGTTCTCGAGGGCGCGTGGTTTTCTGTACTAAACTAAACTAAAACTAACTAACTAACGAACTTAACTGACAGCTGAAAGCCCGACAGCTCTTGTCTGGGGCCAATGGTTCTATTTTCAAATGTAAAAACCGAGAAATTAATTATGAAACCTAATATGGCGGAAGTACCAAACACCATTATTTCCGACAGATCAAGTTTTTTACAATGATGAAATCTACTCGTTTTTATCATTCCCGTTCTGATATTATTGTCAGCTTATTAAAAGTCACCGTATTTGTTACTGAATTACTTTAACTCAATAATCGTTATTACAACACTTCATATGTGGTTACGCATTAAATTAAAACCACATTTGGGTTTAAATTTATTTATGTGAGCCTTTAACCCAACATCAAAATTAATACGAACAAATAACTGTAGCCGTTTCTTATGATTCCATACTCGAAGGATGCCAAATGGGTCTAAACGAATAGGCGATATACGTCGAGCCACGAGTTATGAGCGGAGGCCTTGAATGCGCAGTAGTCACTTTTCAATACCGTACATATGCGCAGTAATTCCCGCCAACATCGCCCAGCGCTATTAATTCGTAGCGCGAGGAATACGTATGCAGACCGTCCCGTCGCGCGTGCCCCGCCCTCAAGTTCGTGCGATGAGGACAGCATGCAGAGAAAAAGTCTATACTACAGGTTCTAATTCAAGGGTACAGCAAGTTTCCAGCTAACACTGCTTGAATGAGCGTCACGCAGAGGAGACGTATCTTCGCTCGCGTATCTTACATTCAGTGCAATGACGTCATGGCATGTATAATATAAAATGGCGTGTATAAAATGTCCCACGTTGGCATGGGCGCAAGGCATATATAAAATATCCCATGCGTTTTTTAGTAGGGGACGATTCAGATGATATGTTCCAGGGCATGTTCACTTTACTCTAGAGCAGTTTGTGCGCAGAGCGAGACGCCTGCAGAAGCGCGACTGTCGCTCGCGTGGCTGGCAGCAAGCGACTAACTACACTGCTTCCAGCCAAGGCTGCTGTCAGCTTTCTGGCAACGCATGCCTTCCTGCCAAGGGCGTTAAAAGAATCGATTAATGAATCGCAGAATGTGGATTTCTGTTGCCGCTACCACCTACAAGTCTAGAACCAAAGTGTTACGTTCAAGCAATGAAGCGCATTGCGCTTTTATTATATTTATGCGTTTCCAATAAAATGACAACCACTGTGGAGCTGCGGTTGCGGCTCTGCCCACCATGCCGGAGGTCCCGGATTCGATCCCTGGGGATGAAGGAAAAATCCCAGGTCTTGAATGTTTGTATATGTGTGATTTCGCTTTATCTGATTCCGACACAGGTATCCTAGTGTGGGGTAAGAAGCAATGTAAGTGCCTGTAGATAAATATTTATGTTTATAAAACAGACGTGAGGTATAAGTGTTTTTTCTTGTACGTTGGTCAAAGCCAAAGTTCTTTATTACTGTAGATATTTACATATACTTAGCAAAAGTATTTTTTTTGCCTCTTTTCTACATTGGACTACTGTGGGAGAAGAAGGGCGTAGAAACTCCCACAGATTGATTTTTAGATCTCTTTTAAAAATTGGTTGTGCTTAACTAAAACAAATATGAAAAAAAAATATAATTAATAAGCAGGAATAAATAATTACAAAATTATTATCAGCAAGGTCTGTGTTGAGCCAGATTAACCCCATACAGTCCCGTCATTTAAGTTGCTCAAATGGCAATTTCAAAATCTCCAGAGTATGCCACTACTCCAAAATCTATTAGTAGTAGAGAATGCACTGATCCTTGAAAGAATTGCTAACCTTCGCGAGTTTAAGCCGGGGCGCACAAAGTCTGTGATTATTTCTTAGGTTAACATTACAGCTATCGCTAAGTTTGGAAAATGTTCTTGCGTACATACATTATATTTTCGATAATAAATTGACTAGCTGCAGTTAGTATGTCAATTTCTTTAAAAATCTCTTTTAAGGAGCCTGTTCGTTTTAAGTTATAAATTGCTCGAATAGCTCTTTTCTGTAAAATAAAAAATAAAAAATATCCGCTGCTTTCCCCCACAACGAGATACCATAGGACATGACACTATGAACGTAACTAAAATATACTAGCCTAGATGTAGCCACATCCGTGCTTTGTCTGATTTTCCTAACAGCGTAAGCCGCAGAACTTAATTTACCAGCTAATTTATCTATGTTGGAACCTTACGTATGCGAGTCAAACTCTTCACCAGTTTTATTTTGTTACTGCCTCAGCGTATTAAACCATGTAGTCACATTAAGTTACCCCAATTCAGTACGATCTTGATCCCTATGACGTACGAAATAGGTACGAAGTCCAAATAGTGTATCTGGACGAGATTGCTATTGGGTCATGTTTGTTTGCGGGCGCCATAACTCTTTGCACAGCTAATCATGACGAATGGTTCTAGCCGTGAAAGCACATTATGAGCACCGGTTGGTAGCATGTGTGGTTTTAATGCACTAACCAGTACACATAAGATGATAATTATAAACATGCTATGTACGGCAGGCAGTGTGCAGACTATGGTCCGACGGAACCATCCAGTCGACGGGATCTCGATATAGGCGGTCGACACTGGACCGTTAAAATAGGCGCTGAAGAGAAGATGACCACCGGTGGGTCTTGGAAACTTCTTCCTTTGTCCGCACAAATCATTGCGATTTTATGAACGGTCGCGATTTTGAACCTTATGGCATGGTAATAACATTCAAAACCTATTACGGGATGTTGTGTACCCAGGGTACCTTTATGACAAGGTTCGTAGTGATAAGTTCCCATCTTGACCAGCGTATATACTCAATAGCATATTATTTACGTAATAATAGCATTAAAATACTACTGCTGTTACTATAGACAAAATATTTATATTCCCCAGATAGAAGATCACAGTTTTAAAAATAGACCATTACTGAGAGGGCTTTTATTCGGAATCGAATAAGACCGAGCGGATAATGTGGGTTGCTAATGGAGTGTTAGGCTAGTGGCCAGCTCGACTCTAAGGTCAAATTAGGCGATTTCTCAATTCGACAACTTCCTATTTTGACCCCTTCCCAGTTCGACTAATTGCCAATTCGACAACTTCTCAATTTGAAATCATTTATTATTGACGTGATGACGTCTTTAAAATCGTTTTAGTCGGGTGACATGTTCAGAAACTTGTGTCACACCAAAACCTCACGAGCGCGATCGCAGGTATAACGAGAGAGAGACGGACCGATCTCCCGTCTCATCTCGAGCGCTGCCAGTCATTCCGTGAAACTTGTCACGCGGAATCCTCACGAGCGGAGGTTTATCACGTAAACATCTCGATCGTAAATCTACTTTACAAACAACCAATTTTTTATTTTTATATACAGGCACATACATTGCCTGTGGTTCCACACTAGGATTCCCTGTGTTGTGCGAACCAGAAACAGCGATTTCACCTCATACAAGATCTTGGTTTTCTTTTTCTTTATCCACAGCCGGGGATCGAACCTGGGATCTCTCGCTTGGTAGGCAGAGCCACTACCGCAGCACCACAGAGGTCGTCACTTACAATTATACTTATAATGAACCTCGTAACTCAAGGGCAGCCCCCAAAGATTCATTGAGTCCAGACGGAGAGGTTTGGTTAAGTAAAGTGGGAATTCGCCCTTGTCTCACAGCGGAAATCTGGTCGAATTTGGTAACTTGTCAAAATAGAAAGTGGTTAAATTGGAAAGTGGGCGAATTGGGAAGTGGTAAAAATGGAAACTTCTCATTATGAATCTTGTCAGAATGGAAACTTGTCGTATGAATACAAAAATTAAAAGTTAACGAATTGGGAAGTCATCGATGCGGACCTAAAGGAAGTTGGCCATTAGACTTACAATCCTCTAGAGCAAACCGTACTATTATCCATTCGATCTTATTCGATTCCAAAAAAGGGCTATTTATAAGAGGGTAGCATTTAATCGAATATCAAAAAACAAACCTAACCCACAAAATCTAACCTAACCCACAGTATGAAAAAGACAACTTGGTACTTGACGGGTGTTAGTCTTAGCCTGTTAGTGAGGCGATATTGCTTGAAAACAATGATTAATCAAATAGCTCGATACACTCTTCAAACATTTATGAATTGTATACAGCAAATTGGAATAGATTTTATCATTATTTTTCAATTTCAATTCTTTTGGATTATTTTGGTAACATCCTTACGGCCTAACTAATAAAAAAAGTTATTCACTGTTTAACGTATACAGTGTTTTATCCTTTTCATACGTCGAGTAAATGTCAAATGTGAAAGCAAGTTACACAGTGAACACCGCACTGCACTGCACTAGTTTTGTGTTTAAAAAGCGGATTTTATGAAGTTTTAGGTTATCTGTCATATCATTTCTATGATTTTATGAACTGCAACCAATTAATAACTCAGCAGTAAAATGTATAAACACATTAGCCTCCTTCTAGTGCAGTCGGATAGAAACAGCTATAAATTATCAATTTCCTGCTAAATATTAGTTTATTTTTTATACATGGTGTTTGGTAGATCGATGCAAAATCTTAAAACGAAGATAGTACAGGTTATTTAAAATTATTTAGGCCGAATTTGTGTTGGCACAAGTATGCTCGTTTCGTTTTTATCGATGTTTTATTGTTTTTGACAAAAAAAAAACAGAATTTTACAGATCTTGAACAACAATAGATTTCTTTTTTAATAATTTCCAATTAAGTATAATTTAAGTAATATAACAAACCTTGTTCTAGGCATCTGTAACTTGAGACTTGTTTTGTGCACTACTTTTAAATAAGGTTCATTGACCGTAAAAGTTAAATACATTGACAGAGGATCATCCTTAATAATGTCCTTTAGTGACAAGTTTACGAGATATTAGGATTAATAAAAAAATACTTTTGGCACTGCCAATCTTTCCCATAAAATTTCTTGCTTAGTGAATCTTTATGACATTTTTATCTAGCCTCCTATTAGTTTGCTTGATTTTTAATAAAAATCCGAAAGTGTCGAGGTTTTTGGGCCACCAAAAGTCTTCCCAAAAACGACTCAAACAAAAGATACTAGAAAAAATTATATTTTGTAGAAATTAATGTAACCTGAATCACTTTTGAATCCTCTATATATTGGACTACTGGGGATAATAAATAAAATGAGCATAGAATCATTAGTCTTTTAGGGTCAATATTACGTAAAGCTTCAGGTGCAAGATGATTGTACTTGTATGGGAATAGATCTTATTGTGTAAGCCGTATCTCCTAATTGGTGTCAATTACTCCAAATACAGGGTCACGAAATCAATCGATAGTTCTATACACGGAGATAATAGAGTAGAAGTGTTATAATGACAGGGGAATAACACCTTATTTACGCTATACTTTATAGTCAAAAGTCAAAGAGATCTTATATCTATAAAATCTCTTTGACTTTTGACTGAATCAAAGCATTTATTATGTTTCAGAGAGATTCCCGGTAGATGTATTTTTCATGTATGTTTACCATTTATATTCTATTTCGTATATTTAAACCCTTATTTATAAACAACTAGACCAACATGACAGTTGGTGGGTTGGCGCTTTATGGTAGAAAAAAATAGTGTTGTAATCACAGTTGGCCAATTCATTCATTACGATTATTCGAATAATACCCATTCCTTTATTAATTATGGATCGATCGATCGATTAATCATGATTCGATTATTATTCATATTCTTTATTGCACAGAAAACATAAAGATACAGACAGGTACAAGAAGTTTTATAAGCAAAGGCGAGCTCATCTCTAAAGAGAGATTTCTTCCAGCAAACCTAGGGAAGACAAAAGAACTTATAAAACAGGACAGTCCTAGCGCGCAGTAAAACTCAAAAAATATGTACATACGAAAATTACTTCTACAATATAAATAAAATAGACCTTAATCATAAAATTACCTTAGTTATATAAGATACAATAGATATAATGCACATACATATATAAACTATAGTAAATCTTACATACACCTACATAGATATGGTACCTATTCGGAAGAGAAAGGAAATGCACTTTCAAGCTTTTCTTAAAATTGAAAATTGAGGGATTATCCCTAATAGTGCAGGGAAGTGAGTTCCACAGTCTCGATTGCCCTAAACAACAGTATTATGCCGAGGATTTGAAAGGAAAGACACCGTCTGAGATCTCCGACTGCTATCCCTGGGGAAAAGAAACACAAAACGTTCTCGAATATATGTGGGGTAGCGAGGTTTTCCAAAATTTTTAAATAGATAGGAGAGAATGTGCATTTCACGGCGAAAACGGATTGGAAGCCACCCTAGCTCCTTGCGATACTAGTAGACATGGTCATATGGAAGTTTTGAAGTCATTCGAGTTTGTAGAGTTGTTCTTCGTTCGCACTGACCCAACAAACATCCGCTTAGTCTATTAAAGGTAGTAGAAGGGACTGAGCAAGGGTGACTTTAGTCTGTCATGGCAGGAAGTACTGCAATCTCCGGAGGGAGTGAAATGACGCAATGGCTTGTCTGCTGACCTCACAAATATGGGGCGACCAGGACAGCAAGTTATCAATTATACCCCAAGATTCTTGGCTTTCTCACAGTAAGTGATTATATGCCATCATACAATAAAGGATTGACGCATATTCTGAATTGAGTATAGCGAATGCCGTGTACCCATAATAATAGCTTGAGATTTTCCCAGGTTGATAAGCAGCCCATATGAAATAGCCCTTTTCCTGATGTTATCGAAGTCAGCATTCAACGCCTCTACAGTCAGATTTACATCACACAGAGAGAAGTGCCGATATATTTGGAGGTCATCTGCGTTGAAATGATAAGAAGAAGTAATGACGTCAGAGATGGAGTTAATGAATACTGAGAAGAGGAGAGGAGAAAGGATACCACCCTTCGGAACAGCCACGGAGAGATGACAACAGTCCGTTGCGATCTCCTTAGACTAAATGTGCTACTGGTGGTCTCTCAGATAGGAGTCAAACCAGCGAGCTGACTGCGAGGAGACTCTGAGCGACTTTAGAATTTCAACCAGGATATCGAAATCAACGCAGTTGAAGGCGTTACTGAAATCAAGTAGTGTGAGGACCGTAAACTGCTTCTGATCCATGGCCAATAGAATGTCGTCAGTTAATTTTCAGCAGAGCCGTGGTAGTGCGGTGACCTAGCCTAAAACTGATTGATGGGGATTTAATAAGTTTCATGACATGGTTGAAGTTGAAGGGTGAGTCGCAGCGGTCTTGGACCTTAGGTTACGAAGGGTAACTTCCTTGCTGAGGTGGTCCATCACAACAGGGAGGACAGCAAAGAAATTGTTGAGTCCGTTGAGGTCGACATTTCCAGCAGCCAAATCCTGGGACTTACCTACACCAAGAGTCTTCAGGAATTTCCAAACCAGTGCTGGAGTATAGCTCTCAATACACTCATACATATGACGACGTTTGGAATCACGACACAGACGAGTGCAATGATTATGGAGGCGTTTGAAAATTAAAAGATTCTCGTCAGTCAGATCCATCGTAGGTGGTGCTTAACCTAAATCCTCTTGACCGGAGCGATTATTACAATATCAGTAGTACAAAGCTTGCAACATTAGAAGTAAAAAAATGATCAAGTGCGAGTCGAAGTCGCGCACTAAGGGTTCCGTACTACCGTACAATGGTAAGGATGGTGTGGAGTGAATAGTTTTTCATAGCAAAATGTTGTAAGTTATTGGTGCGGCTACTTTCACACTCCATGTACATAACTAGGTGCATTCATAAGTTTGTATGTGGTATTGAATGGATTGTTGTATGGAAGCTTCTTTAAATATTTATTTTATTCTGTTTTTTAGTATTTGTTGTAATAGAGGCAACAGAAACACATCATCTGTGAAAATTTTATTTGTCTAACTAACACGGTTCATGAGATACAACCTGGTGACAGACGGATTGACGGACGGACAGCAGAGGCGTAGTAATAGGGTCCCGTTTGGCACTCTTCGAGTACGGAACCCTAAAATGTGCGAATCCAACTGTCATGTTGGTCTAGTTGTATAAAAATCAGAGTTTAGTTTATTGTTGCACTGTACACAAATGTCTGCCCCTGCTCAACAATCAACCTTTCTCATCAGAACTTAGTTTTCTGAAAGAGATCTCTTATGAGATATAAGTTCGCCTTTGAACACAATTTTATGTATTTCTAGATTTTTCAATGATTTGTGTGCAGTAAAAAAAGTATGAATTATCTATTTTTCGCTGTAGATAATCGAACCCAGGACATTTTGTTTGTAAGGCGGAGCCTTTTTGCACTACGCCATAGAGGTCCCACATACTTGTTTACAAGTTAGATTAGGTAGATCTTCTGTTTGCCTGAACATCAGGCTTCACACCCTCTCTAGGACTCAAGTCTGTCTAGTCTAGATCGCTTCCATTCACGAACGACTGCGTTGGACATCACTTAATTTTATTTCATAGTTAGATACATACACGTTATCGTTGGCATCACACCTTTTACCAAACTGGATGGCAGTGGCACTATTAACGTATCCACAGATATCCAATCAAACTCTACATTTCTGTATAAGAACTTAAAACAAATTATCTAGAGAGAAAGCAAGAGCAACCAACTTTTTGCTTTTGCCTGGCCTAGCTAAAAACTCAGATGAGATTCTATAAACATATATAAACATTTACATACAGGCACATACGTTGCTTCTGATGCCCCACTATGATACCCTGTGTTGTGGGAACCAGAAACAGCGATATCACACCCACAAAAATATCCAAGAACTGGGTTATTTTTGTTTATTACCACGGGGATCTAACACGAATATGGGAAGTCCATCACGTCAAGTCTCCTACTATATTTTACTGTGGGACAAAACATACATGCCTATACATTCTGAAGATGAGAAGCTCATCAGAGAGCCGATGTAACTCCAACGAGCTGGTCCGCCCGCGCGCACACACGACCGAATCCGATTATCGCGGACAAAATTGCCTGTTATCCTCACTGGCCGTCCCCGCAACTTGAGAAAGGGTTGTTCCCGAGTTCCCAACTGTACCGATTTCCCATCTGAACACATTATAAAAGTCGGGAGGCACAATGGAAACTTTTAACAAAAACAAATAGTTAGGTAGTGCCTTTTCCCTTAAGGGCTAGCAGTGGCACATATTCACTCACGTTTAGCAAATCATTCCATAGTAATAAATGGTAAAATATACGCACTATGCCTAAACATCGGTCAAGTGCGGGTCAGACTCGCACACGAAAGGCTCCGAACTATTTTATAAAAAAAACTTAAGCACCAAAAATAATAATACAAAAAAAAAGAAAATAATATTTTGTCCGTATCTAACCGAGAACTTAGAGAGTGCACGGCAGAAATCAAACTAATTGCGCCACAACAAGAGCATGCGATAAATCAGAATATGATTTTGAATGGGGACCCCTTTATAAATGCTCGTGCAGTTCATTATTTGTTGCTACACGGCAGCAGAAATACACATTCTGTGAAAATTTCAACTCTCTACCTCTTACAGTTCATGAGATACAGCCCGCTGACGGATGGGCAGACAGACAGATGGACAGACAAAGGGACTTACAGACCGACAGTTCCACGGAACCCTAAAAAGGATCACTACAATATTGCGCATCATTACAATACATCAGTAGGTAATTAAAGTTAAACTTTCCTAACCGCAATTATACTTCAAACATTTATATACAGGCATACGTTTCACCTGACCCCACACTAGGGTACCCTGTGTCGTGGGAACCAGAAACAGCGACATCACACACATATATACATCCAAGACCTGAGATTTTTTTCATTACCCCTAGCCGGGGATCGAACCCGGGACCTCTTGCATGGTAGGCAGAGCCACTACCGCAGCGCCACAGAGGCCGTCGCAGTTCTCGTAAACGTTCGTTATTTCAGCTTCCCTCGGCCTCGGTGCCTAGCAACTATAGAGCAAGCTCGTATCACGTCAGATCCAGCTCCATTTTGAATCGCCTCATCGACCAGGCCCTTGATGAGGATCACGACTTAGATATTTTCTTCAGCACTGTTCAATTATTGAGCAAAACTATCGTTAAGAAGTTTTTACGACTCTTAATAGTGATGGATGACGCAGGTGATGGAAGTGTAGGTGGAGGCGTGCGTGAGCAGTGGAATAGTTATTAACTATTTTTTTGCGTGGCTCAATTTAGATTCCCTTTTTTCCCGCGTAGGAGCGCTGGCGTGATTGGAGGCAAAGAGTTTCATTCATATGAGGTTAGGATAAAAAACACGTAATCTTTCAAATTCACTTGAAACTGGCAAATTAACCTCAAATGGGGTTAGCACGCCAAATATTATAAAAAGTAAATATAATTTGAAAACTTTGACAGATAGACAGCCTCCAACTATGCCAGCTGCTTTGAGCTTTTGATATTAGGTGCCAAGTGTGTTACTTTTATTAGTAAACTAACTGTGCTTGTTATAATAATGATAGTATTTATAATAAGCACATAGTTTAGTCATTAATAAATGATGTCTATGACTATGTCTACTTCTACGTCTAATAATTATGATAGCTTTAAGCTTCCTATAAAAAAGATCACATAAAATTACAAGAGCGCATGGTGATGATCTATCTCAAGTCGCTCAGGTTAAGATTCTATTGATTCCTGCGTATTTTAAATAATAATTAATTTGCAATTTGTGTACCAACTAATGTTTTTTTTTAAGTGCTCCAAATATCAATCTATAGGATTTATTTTGCCCTTCATTGTAGAGAAGAGGCAAACAAATGATGTGTACTAAGCATGTTTGTTGATATCTGTAGTAATAAAGAATTTTGAACTTGAACTTCCACATCGCCGCTTTCTGGAGATATGATTGGTTTATTAACTCCGGATACTCAGCCAATAATTCAACAGCTGCCAGCAAACGATTACATTAGTACGTTTCCAGCCAAATTTTGTATGACCTTTAAACGCAGCAAGCTGATAGCATCGTTGGCTTGAAGCAGAGTAGTCGCTTGCTTGCTGTCAGCCACGTGAACAGCCGCGGTTCTGAAGGCGGCGAGCGCAGGCGCACGTATCGATCTGCGCACAAAATGGCTCTAGAGAAAAGAGAACACAGCTTTACATCCGAGAGGAAATACTTGTGTGACATATGGGTCGTGTCTGATTCGTAATTACTGATGTCCATATCATTAAAGTATTTTCAGAACGCTCTCAGATGGACTCACGATTTGTCGACGTGTGTTCCATTCACAAAATAAGCTTCTAGTGTGGGGTATAATGCCAATTTCTTTCTTGTCAAGATTTTTACAAAGTCGTAATTTACGATCTTGTAGCAGCGAGTGTAAAGGGATAGAGTGATAACGGAACTTCTTGAGTTGTACAGAGACTTGCCCTGCCTTTGGGAGTTATCATCTGATTAATATACTCCACTCAGAAAAATGCATGGGATATTTTATATACTCCATTTTATATTATACATGCCATGACGACTTTATAGTGAATGTAGGATACGACCGCGTAGTTAGGTCCTCTCCGCGCGACGCTTCGTTCAAACACTGTTGGCTGGAAGATTTCTGGAAGCCATGTAGCCGGACTAGTTCCTCCAAGGTGAATGGCTGGAAGTTGTTGCTGGCAGCCTTGGCTGTACATCCGGGGTTAATAAAACATTTATATCTCCAGAAAGCGGCGATGTCCCATCATCCCTCACAACAAGGAGAATGGATGTTCAGGTTCAAAGTTATTTATTACTGGATGTTCTTATATGTCACCGTAAGATAGTCAAAACCGTTAGTTGATAAACTAACGCGTTAGTTGATCAACTATCGACAGATAGTAAACCAGACCGACAGGGTTTAGAATTTACGTTTCTTTTGTTCTTACATGTCAAACTGACACGAAGACTATTCGGGGGCTTCGCTGCGCTCGCCCTCTCTAGTCTTCACCTAAGCTACCGCAGTGTTTGCCCTGGTATTTCGTTTGCTAGTCAAGTTTAAACCACTTTACCATTTAACGGTTAGTTTATTAACTATCGCGTCATACAGTAAGCAGTACGCTGTAGTTTACTATCTGTTGATAGTTGACCAACTAACGAGAAAGATACTGTGACATATGTATATAAATCTGCTTAGTACTTTTTTAAAACATCGGTAGTAACCAGTAGGTGAAGTGGCACTTTATAGTTGAGCAGCAGACTGTGTCACATTCTATGAGTCACTGAAATGGGAATAGCCCGCGGGGACGGGGGATGGGGGGGGGGGGGGCTAGTCTGGAAATGGGAGGGGGGGGGCAGTGATTATACGATGAAATTGAGTTGGACACCCCGTCAGATTGTGACCGGCGACGGCGGGAGATTGCTGGCTGATACGATTGTGATCAACGCCTTATTAGCAATTTTTTATTTAAAAATAAAATTGACAAACACCTAGTCAAATAAAATATGTAATTATATTCCACATTGGATGGATTGTAGGCATAGATTTCCGCGACAGGTTGGCAGCCTATCAACGCCGCCGCTTTTCATATACGCCCTAGTCATGGCTGTTTATCTACGTATAATATGTATCTATACAAGTATGTGTATCGTTGTCTAGTACCCAAGATACAGGGAATCCTAGTTCGGGGCTAGATCAATGTGTGTCAATAGTGTCCCAGGTATTATTATTATTTGGCGCCAAGGTTCTTGGATCTCTCTCTCTCTCTCTCTCTCTCTCTCTCTCTCTCTCTCTCTCTCTCTCTCTAACCTCACCTTATCCTATTCAAGTAAGAGAGGTCACAGCTCGGTCAATTCCATAGAAAAGTCCGTACCTTTATTATAACAAAAGGGAAAACTAAAGATCAAAAACCCACAGCAATATATTTCATGCCAAAAATCAGTACACGAAACTCATCCAACCAATTATCAAGTACTATATCCCGTGGAGCAATCCTCTTGTAATCTATAAATCAAAGTACGAAGGGCGATAATTGAACAGAAACCAAACGACTAGCTTCAATTAATTACCATCTGTCATTGCACGTCTCGGTAGAGCAACACTGCAGTTTGAAATCATTGTTTTATACCCACAACGGACTTTGATGTGTATTGCTTTGTGGTAGGGTTGAGATTGGGCTGGGATGGTATTCCTAACAGTGTAAATGAAAATACGAGAGGGGTTTAGAGGGAGTGTTATTTCAAATGGACGTTTTGTATTTTCAAGTGGATCTCGTGTTTGTGAAATGTGAGTTGTTAATTTTGGGATCTACATAATTATTGATTAAACGTAAGCAATTTAAGCAATATATAGGATCAATGGAAAGTTTTGTTACAAATTGAGTTCGAATAAAAGTCCAAGACCAATGAACAATTAATACTTTGTCTAAAAAGGTTATCTTAATGAAAGGGATAAAACTGTGTTTGTCTTTTGTTAAATTGCCACAGAATTTAAATTGCTAATTACATTGAAACAAAATTGGCGATGTTATATTCATAAATTAATTTTGCCAATAACCGAGATCAAAAAGTTTCCCCCTTCGTCGCCATGTTGTTACTAAATTAGAAAATGATTAATGTCATATCTTACTAAATTAATAATTAATTATCTCGTTAGCAGGTTGAGTGTCAGATAACGGCATTCATTTAAATTATAATTATGATATAATTTTTTTAAGAGCTCCGTGGTCTAGTGGGTTTCACGCGTGATTCTCACGCAGGACGTGCAGGTACAAATCCCGGTGCTGGCCATGTACCAATGATACGAGTAATTTGTTTTAAGAACATCATACGTTTTAATGGTGATGGAAAACATCGTGAGGAAACTTTCAATACTGGGCGATGGGCTAACCCTCTGTCACGCAAAATGAAGTATAGAATAACTGGCTAAAAGTGGGCACAATTATGCCTCTGCCACTCCGTGTGAGAAAAGGCATGAAGCTATGTTATTTCAAAAGTGTATTAACGTCCTACATATAGGATACGATTTTACTCATATTTCCTAGTATTGTTTCTAGTATTTTACTCATACTTGGGTATTTTACTCTCGTGATTTTCTCTTCGTGTTTCATATTGCATATACCCCATTATTTAGGGTTACCTATCACTATCTTGACACAAGCTCCCAAAAGGTGTCAGTGAGACCCTACTAATAAGGCTTCGCTGTCCGTCTTTCACCGATCTGTAACTTTTGAACCCCTTGAAATTTTCACGCAGTGTGTACTAAACACCCTAGGGAGATAAAAACAAATATAAAAAAGTCAAAATTTAAAGAGACAAGAAACAGCTTCTAACTTCCAACCGATCTTGGCACGGAACCCGTCCGATACGAGTCCAACTCTCTCTTGTCCGGTTTATTCCCGGCTCTCACCCGGCTTGGATATCGTAAGCCTTTGACATGATCATTGCGTCAGAGGCGAACAAACTCGACTCTCCGACGCGCATTAGAGGAAACTTTTCAGCTGAAACATGAAATCTACTCGAGCTTTGGTTATGAAGCTCTGCATTGGGCATTTTAAAATGAATAATTGAGGAACCCTAAAAAATTTCAGGATAAAGGTACATACATGGCTGGTTTGACTCCGTTGAGAGACCGCCAGCAGCACATTAAGTATGAGGAGATCTCTACGGACTGGTGTGATCTCTCCGCGGGTGGCATCCTTTCTCCGCTCTCTTCTCAGTATTCATTAACTCCATCTCTGACGCTCTTACTTCTTTTTATCATCTCTTCGTGTGATGTGAATCTGTCTATGGAGGCGTTGAATGCTGATCTCGATAACATCAGGAAATGGGCTGTCTCATATGGTCTGCTTGTCAACCCGGGCAAATCGCAGGCTATAATTTTGGGTACTCGTCACTCTCATAACTTAGTACAGAAAGTGCCCATCAACCCTATATTGTATGATAGTAACATAATTACGTAAAGCCAGAAGGCCAAGAATCTTGGGGTTGTATTCGATAAATTGTTGTCCTGGTCGCCCCATGTTTGTGAGGTCAGCAGACGAGTCTTTGCGTCATTTCACTCCCTACGGAGATGGCAGCACTTTCTGCCGCGGCAGACTAAAACCACCCTTGTTCAGTCCCTCCTCCTACCTTTAATAGACTACGTGGATGTTTGCTGGATCAGTGCAAACGAAGAACAACTGAACAAACTCGAACGACTTCAAAACCTCGGGATTCGGTTTGTGTTCGTGCTTCGCAAGTATGACTATGTCTCACAGTATCGCAAGGAGTTGGGGTGGTGTGCGACCCGTCTTCGTCGTGATATGCACATTTCCTCCTATCTGTAAAATATTTTGCGAAATCCCCCCAATATCTCCACATATCTCCGAGAACGTTTCGAGTTTCTTTCCCCCAGGGATAGCAACGTCTCTCCTTTCAACTCCTCGGCATAACACTTTCGCTTATGAGCACACGTTTAGGTTAAGGGCAATCCGACTGTGGAACGCATTTCCCTACGCTGTTAGAGATAGTCCTCCATTTTACTTTTAGCAAAAGATTGAAAGAGCATTATGTTTTCTTTTGTGATAGGTACATTTATATATGGGTATATAAGGAAGTATGTGTGATATATATTTTGCTATTATATTTCATATATTACCTATTATATTATATTATATATTACATATTACCTATTATATTTCATATAGTTATTACTTTTATTAACTAATTATATTGTTATGTTTTAGTTTCGTATATAATTAGAAGTATATAGTTTTATTGCGCGCTAGGACTCTCCTGTTGCACAACAATTCCTGTCCTGCCTAGGTTTGCTGGCAGAAATATCACTTTAGAGATAAGCTCGCCTTCTATAAAAAAGAAATTAAAGTTAAGGTTTCTGTGCAATAAAGAATATGAATATGTCGTATTTTAGGGATCCGTCCCTTAATAGGAAAAAGGAACCATGGTAGGATCACTTTGTTGTCCGTCTGTCTGTCGATCTGTATGTGCGTCTGTCAAGCCCCTTTTTCTAAGGAAAGCGTGGAGGTGTTAAGTTGAAATTAATATCAATGTCTCAGGACTATAGTCCCTCAGATCTGTGAAAAAATCAAACCTCTAGGTCAACTCAATCAAAAGATACGGCCGTTTATGGCGCAAATTTGCTTTATTTGCTTAATATTCGAAAGGGAATCAAAACATATACGTACATCCCGTTGAACAAGAATCATGAAATTTGGCATGAAGCAAGGTCTTCAAGGGGTTAGGTCAAAGTCAAGGCTCAAGTAAAGGATAAAATCATTTCCCTCACAAAAAATGCAACTCGGACTTGTCCAGTACTTTTTTGAAAAATCAATCGTAGGCGAAAACCTTTAAAATTGTGTATTTTTAAGGAAATCGTGTAAACTTGATAGCGTATGATCTATAAATAATATATACAGTCAAGTCAAGTCAAGTAAAATTTATTTATTACTGTAGATATTTACATATTCTTAGCAAACTTCATTTTTTGCCTCTTCTCTACATTCTCTACAAACTCCCACAAATTAATTTTCAGATCTCTTTTAAAAATTGCTTGTGCTTAACTAATACAAATATAAATTATTATAAATAATAAGCAGATATAAATAATAACAAAATTATGAACAGCAAGGACTGTGTTGAGCCAGATTAACCCCATGCAGTCCGTTATTTAAGTAATCTTCAAAATTGTAAAATCCCTTTTTCGACAAAGTCGCTTTAACATGCTTTTTAAATTACTCAAATGGCAATTTCAAAATCTCCAGAGGTATCTTATTGTATTAGAGGATGCACTGACCCTTGAAAGAGTTGCCTTCGCGAGTCTGTATATGTTTGTATATGTAGGTACACCTTGAAGAAGAATACAGTAGAATGGAACTATTTAATTTTTAACTCACCTCTTCATAGAAAATGGCGTGATGGTATATACGTATGTAAGTTATTGATTATATATTGCAATACACGGTGCGGAGTCCTCGCTCAATGCAGTTACCAATACACGGTGCGGAGTCCTCGCTCAATGCAGTTACCAATACACGGTGCGGAGGCCTCGCTCAATGCAGTTACCAATACACGGTGCGGAGTCCTCGCTCAATGCAGTTACCAATACACGGTGCGGAGTCCTCGCTCAATGCAGTTACCAATACACGGTGCGGAGTCCTCGCTCAATGCAGTTACCAATACACGGTGCGGAGTCCTCGCTCAATGCAGTTACCAATACACGGTGCGGAGTCCTCGCTCAATGCAGTTACCAATACACGGTGCGGAGTCCTCGCTCAATGCAGTTACCAATACACGGTGCGGAGTCCTCGCTCAATGCAGTTACCAATGCATCATCAAATACTAAGCCGACCTAATGCTGATGCTTAATGCTAATGCCTATGTCGAACTAATCCTCCACCTCCAAGCTTGCTAAACCAACTCTGAACTGTGTTACTAGCTGCTTGCTAAACCAACTCTGAACTGTGTTACTAGCTGCTTGCTAAACCAACTCTGAACTGTGTTACTAGCTGCTTGCTAAACCAACTCTGAACTGTGTTACTAGCTGCTTGCTAAACCAACTCTGAACTGTGTTACTAGCTGCTTGCTAAACCAACTCTGAACTGTGTTACTAGCTGCTTGCTAAACCAACTCTGAACTGTGTTACTAGCTGCTTGCTAAACCAACTCTGAACTGTGTTACTAGCTGCTTGCTAAACCAACTCTGAACTGTGTTACTAGCTGCTTGCTAAACCAACTCTGAACTGTGTTACTAGCTGCTTGCTAAACCAACTCTGAACTGTGTTACTAGCTGCTTGCTAAACCAACTGTGAACTGTGTTACTAGCTGCTTGCTAAACCAACTCTGAACTGTGTTACTAGCTGCTTGCTAAACCAACTCTGAACTGTGTTACTAGCTGCTTGCTAAACCAACTCTGAACTGTGTTACTAGCTGCTTGCTAAACCAACTCTGAACTGTGTTACTAGCTGCTTGCTAAACCAACTCTGAACTGTGTTACTAGCTGCTTGCTAAACCAACTCTGAACTGTGTTACTAGCTGCTTGCTAAACCAACTCTGAACTGTGTTACTAGCTGCTTGCTAAACCAACTCTGAACTGTGTTACTAGCTGCTTGCTAAACCAACTCTGAACTGTGTTACTAGCTGCTTGCTAAACCAACTCTGAACTGTGTTACTAGCTGCTTGCTAAACCAACTCTGAACTGTGTTACTAGCTGCTTGCTAAACCAACTCTGAACTGTGTTACTAGCTGCTTGCTAAACCAACTCTGAACTGTGTTACTAGCTGCTTGCTAAACCAACTCTGAACTGTGTTACTAGCTGCTGTTACAAGGGAAACTATACTGAAATTAGCATCCAAATCCAAGTTGATCGAAATAAACCGGCCAACTGCGAGTCGGACTCGCGCACGAAGTGGGTTCCGTACCGCCGAACAAATAAGCAGATCCTACTTAAACGGGGATGGGGGGGAGGATGGTATATTTTTGTCTTTTTTCTTAAATAGCTAAGTTTTTCAAAATTATTAACAAAATATTTGGAATCCCTGCAACTAAGTCCCATCATTTGACTCGTCAGACGAGACAGTTTTAAAAGCTTTTTTTTATTTTTCACCCGCCCGGCTTTTTATTATTGACCCGCCCGCCAGCTAAGTTCAAAATGAATTTGTTTATTTAACACAATTTCGAGTTTGGGGCGACATATAAGTGAACCAAACTTTTACTTAATTGGTTCAGAAAATTTACGGTATACGATATATAAACGATACTTTTTAATGTACGGTACCCTAAAAATCAACGGAATTAAATTATCTAGACCAAAAATCTTCAGCATTTTGTAGCGGTAGGCCCCCTGACAAGCGTCAAGTAAATTCCTCTTGATTACCCCCCCCCCCCTGGCTGAGTGGCGCACTGCATTATAAATGACAAGACTGTATGGGTTAATCTAACCGTCCACCAATATCGGTCCACTGCTATTTTTTTGGACTTGTTAGTAGAGGTGGGCATAACTGCTAATTTTAAATAATTTATTTAGTTGCTGTGCTATTTTATTAAAGCTGCTAAAATAAATGTCTATTCTGCTATATTGCTAATTAACTTGCTTTATTGGTAAGTAACGAAAACTATATTCGCACTTGCCGTTGTAGCTTTTTCGCACTGCATTTAATCTTATACATTAATTTATACTACACACATACTATATACTAGCTAGAATAGTCCAGGTCTAAATCTTTTACAACTCCTTTATTCATCGAGAGAATTCAATCACACGCTGCGCAAATTACGTAATTACGCAAAGGGCGATCAAAATCAGCGATGCACTAAATTAAAATAAAAAACACCTGTTATGTGTTTGTTTTATTGGTTCTATCTAAAACAGGTGTCAGGTCTAGTACAACACCTGACGACTGCCAACTGCGAAGCAGCAACGCAACGCGAAGCAAGCGCATTATAGCATTTTAACATATAGCAGTTTGTTTAATTTGTCAAAATCTGTGCTATTATATATTTTTCAATAGCATGCTATTTAATGCGCTTCCGTTATAATGACCACCTCTGCTTGTTAGTACTCGTGGTAGTCTAAAACACCCTTCACGAAGCCCCACTGAGCCAGCTTGTTGAAGAATGACTAAATCTTATTTGTATCCGGGTAGAGGCATGTGCCCCTCGGTGGGGAAATAATTGGCTACATTTATTCATTTTATTTTAATTTGTAACAAATCATATCATATACATTTTTACTGTAGGATCAATACTGTAAGAACACAATAGGTCCACCACATTCAAGGCAGATTTTCAGTAAATAAATCCGTCCATTGCGTCCTTCTGCATGTTCCAGAAAAACGTCCACGTCCAAAAGATTTTCATGCAATACCCGATCAATTCTTTATTTATTTATTTATTTATTAGTAGGCACATCAACAGAATACATATTTTCACCCATATAATGATCTAAACAATGACAAATACTGATGCATATTCTTTTTATAGACATGCACATCATTTACAGTTTAATCACGCAACAATATTAACATAACAACTATAGTTTTATTATTTATAACTAATGTAATTAATAAATTGCTAATAATAAGTATAAGTAACTAACTAAGGATTAAATTAATTTAATTGGACGTTAATTAGTTAAAACTTAAATGCTAAGATGCTAAGAATTTTCGATTTTAATTTACTAAGAGTGTCGTGCAAAATATCTATATCGTTTTGAATATCGCACAGCATATTATATGAATGAAACATTCGTGATGGTGGCGAGTGTTGGCCCAAGTTGGTCCTGCATTGCGGTAAGGCAAACGTTTCAGTGATTGGGTGTCGTGGTATGTTATATGGGACGGAAAACTGTACCGCTCCAAGAAGATCACTGCACTCCATCAGACCCTTTACTACTTTGTACAAGAAGATCAGGTCATGGGCTTTCCGGCGACTGTGCAGCGAGTTCATCTCAAAGAAGGTAAGGCGCTGATCGTAGGGGCATCTGTGGGAGATCCCCCGTGCATTGTGTGCAGATCTTTGAATACCAACTTGATTTTCTACTTAGGACTATAAATGCAAGGCCACTAAATTGTTATTTTGAGCCATCTTATAGATACGATGTTAAAATATTTTCATTAGATTAGATTATTTTTATATTGTACATTGTGGCATAAAAATATATGACGACAATTGAAAAAATGACATCTTTACAGAGTTTCTTGGTGCTATCTTCTCTGACGGACGTATTTCCGAAGCACTGGTAGAGTTAATAGAGTTTCCGTTTCCTGTGCGAGGTTGAGCCAAGAATCGCCACTTGAAAGGGAAATTTCCCTTTTAAAACTCAAACCATAATCAGTTACTCATTAGTTTAGTTGATCATATTTTTTTCCATGTATATAATGTTTCTGACTTGTTAAAGTGCATTATTTTTGCATCGTACTTACAATAAAATATTTGAGTTTGGGTTTACCTACTGCTGTTTGTTTCATAAGATAGTGTAGTCCATGCATGTTCCAGAGCACGGTCCACCCTCCGTTTATTGCAACATCTCAGTAAGCCTACGATTAGAACATGTAGATAAATTATGTTAACACCGGCCGGCCTACCGAACCGAATTTGGTGTATGCTCGGAAGCTCACTCGAGGTAAATCTATTATGCACGACATAATCAGTGTTACGCCGATGCTGTAATTATCTTAATTCTAGAGTAGATAACATCAGTTGATCACAGCCAAAAGTTCATAAAGCCGGATGAGCTGAAACTCTCGCAACTTTGTAATATCTTCGACATCGCTAACTTCGAGGTAAGACGCTCACACTCCGTCATTCCTATTTTCAACTCGCGCTTGGCCGGAATTCAATATGCGATACTTTTCGAACAGGTTGTTTTTCAAAGTCGATGTAATGAAGGAATCAATTTTCTCAAATATTATCTCGCTAACGCGAGTTGCATATGATTATTTTGACAATATCGCTGTAATAAAATTTTAAATCTGTTTTAAGTTTTCTCATCACCTGGGATGATGGGCTCACTGCATCAAAATTAAGAATATTTTTTAAGGTTCCATACCCGAATAGTGCCAGACAGGACCCTATTACTAAGCGTCCGCTGTCCGTCTGTCCGTCTGTCAATCCGTCGGTCCGTCAGCGGGCTGTATCTCAAGAACCGTAAAAGGTAGTGATTGATGAAAGGTAGGTCCCTCTTCGGAAACCTAAATGATGATGTGATAGGGGATTACAGCAGCAGGAATGCCCAATGCTTAGATCTGATCGTTGGCGGCATTTGTCGAGGATTACGTGCGCCACCACCTTCGCATACGAAGGAATATTGTCACCGCGACACGGGGTGGTACGCCCCTCCAAAGAGCCGTGATGTATATTGTTGTTGGCGAATTCAAAACACTGACTAGTTTGATGATTTCACTTTTATTTACTTTAGGCACTGTACAATTTTGACAAAACTGAAACAACGCACCATGCGCTGAAAAACTGAAATTACAATATGACACACGATCGATCGCGACGAAAGCTTCTTGAAAGAGAAAAAAGTAATGAAAGATTTAGTGACGTGACGATATGAGCAATCATATGGTGTAGGTAATGATGACAATCGATCGGTCGTTATTTGTATCGACTTTTTACAAAATAAAATATCTTGTTAATTTGGATTTACAGGCAGAGGGTCGCATGTTTTACAGAATGTGTATTTTATTGCCGCTACAGCAACAAATAATGAAGTACACTCAATTAAAAAAAGAGGGGTTTCCAACACGAGAGACTTTGTTTTTTGCCTTTTTTCTTGGATGGAACCGTTCGTGTGTGAGTCCGACTCGCACTTGACCGTTTTTGTTTTTCTTAAATCTATTCCACATAATCATGCATAAATTACCTAACAAACTACATTCAAATAGTTTTCAAATATGTCAAATTTTGGAAAAAGTTAATAACCTCATTATTTTTCGGATCGCTCTACTTTCACCCCTTACAACTTATGCGTCGATAAACCAATCAACCTGTAAAGTTTCACAATATTAACTATTTATAATTCATATCATTTCGCAGAGATGAAAGGAGTTAAAAAATGATTTATTGCTCAAAATAAAAAAAAACGTATGAAATAATAAAAGTGATTAAAACACAATAAGAGGTATAAGCAGATGCTGACCTCAAGCACAATAAGGGATTCTCAGATAAAAGCCCAAGAATGAACATTTAACCTAAAACCCTTTAAAACCTTCCACGGTTTGGTATAAAACAGGGAAATCCAATCCATTTAGCAAATGTTCGATCATTTGTGGGGAAATGGGAAACGGTAGGTATGTAGGTTATCTGTAGAGATATCATACCGATATAAATTGCTGTTTAAATTAAACTTATTCGCCATACTTGTTGACGTTTTGGTTACGTGTTTCTGTATCATAAAATCCATACAACCGGCGGACACATTAAGTACAATAAGCAAAACCCTTATTAGGGTTCCGTACCCAACGGGTAAGAACGGAACCCTATTACTAAGACTTCGCTGTCCGTCCGTCCATCCGTCCGTCCGTCCGTCCGTCCGTCTGTCACCAGGCTGTATCTCAAGAACCTAGCTAGCTAGAGAGTTGAAATTTTCACAGATTATGTATTTCTGTTGCCGCTATAACAACAAATACTAAAAAACAGGATAAAAGAAATATTTAAGGGGGCTCCCATACAACAATTCTTTCAATACCACATACAAACTTATGGATGCACCTGGTTACGTACATGGAGTGTGAAAGTAACCGCACCAATAACTTTGTAAACAATATTTTGCTGTGTAAAATCCAAACTATTCACTCCACACCATCACTTCCATTGAACGGTGGTACGGAACCCTTCGTGCGCGATTTAGACTCGCACTTGACCGGTTTTTTTGCTTCAATAATTTCAAATGTACGTGTAGTGTAAGGGAATGGGTACATATAGGTATATAAAATATTTTTTTCCAAATTAAAGATCATTCACAATCAATTTACAAATACATGTGGCAATGAAATAGTCCAAATTCTATATTAATCCTCAGGGACCAATTACTACCACTCGGGCCGGCTATTTTCAGTTTGGCTATCCACCCGATTATTATCACCAGCCTGAATTCCAAATATAACATTTGGTACTCAGACGACAGGACCAGGACAGGAGGTGGCAAAGTCGATACCATACTACAATATCTGGAACACCTCAAATAGTTATTTGTGTCACAAGGGAGCAAAATGATCTATTTACGGCGAGGGCGGTACATTGAACCCAGAATGAAGCGAAGGCTTCTACGATAGAATCCTGAGCGTAGCGAGGGATTCTAAGTTAGAATCCTGAGCGTAACGAAGGTTTCAAGCGTTAACGCCCAAGACGAAAATAATTTTGCTCTTGAGTGACACATTCAATTCAATTTTTCACACCGACTATGAGGAAAAGTTAAATATAATGCTCGAAAAATAATGAAATAACTATACTTTGAATTATACTTTCAACACTTTGGCGGATTGTGAAGGATTAGGCAAAAGTCACCACAGATAAAATATTCCTGTGCTACTTTTGCGGATGTGTAAAAATAATCGAATCGATTATTACAATGGTATCGGATATCAATATGCATTACATCACAATAACTTTTGATTTCAGTAAAACACATAATTTAATGTGTTTTTTTTTATATTTCGAAAAATTCATAAATTTTCAATTAATGTTGTTTAAGTTGAAACTTGAAACGTGTTCCTTTTTAATCGATTACGATTTAATTACAATCGATTATTTCATTAAGATCTGTGTTCTATTGGCACATTGCATAAATCACAGATATCGAGAGATAGGCCCTTGGCGCTAAGCTTGTATCGGAACCAGTGTCGCCGAAAACTAAGAACGCGCATACATTTACACCACTCGTACATCAATTTATTGGTCAGTGCAATGTCATGCACTTATCGTCCGAACACACCCACACTACCGCAGGTATACTAGCTAGTCGAGCTAGTGTTGGGACAATGCAAAGGACAGCGTGTATCATCGATCCATTATAATTTATAGACACTGGTATAGACAGTCGTATGCAATGCCGGGTTCTATAAATAAAATAGTAAATTGTTTGTAAATACGACATATTTATACGACATACGACATACGAGACCCCTTTGCCTCTCTTCTTTTTTTCAACAGAATCCTTACAGCTTGAAAGAGAGGCAAAGAGTTTCTGAAGGTAGAATAACTGTGAACTCTTCGGACCTGACTGAAAGCATCGGAATTTCCGATCAATACTTATAACACCGCATTATCCTTCGTCGGGCGAGGTTTTAAACAAACTTAAAATCTGCCTGTTTGGCTATCATTGGAATAACTAACAATAAACTTACGTATTATGAGCAATAAAATGACTATATTATTACATTAACTATATTAGTAATTACGGAATGATAAAATATATCGATTCAACAACATAATTCTTCTATCACTATCCCCATCACTATATGTCGTCTCTGGGTGCGTGTAACAGTTCGCCTCCGTATCACGATGCGTCTTTGCTTTCGTACTTAGATAATTGTGAAATATTCATTGCGTGTTAGCTTGGCAATAAGTAGTAAAATTAAGATAATGTATAGTAAACTTACGAAAACAACATAACACTGTCACTTTAATGTCAATTCGTGACGAATTTTCCGCGAATGATTTATTTTCGTAATAATGTTTATATCTTGTGTTTTAAGAAGAAATAATAGTTGGAATGACTAACAAGTGATATGTGACACCGGCGTTCTTGGAGTTCACAATCTCGCTTCTATTTTTGCACGTGAGTATTGCACAGGTCGACATTTTCGAAAAACAACGGAAATGAATTCGTCACTGCGGTCGCCCGGTGACTACCGATAATTTTTAATATCTAACCTGTCGGAGCTACATTTGTTCGCACGTGCCACGCCCCTCAACCGATCTCTCGATATCTGTGACATAAATGCTACATGCCAATGAATAATAAATTAAAAAAATAGCTTAAACAGAAAAGTAGCACTTTGCTCCCTCTCATCGTGGAGCAAAACTTACTTTTCCGAATGAAAGGTGTGAAAACAGTATTTAAACAATTGGCCTTGAACTGAATTATTTGAAGTGCGAACTAGTATATTCCGACATGGCTGAAAAAGAAACCATAATTCATCTAGTTGTATTGTAAATATGAATACATTATTTTGTGAATAGACAACAGTTTAGAATATATAAAAAATGTATCAAAATATAAAAAGTCATTTGATATTATTCTCATTTTCATTTTCATATAAGTTCTAAACTTGGAATAAATAATATTGTTATAGGTTTTTTGTTCATAAAGGTCATACAAGATTATTCAATTTTTAAGAATTCCAAACGTTGCTCAGTCATTACATTTAGATTTACCGTTGTAGACACTGACTTTCTTTAATTTAAAAACTTTATTGAATTCTGTTTGAATAATGTTGAGGAAGTCTGAGTAAATTTTGTTTGGATTCTACTCATTAAAATTCGGTACTGGCAAATTTATATCTAAGTTTTACGTATATGTCTTTAGTCTATGGGATGTAATAGGTCTATAAAATTATGTATGGATGGATGAACTGTTTGACCACTGTGATAAGATGGAAGTAGTCAAATACATTTGTTGAATTTAACTGTCGTAATGTAAACGGATAATATCGGATCTATAATGGACAAAACACATAAGCTTGGAATGCAAATCACTCAAAATGCATACTTACATATTAGAGCCCTAGACATCGTGCATTTGATATCTTATCAGTCGCTACGACAACGAGGCTAAGAAAATGGATTTCTGATCTGAACATCGTTTTGACATTTGCCGTGTAAAGTCACGTGATACTTTGCGTGGCAAACGTCAAACCGCATACATTTTCTAAGGTCTAGGGGGCAGGGGTGAATGGTAGGGTCGGAGAGGTACAAACTAAGCTAAGCCTCACCCCCCTAAGCCTTAGTCTTAGGTTGACATGAAAGAACAAATACTATAAGGTGCTGACCAATACTAATAACTATAAATAAACAATTAAGAACACCCCCGCCACAGTAATGAAACCATTATAAGTCTAAAATTTGGTTAACTTGTTTCCTGGTTAGGCTGATAACTTTCGAACCACAGAACCGATATTAACCACTCACCTCCCATGGTATTTCTAGAAATATTATTTCCGTTATAGGTTTTGAATTTTATTACCATGGCATAAGGTTAAAAATCGCGATGACTCTCGCAGTGCGCAGGCGCGGGAAGTGTGCTGTAAAACATAGTCAAGAACTATCACAGGTAAGTCTATTAAATAAAACCGCATTAAAATCCGTCCAACCGTCTGTGCGCTGGAGTTTTACGGACGGACGTATACAGACAGACACACAAAAAGACAGACAGACAGATAGACAGACTCTTCAAACTAATAACGCTACTCTTTATCTGCGAGGGTTAAAAGGGTGCAATTCAGTATTTATTTTAAAAAAATATGTAATTTATTTTTTCGTAATTCTTTATTGCACTCACATGACTGTTAAAATAGCTTATGATATAAAAGAAGTGTACAAAGGCGAGCTTATCTCTAAATAAGAGATTTCTTCCAGCAAACCATGTTGGATAGGAGACGGAGATGATAGGTAAGGGAAATAATTGCGCGTACAATTAAGACTATATTCTAATATAATACATTATTTTTCCGCATTCTAACCTCAAAATAGCAACATCGCCACTTGACTTTGGGATCTCAGGCGGAAAAAATCTATTTAATCGCACATCAAAAATACTGATTTTCACAGCAAAAAACTTTTTATCTACACACGTACCTATCATAAACCCTCTTTGTGCGTCCAAAAACCACACGTTCCCACCTGCGTGCCGCCCCTAGTTTGTCTGTGAAGGTGGTACTACAGAACAAGCTAAACAACTGCAGAGCAATGATCAATCCCACAATTCCGGTCGAACATGCGGTTCCTGAACACATCAAAGAGAGCATATGATATGTATGTAGATAAACTAGTATATGTAACTGTACATAATTAGGCATTAAAACTCTCGAGTGATATTATTATAAAACTCGCCTCACTCTCGAGTATTAATGCCCTCCATTATGTAGCAGACACATAAACTACTATATTTATACAGACACACCCACACAATCACATACCTATTGCCCAGCCAAGCGAGGTACCAGGAACGCATATTTACCTAAGAAGTGACATGCCCGGAGACGGATAACGAACATCCGGCGGAGATGAGAAGACACCGACTTCTTCCGTAGGGGAAGTAAATGGGAGACTTCCGAATTCTGCCGGGTGCTAAACCGATAAAGTGAGTCGTATAAACGTGTAATTTATGGCAATAAAGAACTGAACTGAACTGAACTGAAACTCTAGTCTAGTTGAAAACAAGTAAATGCTGAGGTAAGGCTAGATTGCTGTTTTCGTTTTCGTTTTTGTATGAAGTAGTTACAGGTCGCGCTAAGCTCCTCTGTGTCTGAGTGCCGCGTGGAGGGGGCTAAAGAGAAGTTACTTCCTCCAGGCGGCACTAAGACACAGACAAACTTGACGCAGCCTGTACCTAAAGAGACATTAACAAGATCAGTTCTACCCAATCCATCCGCAAACCGACGCATGGTGTAAACATTCGACGCGAACAGAAACATAAGCATAGATACATTGCTTCTGGCCCCACACTAGGATACCCTGTGTCGTGGGAACGAGAAACAGCGATATCACACACGTATAAACATCCAAGACTTGTTTTTTTTTCTTTATCCCCAGCTGGGGATCGAATCCGGGACCTCTCGCATGGTAGGCAGAGCCACAACCGCAGAGCGTTGGAGATAGTGATCGCGTTCAGGAGCTCTATTTTTTAATCGCTCGCAAGAGTTTTATGTCACGCGAGCGCTCTTTTCTACTGATTTTCCATCGACTCTTGAAATTTCGTATTTTTCAATCATTCGCCTGCAACGAGTGGTCAGCACCACTCGTTGCGCAAGTCGAATTGTAGAATAAACGTCAAATTAGCGATGCGCGATTATGAATGAAACTAATGAAATCACTCGATTAATGCAATCATTCGACTTATTCAAATAGAACACCTAAATCATTCGAATGGACACCTTACAACAACGAACTGCGACTGACAGCGATCGACGAATACTAATCGACGCTCCCCACTAATGAGTATTCGCCAATCGACAAAATCATTCATAGAACAGGCCGATTATCCGACTTGCAAGCAATATTCAACATATATGGCTATAACTTTAAGTTGCAACCATTACATATTAACGATTAGCGATTCAGAAATCATTCATCAAACCTGGTCCAACTCGATTATTCAATATGTTCGCTTGCTTTTCTTTCGGTTATTCGGTTGCAAGCAAGATTCAGTCCTATGGCCAATATTTTACAGTACAATACAAACTACAGTGGTTCTGTCTGGTTTCGTTATTTGAATTGAAATAAGTGGTCATCAATCGATTATTAGGATTAGCGATCGCTAATTTTGTAGTCGAATAATAATATTAGTAGTCGTCAGATCATTCGACACACAAAATCATTCATTATCGCGCATCGCTACGTCAAATACGTCAAAGCTAATGTCTACAGTGTCAACTTGAAGTTTCAGAGTTTGCTGATTTTTACGCGTTTTTCAAATTGGAATTCAAAACGCCAGATATGACATATTTGCAGATTGAACAGCCCGAGTTGTTCCATATTATTGCTAGGATTTAGTAGGCAGCTTAATTGAACAGACAACTGTCATACAGCCTATAGTATGTCAGCATTCCGTTCCGTTTCCTATGCGATATTTACCGGTTTTTACTTTTTCTGCGTGCAACGGATAAAAATCAACATTTCCAAATTTATTGGCAACACCGATGACGAACGATTCAAAATTTCAGAAAATCAACGTCAAGCGACTTGGAAGTCGAACGTGACGTATGTCTCATGCGATATATTATCACGCGAGTGATTCAAAATAGAGCTCCAGGAACGTAGCAAGGCAATGTAGAGAATGATAACCTACTAGACGCTTCGGAGGCAGGTGGACACCGCGTACAGGGACGGCAGACGGACCGGGGCGGCCGCAACCAACGGAACGGTCGCCGGGTCGGCCGCCGTGGCTGAAGCAAGAGTAGTGTAAATACCCTTCTGGCGGCCTAGGTAGCAGTTTGTGTGAGCCGTAACAGTCCAAAATAATTTCTCTGAATACAAAATGCCGCCAACTCAAGGTTTGACATACACTCCATATCTTGCTGTCACATCCCTCGCTAGAGAAACGACAGCGCCAGTATGACATTTAAGTGGCACTTTATTTGAGCAGCGTCTGTGCATTCGGCCGTACGACTTGATGTTTTCAGTTCTCGCTGTGCAGTGTGCAACACAAGTGTTTTCATCTGTGCTCTGCGCTCAGCTCAGTTACAAACGGCCGGACCATGAGCGCTGCCACGGCTTCTGTGCTGACAAGCTCCGATATTTATGGCCCCGACACAAAACATAATTATTTGTAGTCATGCTCTATTGGGAAATGCTCTAGAACTATACTTTGTCTTGTGGACTCGTGGTTCAAAATTGGATGTATGAAAACGAGACATCTCATTCATGTCTTCATAGCTTTGGCAATGGGCTAGCCCCTTGTTACGCTAAATGTAGTATTCAAACGTGGGAAAGGGGGTAATGCAATGTTTATATTTGGTTTAGTCATTCGTCGTCATGGCCACTGCAGATATCGGTCACGTGATTACCGATTATAATAGTGTCATTTGGCCTAAAGCGCGCCCTCCAACATGTCCTCTGCAGGGAACTTCATCAAACTCGTGACGATGAGTTATGATCAACAGCATCTTTCTCGACAACGCTCTTGTTCGATATGCTATCAGTGTCCTCCATTGAAGCCGGTGTAATACTGTTTGCTATAACTTATGTATGACATGCTTTAAATTCTATGACACATGGTCTTGTGTTGATCCTAACTGTTACTTATAATAAGAGTCGACTGAAGTGTTCTTAAACGTACACTAAGAATTAATAAGCCGAAACGGCGTACACACAAGTTTAACATGCAGTCGGGCCGAGCTATTTCCGTTTTTTATTGTGCCTCACTAAAAATCGAATGCTACATACTGATATTCGATGTCGAATTAGCAATTCAATTTTCAAGCATACATATCAATCCGATATACTGAATAATAACGTTAGACATGACAGCTGCCTACCAGTTTAACGCCATTTCGTCCAATCCCCTACAGTTGCGATGCAATTGGACTGAAATCGTGGTGGTAATTGAATGATAATAGCAAACATGGTTGTTAATTCGATTGCAGAACAGTCATTATATCTTTCCGGACATCGTCACATAATAGATCTCGTTTTGGTTCTCACTCAAATGATACCCTTTGAAACACGATTAGAAGCCATTTGGCTGGCGAAATGCAGATTATCAATAATGTCAACCTCAATGTTACTCTAAGCCAGTTAAATGCGGGTGCCCACTTACATTTGTAGGTTCTTGCTAGCTTTGAGCTCTTGATTTTAACCAAGAAAATTGGGTACCTACCAGTCGCTTCTGGCGCCGTTCACGATGTTTTTCCTATACACGGCACTGCTTGGACTTTTTGGTCAAAACACCACTTCCCATGGTTTGACACAGTTTACCACAAAGCGGGTGGTTAAGGCGAAAACCAGGGGGTATTCGGAGTAGCTTGCCAACCTCTAGTAGAATAAAGGAAGAAGAAAAATGCACAGTGACTTTTTACTCGTTTTATTAACTTAGGGGAATCAATATGAACAACTTTACCAAAGTAAACATATGGACGCTAACGAAAAAAAATTCCTTGCAGTAAATTGGCCCCATCAGCTGGTTAAAACTCAAAACTCAAAACTCAAAACGTTTATTCTGTAAATAGGCCACAAGGGCACTTTCACATGTCATTTCATTTCATTTTTTACAGAACATTTGGTATTATTATTTGTATCATATTATCAGAAAAAAAAAGTACTTAATTATTGTTTCTGAGAGATGTAAAGAGTCTCAAATGTCATAATAAAATAATTAAAATATAAATAACAGAGATGTATAGTCTCTTTAGTCAATAATACAATGATAATAGGAGATGTAAATGGTCCCCACAGTCAAGAGTTGTATAATTAAATTAATCTTTGGAGGTGTAAAAGGCCTCCAAGTGTCCAGTAAAAGAAACTCTGGCAGTGAGGATGCTCACAATTAATTAGAACAATTATGGAAGACCCAAAAAAAAAATCGTTTGCAACCACATTTTTAATGGGGAAAGTTGTTCCAATTGATGGGTACTATCATAACCCGATGTTAACAAAATGAATAAAAAGCCACCGTGTATTTTTCTTCTTCCGTTATTCTACTAGAGGTTGGCGAAGAACTCCGAATACTCCTTTCGGTTTTCGCCTTAACCACCCGCTTTTGGTAAACTGTGTCAAACGATGGGAAGTGGTGGTTCCACCAAAAAGGCCAAGCAGTCGAGCCACCAGGTCCAAGGGCGTAAATCACCACCGTGTGCCGTATACAAGACGTACTTCCTCCTACTTACTTACATACCTACGTAGAGCCATGCCATTTCCCATTCGCCGTGGCAGAGACACCATTCCTCTCACCTATCGCTAGATTACCCCCGACTCTATTCAAATAGCCACCACTACAGTTTGAATAACAAAACCAGCACCGAGCGTGTTTCCCCAACTTTGATACATAGCCGCAGCGCGCGTCCGCTGTCCTCATAGATCAAATCTATTGATACTGCTCGCTCCACGGAGTTCGCTTTTCAAATTCTGTTAGGAACCTCGACTGTTCTATACTGCTTGCGGCTGCTCTATGTATGTATATTGCAGTATTGATTCTGGCTGGCGGTTAAGTTTCCATAGTATATGGACTTCTGATATTGTGTTAGATGTAGCTTGTTTTTGGATTAGTCGCTGGCTTAACGTGGGCACAACTTTGCCTCTGTCAGTCCGTGTGGGACAAGAAAGAAACAAAGAAAGAATAAAAATTTATTTATCCAATTTAACTTATGCATATTAATTGTAGGAGACAGTCTTAGGTCTAATGATAGGTATGATACATTTTCATGCATATTCAACTCCTAAGCTAGTGTTGCCTGTTTCTTAGGAGTTGGAGCTTTCTCTTTTAGGTATACATTATAAAACTAGATAGATATTAGGATTGTGGTTTACTTATAAAAAAAAATATTATGCAAGGAAAATAGCACATACTAATACATTAAACATTAAGATAGTATTCGGGAATATTACGCAAACGTGGAGTCTTCATATTGAGTAGTGAAAAGGAATAACAAATTCGATCAATGCCATGATTATACTTACATATTCCATGTCACAGGCTTGCATCACCGACTAATCTTTGTACCATGATTTTCGCCTTGATAAACAGGTAAATACTTTTTGATTTCTTATTTATAACTAATTTCAATTCACAATAAATTTCGTCAACACCAATAAAATAAAAACCATACCTTTTCCCGTAAGCGGTTGCAGAGGCATAGTAAAAAACCAACTCTAAGTATATAAGTATATCGCCCCGGGTCATTTACCAAAGCACGCATAATGTTACGCAAAGGTCATTGTCAGCTTGTTCACAGTGTCAGCTTGTTCACAGTGTCAGCTTGTTCACAGTGTCAGCTTGTTCACAGTGTCAGCTTGTTCACAGTGACGGGGATGGATGGAGATAGACAAGGGTGAGGCTTGATAGAAGGAAAATAAACGAGTTTTGATAACAAATAAAACAAAACCTTAACGTCTTACCCATCTTTCCACTATACAATTGAGATTTAGTAGAGACTAACTGGAAGTGGAGAATAACAAACTTAGACTGGACTAATTATAAAACAACGGCTATCCTTGAGAACATTTTAAAGACAATGAAACGAAAACTTCTTTAAAAAACCGGCCAAGTGCGTGTCGGATTTCGCACATTTAGGGTTCCGTAATAAATGTGGAATAAAAGCTAATAAATAAATTAGGAAGGTGCTCACTTCACATACACCATACACATATCACTATCATTCTTCACCAGCAAATAATTAGTTTGTTTTTCATAGTCTTTGTATGAAGTAATATTTGCGGTTTTTAATTAATGTTTTTTATCTGAAAAACTGCTTATTTTATTTTGTTTAAACCAATTTTGTTGAAAGTGTTTATTGAGAAATAAAACATATTTTTTTTGATTTTTCAATCTCTTACTTTAAAAGTTAGAGGAGGGAGGGACACAATTTTTTCCACTTTGGAACGGTCTGTCTCTTTAACGATTTTCTTTGAGTAAAAATGGTTTCAGGATCCCTCAACGACATTTTAAAGATTCTATCTATAGACACCCCACACATATAGGTTTGTGATGGAAAAAAAATGGTTTCAGTTCCACGTATGGCGAGCCGCACTTAATGTTTTATTTTTCAATTTTTGTATAAAAATCATAAAACCGTTCACAGAATACATATACACATCAAGTTTCAACTGTATAGTCCTGATAGTTTCGGAATAAAGTTGCTGTGACATACGGACGGACGGACAAACGGACTGGGTGAAACTATAAGCGTCCCTTGTTTCTCTACGGAACCCTAAAAACTCGAGTTTAAAAAATAAGTGCGTTATGCAAAAAGTGAGATCATAAATAATTCTTTTTTCGATCATAGCCAAAGCCTTTGGTAGGTTGTGGGACTTTATACATATATTATGTATGTATGTGTATGTATGCTTGACACTCACATGCAAGCACAACCAAAAACTCAAAGATGGGCCGACGTTCCAAGTCAGGCTGTCAGAAGACCCGCCGAACGAATGGTGGGACCACCTGACAGATGGTCCGATTCCATAATCAAAACAACAGGAAAATAGCATTCTGAGCAGTAGACTCTGCATTCGGTCATCCAAAAGGTGACCCGACCCACGTGACACGACAACAATGATTTGTAGTCGTTGGTCAATCCTTACTAATAGTGAGTTTCGCTTTCATTCAATGAGTGACCATTTTCAATTTGTCAAAGTGACTTTACTGAAACATGTGTCACACAAATACAGAAATAATTGGAGATGTGTTGCTTATGTCCACAGGACATACTTGGATCCCACCGCCCTGCGCAGTCCCCCGGGTAGTGCTAGCGAGCAACAAATCAACACTAAAATGTCCAGGTTCTCAAAACACGTGCTTTTGGCGTTGCCGAAATTAACATACGTCGTGTTGGGAACATCTCACAAATGGTCTAAAACGAACAGAGCGCTACGAATTGAACGCTCTGTGTGTGTAGGCGCTGATTGGCGACAATGGCGGATGTTGGCAAAGCCGGCCAGCCTGACAGCTGTCAGACCGAGGCAGCGGCAGCGTGGGTGGTGCGGAAATAAGCGTGAAGTCGAGTCAAGCCTGCCGCGCCAAGCACACTCCAAGGCGGAGCTACCTTTCCTTATAACCACGTCCCGAGTTGCTTTGAAGGTACATTAGAGTCCCGGGTTCGAGTCCCGGTGGGGGAAATATATGTTTGATGAGAACGGATGTTTGTACAAAAATTCAAAAATTCCAAATATCTTTATTACTGTAGATATTTACATACTACTCTGTCAAGAAAGTACCGGGAAAAGATCAATAATACACAAAATGTTAGTTATTCATCTAAATTTATTTTATCGCCTTCAAAGTATGCTCCTTCAGAAACGATACACTTACGCCAACGAATAGTCCAATCATCAAAACATTTTTTAAACGCTTTTTCCGGAATTGAGTTCAGTTCTCGTCGCGAATTCTCCTTTATGTCTTCTACCGAATGAAAACGTGTGCCACGAAGTGGTAATTTGAGTTTAGGAAAAAGGAAAAAGTCGGCTGGAGCCATATCTGGTGAATAAGGTGGTTGCTCGATAATATTTGTTGAGTTTTTGGTCAAAAAATCGTTTACAATTATGGCCTTGTGCGAAGGCGCATTATCGTTGTTCGATATTTTTGTCCATAGTGAAATTCGCAGTACACACTAGATATGATCTAACTAAAAACAGCACTATAATAAATATAAACAACAGATGCAACTCAAAATCCGCGCCAAAATGGAAAACAGGTGTGCCAATGAAACAGCAAAAAAATAAACAAAAAATTTAATTGGGAACCATAGACAAATTATCCATTCCCGATACTTTTTTGACTGAATGTATACTTAGGGCGAGATAAATAGTCGATTCTAAGAACGAGTCTTAGCGAAAGCACTTGCTTAAGAATCGATTTGTCTATCATAGACAGTACTTTGGCACTGTCTAAGTCGCGGAACTCGGACTAATTCTTAGCCGAGACTGAGTATGCTTTATTCGATACTTAGCACGTTCTTAGATCACAATAGTAATCTGTGAAAACTGTTGCAGTTCTTGTCTTCTTGTAGATGTGTTCTGTGGTTGTCACGAAAACTTTGGAAAACTTGTGTGTTAGGTATTGTTTTCGTTGATACAATAAATATTTATACAATGGATAATGAGTTCGAAAATCTTTTAAGAGCATCGGTCTTTTTACAGTGTATAACTGTTGCAAATTGACTTATTAAATTAGTCAATAGACTTTTTTCCAGTATCAAAGCCAGGGTCAATTGCGTTTGCTTCAATTTCAAGTGCAAAACGCAAGCCAAAGTCAATCGGGTAAGAATGAATATCAAGTCCAGGAGAAAAGCTAAGAACGTCGTAAAATTCACACTTAAAAAAACCCAAAAGAACATTAGCGAAACTACGAAAGAAACTGAATGAGGATATCGGAAATATCAAATTGTCAACAATAGAGCATCTGTCACTGCTGTCAGCCGTCACAGACAATTCTTGACCTAAATTGACCGAACAAAACGAAATTCACAGATACAATTGAAAAAAGTTCTCACAACGTGCTTAGCCAAGCAAACGTCTATGATATGTCTATTTTAGAAACACATTGATACTTAGCTAAGTTAGCCTGAATTAGGGCTTAGGAAAGCATGAGTACAGACTTAGGCTAAGCAACGACTATTTATCTCGCCCTTAGCAATCGTCATTTTTTGCCACTTCTCTACATTGGACCACTGTGGGAGAAGAAGGGCTTAGAAACTCCCACAGATTGATTTTTAGATGTCTTTTAAAAATCGCTTATGCTTAACTAATACAAAAAATATATACTTATGTCATTATCATAATTAATAAGCAGGAATAAATAATTACAAAAGTATTAACAGCAAGGTCTGTGTTGAGCCAGATTAACCCCATACAGTCCCATCATTTAAGTAATCTTGAACATTGTAATATCCCTTTTTCGACAAAGTCGCTTTATTGTTGTTTTTAAATTGCTCAAATGGCAATTTAAAAGTACCCTAGTCATGGTTGTTTATCTATCTAAGTATAATATTTATCTATATAAGTATATGTATCGTTGTCTAGTACCCAAGATACAGGGAATCCTAGTTTGGGGCTAGATCAATGTGTGTAAATAGTGTCCAAGGTATTATTATTATTAACAGAATCAATATAAACGTGTGGCTCTGTGAGCAGTGGAGCTCGCGATCGACAGGAAACGTGCGTTTTTTTCATTATGTTCCACCCCTCACACCCCCCGACAGCATTTTCTTTACATACCATATACAAATTTATGAATGCACCAGGTTACGTACATGGAGCATGAAAGTAGCCGCACAAATAACTTTGTAACTCTACATCTCCATTTTGAATAAAATCTAAAACTAGATTGACAAAAATTATCCGTAACATTATCGAACCTTTCACGAAATTTCACGAGAATCGGTTTAGAAATGCGACAGAAGAGAACAGCTGGAGATCCGGATATACATATATGTATACTACCGGGGGGGGGGTTACTTATTCCTAAGAAAATATTTTTTTTCTTTAATTTCGCGGGGCACCACGTAATTTGATTATATACCATAAGAAACTATTTCAGTATTTTTTTTATTATAAATAGGGGTCGCTACCAAGGTTTGAATTTTAAATAAAAGCAAAATCTGTAAAAAAATAAAACAAATAAATCTACTAGTTTTTGTTGACAGTTTTGTTCTTTTTTCTTTAATACTTCTGAGTGTTTTTTCTTCTTTTTTTAGATTCTTTGAATAGTTTTTCAATCTTGCTGATGACATATTTTTTTTAATTGATTTGGTATACTAGATTTTTCCACAATTTTAAAACTTCGCAAGCCGCCAAAGTCATTGATTCAGGAATGCTTTTCTTTTCTTCATTTTTGTAACAAAAAAAAACAAACGCTATACTTCACCGATGGATGGCAAAAAAAAAACTTTGTCAGAGCTGGTACCTCCAATTGTTAACAAAAAATATATATATTTAGATGCATATCATCAAATGACGAAGTGCCCCGGAGATAATAAATTCAAAAGTCGAAAAATAAGGACTACCCTCATACATACGAAAGCATTTCTGACCAAGCTGCAACAGAGACCCTCCGCTTTTTTTTTTTTTTATTTATTTATTTCTTAACTAAAATATTTACATTTCAGTTCCAATGTGCTCTTAAACCACAGAGGTTTTACTGGGCACATGATATTCGTGGTTGTTTTAATGTACAAAGTAGGTATTAGGTAAGTACACATTGGTTAGGCTTATTCTCTAAACACAGCACAGAACAAATTTCTCCCAACCGTTTGGGTGTACACCATACCTAACCCACCTAATTATTTTACGTCCTGTGCATTACATTGATCTAATCATATGAACTATATGATGATCATCTAATTGTTGAGTAGGTGTAGTAAGTAGCTTGCTCGGTCAATTAAACGGAGTCTATTCCTTTATTGCTAACAGTTGTTAAACCGCCATCAACTAAGAAATTGAATTACAGAGATTATGGTAACTTAACTTACTTACATGTGCATATAGGCACATACATTGCCTCGGGCTAGAATACCCTGTGTCGTGGGAACCAGAAACAGCGACGTGCCAAACATGTAACCATCGAAGAACTGAGTATTTATTTTTTACCTCCCCAGCCGGGATTTGAGCCCGGGACCACTCGCTTGGGAAGCACAGCCTCGACCGCAGACACCACAGAGGTCGTCCGTAGGGTGGTCGTGAAATCGGGTCTTTTTACCCAACGAGACCTTTGTCATCGTCTTTGTCATCATCATAAGTATTTATACCATCAAAATCATCATTCTCTTCACGTATTGAGGACATTTCTAGAGCCCGGACATACTCACTGGGAAAATAAAGATAACGGGGAATCATTTTCCGATTAAACCCCAGCCTTGGGATAGGTTCTACAATCATCCATCAAGTGGTCTACCATATACTACTACGGGTAGGTATATCTAAAGGAACGAAAAAATAAATGTAATCCATTTGAAGGGCACTTAACAAAATGTATTGTTACTAAACGTACGGCCATAACGAGAACTAATGTTGTCAGTATGAAATGTCATTCCCGTGCCATTGATCCTGGCACCGCCGCGCCGCCACTGCGTCTGTTGAGCTTGTGCCACTCTGTTCTTTCTTTACCATTTCAGTTCGATAACTTGTTGTTTCACTTACGATTGTACCTGCATTTATAAACGTAATTTAAAGACACAAAGCCTTTCGGCCCAAATAATCCACATACAAGAATTGTATGACAAATAATATACTAAAATGTCTCGAAGAAGAATCTTTGAGGATTATTTCAGCTTTTCAAGGAATAATTTGAAATTAGCCATTTCAATAACTCGAAGATATACGAGTATAGGTTCTTGGTAAACAATCATATTGATTGACAATTTGAGTCAGCTTTGATTAAATAAATCATACCTCCACACTAAATGATGTGTGGTGGTTCCTCGAGAATCTATCAAGTTAACTAGTGGCTCTGTGAGCAGAAGACCTAGCGGGCGATACATTTTCGTTTTTAATTTATTTTTCAAAAACCACTAATTATTTCTTATGTTCAAACTAACAGTTTTAAGATATTTTGAATACCGTGTTTTTTGACGCAAGAACTAAAAAGAATAATGGGATCTAAAAAGAATAATTGTTGATGTACAACAATTATTCTTTTTAGATCCCAAGAAATAGCAAGTTTTAGGTCAAAAGACGTACAATATTTTCAAAATAACAGTAAAGGAAAAAGCTGTCTTCGCAACATATATTGTTTCCGGATTTGAGAAGTGTCTCCTGGAGGAACGCGCTACAGAGATGGGCATTTGACAGCACCGATCCCCTTACGCAGCCCTTTTGTGTAGTTGAGGTTGTTAATTACTCGTTCGGTCGGCATTCGTTTTGCCTACTGTACCTCCGCCAGTATATCTTAGTCTACCTCGTCGCCCGCAGGACATTGATTGTCGGGCTTGTTAAGGTCGCTCTCTAATGAGTCCGCGGGGCTCAGTGTAAATTGGCCACGTTTTTTTTTGGAATGACCATTCCAGGTGTAAGATGCTCTGAATGTGTTCTTTTTCCTGTGCCGAAACCGAATATACCAGCAGCATCCCGTAGAAGGGAGGACGGAAGGTGGACCAAGGCAGCCACAGAGTGGCAGCCGCGAACAGGACAGAGAACAGCGGGCAGACCACCGGCCTGATGGTCAGGTGAGATTGTTAAGGTGGCTGGAAAGCCGTGGACGAGACTGGCGGCTGACCGTAGCGAATGGCGTGCTTTGGGAGAGGCCTGTGCCCAGCAGTGGGATGACAAGGGCTGATGATTATGATAATGATGATCCCGTATAATCAAATGAATAAAAAAAGGGTTCTGAGGAACCAGAGGCCAAAGTTGCTTTTATGTCAATGTTTGCATGCATCTAGAGACAAATTGTTGCGCCCAAGTTCAGTAGTTCAATAGTTGAGATGAGATGATGAGACCTTCCTTTTTAGGGTTTCGTACCCGAAGGATGCCAAACGGGACCCTATTACTAAGCCACCGCTGTCCGTCTGTCTATCCGTCCGTCCGTCCGTCCGTCCGTCCGTCCGTCCATCACCGGCTCTATCGGATCAACTGAAATAGGTAGAGAGCTGAAATTTTCACAGAGGGTGTATTTATCTTGCCGCTATAACAACAAATAATGAAACATATCGGTTTTTAAGAATGAAAAGAAGTACCCGTATCAGAAATTATTGGTATGGCCATTTTCTTAGCCATTTTGTTTTTTTTTTATTGGTGAAAATTAAACTCTCCCGATGTTATCGAAAATAGTAGTTTATGTGACTGCTACATAATGGAGGGAATTAATACTCGAGAGTGGGTTCTCACCACTCGCCTTCGGCTCGTTTCATAATAATATCACTCCAGAGTTTTAATGCCTAATTATGTACAGTTACATACAATAGTATATCTACACACATATCATAAGCTCTCTTTGATGTGTTCAAGGAACCGCATGTTTGACCGGCATTGTGGCTCTGCAGTTGTTTAGCTTGTTCTGTAGCACCAACTTCATGCAGGCGGGCGTCGGCGTTCGAAATTTGAATGTCAGTACCAACTTCACAGACAAACTAGGGGCGGTGTACGCTCGGAGTGAGCTATATAGTGGACTGTATGACGATAACGAAAAGGGTTTGTGAAGGTAAGTTTGATGTGTGGCAGTATAGAAGTCTAGGCCCAACAAGGAGAGATGAGAGCTTCACTTACCTCCGTTCCTGGGTCAGGCTACTCACGCTTGGAAAGCTACATCAGCTCAGCTTTGCTTCTGCAAGCCTCTTCACGATCGCAACCTGGATCTAGGCTCGGCAGCGTGAAGTCCCACTGCTTCTTGCTGGTTCGGTTAAGCTGACTCGGTAAATAGTTGACCGCCAAACACACTTTTATACTATCAAAACGACAGATGTGAGAGTGATTTTATCTACTGCGCGACACGACAGACGAAAAGGGATGTTTTCGCGACAGCAGACAAAGGTGTTCTGATTTGAATTGATGCAGACTAAAGCCAATTCTAACGATAATTTTTCATTCAAATTGGAACCCGCAAACGTCAAATATTGTCACATTTGCGACAGATGGAACAGCCCGATGTGTTCCATATTAAAACTAAGATATAGTAGTCAGCTTACCTGAACATTCCGCCCACCAAAATACAGTGTATTTTAACGTACATTAATGAGACGGAAGGTAAGCTAACAACAAATAACGAAAACGATAATTTATTTAAACGAAAACAAAATGAATGATGACCGGCATCATAATCAAAGGGATATGAGAGGGGCGACCGCCCACTCTCAAGAGAACTCCTTATTGACAAACTTAGAAAGGTTTCATCATGTTATTCATGAAATGAAAAATTAAAGAAACGACAGATGACAATTTCGTCAAAATATAATAAATACGAGAAATACCACAAAACGACCAAATTTAATATAATACGACAGAATACGATAACTATGGCTAAATAGCGCTGTCAGTAGCCCCATCGACGACTTCGTGCAAGATTCTGAAATCCTTATCCTAACCTTGCCGCGATCGATGACGTGATAACAGACCTCAGCGTAGGAGCCATGGTGCTGGGTTTTAAGGCTGATGCAGTGAGCAGCTAGAGTTTCAGACGAATCTTCATCCCGACAAACAATCGCGATCAAAAAGTGGGTGAGATATCTTGCACCAATCGCAACCGGGGCGACAAGTTCCAATGAATCATCGATTCGTGCTACTCCCAACGGCAACGACAATACCAGTAGCCGGCCCCGCCCACCATTCATGCTTCCATTAACGACAACTTTATTGGGAGTAGTTTCAGCCACCAAATGAGAAAGGTCAGCATGACCACGAAAGCGACAATTGACGCCTTGATCATCACAACAACAGCCATCATCAAACTGAGAAAGCTGTTGCTCGTCACGAGAACGACAGAGTTTTCTCTCAGGCCGTGCAGTCCGCTGATGACAACGAAAACGACAGCGACTAAAGCCATCATTGGACTGACAACGACATGCCTTTGAGATATCTCGAAGACGAGAACAACATCTATCAACATCGGTCTGATGATGACAATGAAAACGAGAAACGTCACCATCAGACTTGGAAAAAGACGGACTGATGTTGAGACAAGTCTGGGTATCATGATAATGATGATGGGTTTCTCCATCAGACTGAGTGCAACGACGACGAAAACGACAGCAACATACATGGTCGCCAGACTGAAATGTCTGATGGATATCCCGAGACCGAGAACGATAGATTAATTCATCAGAATCAGCAGCCTGATGATGACGACGAAAACGACAGCGACATATGTCATCATCAGACTGATCTGAGATCTTCTGGATATCTCGAGAACGAGACCGAGAAATAGAGCAACATCTCTGTGAACGGCAGTGAGAGTCAGGACGTGATCGACAACTTTGAGAATGACAGCTGCGTGAGCGAGGACGAGCGCGGCAAAATAGCCCGTCGGACTGACCAGTCTGAAGATGACTACGACAACGAAAGCAAGAAACGTCATCGTCAGGCTCAGAAGTCGTTTGGACGTCAGAACTACGAGAAAGGAAACAGGAGGGACAGATGTTTGGCTTCTGAGTGCAAGAATTTGTCACCATTGGCTTGGTCAGAAGCTCCCAAGCGGTAACATTCAAGTCACCCGATGACATCTCCGGATAACTAATGGCACAGATCAACTCTTCATTGTTCGCTTCCATTGGTTCACAATTCTTCACCAGCGGTGTGCCATTAAATTCGGGGAGTACCGCTAACCTAGTCCGCCCTGACCTGGCTTTGCCCTCAAAGATATGTGTTTAGCGCATCTCAGAACTACGCAACTCAGAAGGAATCTTGCATAACAACCCTATCTGTGCTGAGTGGAGGCTATCAGCAATATCTTTGAGTTCCTCAACTGAATAACCTACCAAATCGGACTGTTCCATAAGTTCCAAAAGTCCCAATGCATAATCACGCTTTAATCTAAGGAATTCCGCACCTGCGCATTCACCGCTTTTATTGTCTTGCACCATTATAAATGTGTATCAAACAAAACAAACACAATACGAAAGAAACGACAGAACTGTTTGTTTTGATTGCACTTGAAAGTTGACATCTATGGTACATGAACGAAAGAGTGCGTTCACAGGTAATTTAATGTTACTAGTAATAGTGATCCATAAATCATACGACAAAATGTATTAATCGATCGATAGCACAAGACCACAAGTGTATGGGCGGTCAACGAAACCATAGCCAACCCACCGACCTGAGGTTAACCAACACACACAATTTCACAAACTTACCCTCAAGTTTTAACAATTTCTAGTGACAAATGAATTTGTTACGAAAACAAAAATAGAAATGAGAAATGTAGATTATTTAGATCCAAGTGGTACTATTTCATGAATCCGGCTCGAAGGACCAAATGTACGCTCGGAGTGAGCTATATAGTGGACTGTATGACGATAACGAAAAGGGTTTGTGAAGGTAAGTTTGATGTGTGGCAGTATAGAAGTCTAGGCCCAACAAGGAGAGATGAGAGCTTCACTTACCTCCGTTCCTGGGTCAGGCTACTCACGCTTGGAAAGCTACATCAGCTCAGCTTTGCTTCTGCAAGCCTCTTCACGATCGCAACCTGGATCTAGGCTCGGCAGCGTGAAGTCCCACTGCTTCTTGCTGGTTCGGTTAAGCTGACTCGGTAAATAGTTGACCGCCAAACACACTTTTATACTATCAAAACGACAGATGTGAGAGTGATTTTATCTACTGCGCGACACGACAGACGAAAAGGGATGTTTTCGCGACAGCAGACAAAGGTGTTCTGATTTGAATTGATGCAGACTAACGCCAATTATAACGATAATTTTTCATTCAAATTGGAACCCGAAAACGTCAAATATTGTCACATTTGCGACAGATGGAACAGCCCGATGTGTTCCATATTAAAACTAAGATATAGTAGTCAGCTTACCTGAACAGGCGGTAAGCAGGCGGGCGTCGGCTTTCGAAATTTGAGTGTCATAATATGTAGAAAAACTGCACATTATGGTCATAATGTGTAATTTTTCAGATAAGAAATGAGTTTTTACCAAGTAGTTTAACATTATGCTGATCGTAACGTGCGGTTTTTGTACGCAGTAAAGAGGGTTTATGATACGTGTGTAGATAAAGATCTTTAAATGCAGATATCAAGTTTTGTGTTTAGTTATTTGTCATTTATACGATTAATAATTGCTCATTCGAATTATAATAAATAAAATTAAGTTATATAACATATTTTATTTTATTTCACTTCCGGTTTCAATGAGCAAAGAGTAACTTTTACTGGGACATAGTTCAATACATACACATACTACATACACAAAACTCTTTTTCAATGTTTCGATGGCCTTGAGTGTAGTCCTAATATTTAATATTTTATTATAAAAAATATATAAAGGTATACTCGTGCAAAAGACTGTCGTTTTATGTTGACCCGTGCGCAATGGTAGGGAACCCTTCGTGTGCGGGTCCGAAGTCCTACTCGCACTTGACCGGTTTTATTTAGAGCTGTTCCTGCTTCTTCACACCACCTCCTGTATCTCTATTTAATCCTGGAGGAGCTTTAACTGACATTGATTGGGACTACATCTCCATATATATATTCATGCTATAATAAGTAACAAATTCAAAGAGAAAGCGTGGTCAACGAAGAGATGACCACCCGAATGGCCGAGTCGGCTGTGACCCTGCCTACGAAGCCAAGGGTCCCGGGTTCGAGTCCCGGTGGGGCAAATACTTGTTTGATGAGAACGGATGTTTGTACCCTAGTCATGGTTGTTTATCTATCTAAGTATAATATTTATCTGTATAAGTATGTGTATCGTTGTATGGTACCCAAGATACAGGGAATCCTAGTTTGGGGCTAGATAGATGTGTGTAAACAGTATGCAAGGTATTATTATAATATATAGATGTAAGGATGAGCTAGTTTTAGGTCGAGAACTGAGATGACCGCTCAGGATCGCCAAGAGTGGAAAAATAGGAGAGAGGCTGTTGCCCCGCAGTGAGATAGTGATACGCCGCGGGCTCCAAATACAATATCACTATTGAACTACGCTTACGGCGGCCGAGGTTCTACCTCGCAGGGGAGATATCCCGGCTCCGAACATCGGCCGGGGGGGAAGGCAGACTACCCTGGCCATGGGATTTCTGCAGCTTGTGATGTCACTGATTCGTGTTCTCAAAACACGTGGTATGTTAGGCCCACTACTAAGAAGGTGGGTCAATACTTATTCTCTGAATAAGTTTGACGGATGAATCAGATAATAGTGTTGACTTGCGTTCGATGTGGGCCCTAGTGTGGTTCGGGGTCCACACTAAAGTGTCTGTCCATAAATCTTTTGTTCCCGACGCGATAGTATTTCCATTTTCATTTTATAAAAGATTTTCTTCATCACAATATGTGGATGACTATGTCTATTTTTGATGGAATTGCAGTCAATTTAAACTATTAATGAGGCAGAATGAACATTTTCACGAGAACGTTGCTCTGAATGCAAATTGTATGAATTATGTAAATAGTGATCAGCTGAGCTCGTGTCCAGTTGCAATAAAAGAATTGACCGTAATTCAATTATTGTAATAATACCTGACATCCATCGGCTATTAGGAAAAAGCTACCTTTTAGTCATTGAAAATAACAGTTATGTAGAGTCACACAATTCACTATAGAAATTACTCCCACATCAATTCTACGTGAAATAATGCGAAGTGGGATCATGAAAAGGTGATTTGATATACCTATTATTTCCGAAATTAAATGCTAATTCTCCATCGATTATTATTTTTAAGGTGTTTTCCACAAAACAAGTATGCTGACTTGATTTAATAACAGAGATGAAAATATTCGCATACTTATGCTTAGACTTGGGTATGTCCGGTTATAGCTTGAAGCAGCAAGCTTGGAGCTCAAAGCTCAAATCTTACGGTGTTTGTTGTTGCGTCTCAACAATCATGAATGTCTATTTTGGCCCATTCTTGCCCGCACCCCCCCCTTCCCCACTCCTTTAAGAAAAATGAGGTGTGCGCCATCACAGTAATGCGCAGCACATCGCACCTAGAAATGTTGCTCACACAAACATATAGAGCAGGTGTTATCGTGTTCACGAGTGAGTGGGCCGTGCGTGATAACAAGATTAGCTAAACCTATGTTTACTCCACCATTAAGTTATTGATTGCAGTTCAAACAGTCGAGAACTTAGAACTGCAAATTATATTACGTTTAAATATATCTATATAGTTAGGTAGTTTCAACGGGCAAAACTGTGCCTCTGCGACCCCGTATGGTGAAACGAGTGACGCTTTGTTTGTTTTCTTGCAATATGCAGGTAGTCTTCTGTGTGTTTAGTATAGCTACAGCGGGACAGCGGGATCCCCATATGATTACGTCATTTCATTACGTGACGTTGCTATGCACCGTGAAGGAAAACTAACTCATTTTGAAGTTCAAGGTCGATTAACTCACTGTTGTATTTATTTGTTTTATTGACTAAACCTTCCCAGCTGTTAGTCTCAAATATTACACTGTTACTATTATAGGTTATCATTATACCTATAGTTCTATAGTCACTACACTATGTAGAGCTAGGATAATAATTAGGAACATAGCTTTATTAGTAATTTGTTTGTATTTCGAACTTTCTATTATATTCCACTGCAGTAATTGCCATAACCATTGTCAAGTTATCGCGTTACACATCACTGCGTTTAGAGAATTTCCCAATTAAGTTTTTTCATCATGTGTCTAATTTGCTATTCAATAATTCAGTAGAAAGTGTCACATGTAATCACAATCAGTCACCTGTTCAAAGACCTACATCAACAAACTTCGTTGACAACCATCATCAGTTTACACAGTAACTGTCATTCCATCACAAAATATAATTGTAGAGAACATCGGCGACCTTGCGCCACTGCAGTGTTTAGCGACTAACCTGATGGAATTGAGAAGGCTGGCTGCTGGTATCCAGGCAGTGTCGCGCGAGTGGTGAGGTTATATGGTCGGGTTGGTTGGTAGCGGCGGCGAGCGCGAACTAACGTGCTAATCGCTCGGCGGCCGGGCGAAGACTGACGGATCGATATCCGCCATTGCTGCGCTGCGTTTCGTTTCAAGCTTGCGTTCATAAACTTACAGTTTTTCGGAAAAACGTAACGTAGGCCTAACGAATGGTACATGAATTAGGTCAATGGTCTTGGCCAAGTGGCTCGTTCAAGTATCTGGCCCACTGCGCTCGCTGTCAAAGGGGAACCTTTATGAAGCTACTTACGTAGGTACTTGTTATCGCATGCCACTGAAAACTTGACTCCAAATAAGTATTCGTAACACAGGTAACTGGCGACTACTAGTTTAGTTTTTCATCCCCTTGAAATGAAATCCCATCTCGTCAAAACACTTCTGATGATAGCATTACTTTTGTAGAGCAATTGCTAGTGCCTTCGCAAAACTTAAGACCTTGCCTTTCCCCTGTAGGTAACCTTGGGGTACCCTATAAGGTACAATATAACAGTAGATACTAGTATTTAATAATAGTTCAAACAGTTTGTGCTATACCTCATTCAAGTAAATAGAACGAGCTATTCATGATTCGTGTAGTTCGAAAAGCTACTTTAAATCAAATGTCGTAAGTATATCTTCGGTAACTTGATAATATATTCCTTCAGGCGTTATATCAGTAACTATTTAGCCCATCAGGAAGGGTGTGACGTCCTTCGCCTCCAACCCTTTGAAGTAAACCAGCCTACAATGTCGAAACAATAGACAACTCGTGACGTGGTTCCATCTCATGAAAGAGGGGGTAACTCTAAAATGTTACTTGAGTGAATGAGCAATTTCGTCAATACTCATTCTAGATACTGCGCTAGACTTCCCCGAATATCGTAATTCCTAGTCTAGTCAACTTTGAAACTGCATGCGCTTCTAACTGTAAAACGGGTTTTTAAGGCAGCATATCCAAATAATAGAGCAGTTAAAACCAAACACTCCGCTCTTTCTCCTTAACCAATGCCAATAACATAATACAAAAAAAAACACAAAAGGTTATGCACTTTCCCAGACGGGAAGCAAAAAGCACAATAAGCTCTTCTCCACAGATTCCGCCATTGTGTTAGTGAACTCACCCAAAAAAATGTAATGACGGATCTAAGTGATGTAACAACATCCTATGGAAATAAATGATTTTTGATTTGATTTGATTTGATAAGCCCACATTTATAATTTACACTTGAGTAAATCGTCATTTATATACGGTTATTTCGGAGTAAGTCCCATTAAGTATGGCGATAAGTTATAAACATACAGAAATAGTATTCCGACTGATTGAGTGCGGGCGTGGTACGTGGTGCGTGGTGCGTGGTGCGTGGTGCGTGGTGCGTGGTGCGTGGTGCGTGGTGCGTGGTGCGTGGTGCGTGGTGCGTGGTGCGTGGTGCGTGGTGCGTGCCCGCAGCCTTTCATCTATTACAAAGACGCTCTACTTAGTCAGTCGTTGGTGGAGTATATATCTTTGATAGATATTCTCGATTGATGTTTATACGACATAAACACATTTACATACAGGCACATTGCTTCTAGCCCCATACTAGGATACCCTGTGTCGTGGGAACCAGAAACAGCGACGTCACACACATAACATCCAAGACCTGGGTTTTTTTTTTGTACCCCCGCCGGGGATCAAACCCGGGACCTCTCGCATGGTAGGCAGAGCCATAACCACAGCGCCACATGTCAAACCGTATGAAAAAGAGCAAAACAGTTGCTAAGATTGATCTTGCTAAGAAAGATATAGATAAAGATACTTTACTACAATAAGATGGCGATATAATATTTTATGAACACCATATCAGCTATTAATTCAAGCATGCAATTATTAACATTTTACGAAATAAAGGGAAATTATTATGATGTACTTAAAGGTAAGTCCAAACTCAAGGTTTACCAAAGGGCGCTGGAGCGAAGTGTAACCGGTGTTAAACTGACCGACCGTGTCAGGAACACGACACGGCGCTCCATCACCGGAATTGCTGACGTTGGCGCAAAGCTAAGCTAAAGTGGGACTGAGCCGCATTTGCCGCATGGTACTCCAGGTCGAAGCATAATTTAGGAATCAAATCATGATTACGTTAGAAAATATAAACATAAACATTTATTTACAGGCACATACATTGCTTCTGGCCCTACACTAAGATACCCTGTGTCGTGGGAACCAGAAACAACGACGTCACGCACTTATAAAAATAAAAGACCTGGTGTTTTAATTTCTTTACCCCCTGCCGGGGATCGAACCCGGGACCCCTCGCATGGTAGAGCTGCAACCGCAGCGCCACAGAGGTTGTCAACCTAGACAGGGACGACTTAGACAGGTTTTTGCCGGGCTGGGCTGGGGCGACACAAGACAGGGAAGAGTGGTCTGACATAAGGGAGGACTTTCCACAGCAGTGGGATAACCCAGGCTACATAAAAATAAACTAAGTTTATAAAATTCAAAGACCTGAGTTATTGACTGTTGGACTGATTAACTGCAGCCTCAACCGCTGGTCCTAGAGTCACGAAACTTTGTTCAGGGGTTCCTTATAGAGCGTAGGGTAGCACTAAGAAGGGGTTTGGCGAAATTCATCTCCTAAGGGGGAAAATGAGGAGTTGAAGATAGTATGAAAATCAAAAACGACTTGACTTATGAAGCTAAAGTTTTGCAGGTAGGTAGTTTATATGAATGGGACATCAACCAAGTAAGAGCTTTTCTAGTAAGTGTAAGGGGGGAAGTGAGAGAAGGGATGGAGGGGGGGGGGGGAGGAGGAAGGGATGTTAACAATTCACATTTAATTGAGAAAATCATCTATTGAGTCAAATCATTCGAGCATTAACCATTTTAACAGTTCCGACTTAAACATATTTATAGATAACTCTTCGATGTGTTCAGGTATCCTGTTAAATATTTTTACATACATTGCAGAACAATTCTCTCAGATATCACCTAAATTTTGTTTTTTGTTTGTTTAATTTGTTTGATTATATCCATTCTGTACTTGAGATAATACACAGCACCCCATTTAAATATATTCCAACGTCTATGGAAATCTAGACAAAAAAGTTACTTGAATCCCGCCAGCAGCGCAGCATATAACTACTTACTGCAGGTAGTCAGCCTGTAAACTTTCACAGAACAGCTGTTATTCTAATTCGAGCAATTTAACTGCCGTGTGTGGGTTTATATCGGCAAGTTTAACACTCCTCGGCGTTTATACATTCAACCTAACACTCGCTGCGGTTTTAGTAAACTTTTGAAAGTGTCTAAACATTGTGAGGGCACCTTCATAACTGTATAGCTTCGTCGATTGGCTAGCACCTTGTTGCTCAAAATTGAACAACTGGCTTAACGTGGGAGCTACTATATAGCCGTCACGGACAAGGTGTCACGATAAATGAATTCTAAGTTAACTATAAAACCGATATCTTGTAATATGGAAATATATACCACTTTAGGATACTTAGCAAAGTCTGATTGGCTAAAGTTAGAGCGTAGAATACCATATTTCTATTGTACCTAAGTATTTAGGAAAGCGAAATATTAGGTCCTTACATATGAAATTGGCGTTTCGCCGTACTGGCCACTTTAATCTCAAATATCTCCTCTATGGATAGGAATTCCAAATTCAAATTTATACAATTGTTTTTTTTCTTGCGTCACTCAGCTTACAAAATGGATAACTTTAAATATCGCGTTATTAACGAGTATGAGTTCTACCGTGGCACCAGTGCTGCAGAAACTGCTCGAAGAAAATGCCGCAATAGAAAACACAGTGCGTTTTTGGTTCCAACGTTTTCGTTCTGGAAATTTTGACCTTCAGAACAAGCCCCATGGACGGCCGGAGACCAAAGGTGATAATGAAGAAATGAAGGCTTTTGTGGAAGCTGATCCATCGCAAACCACGTCCGAGTTAACTGCAGGCTGCGGTGTTAGTGATGAAACTGTTTTAATCCACTTGAAGCAAATTGGGAAGGTGAAAAAGCTTGAAAGGTGGGTACCTCACGAACTGAGGGAAGCAAATCAACAAACGCGCGTTGACTGCTGCGTTGTATTACTCACCCGGCACAATTATGAAAGGATTTTAAATCGAATCATTACCTGTGATAAACAATGCATCCTGTACGATAATCGGAAGCGCTCATCGCAGTGACTGAACCCTGCCGAACCAGCCAAACCATGCCCCAAGCGAAAATTGACTCCAAAAAAGTTACTTGTGAGCGTTTGGTGGACTAGTGCTGGTGTCGTTCACTACAGCTTTCTTAAATCTGGCCAGACGATTACGGCAGATGTCTTTTGTCAGCAACTGCAAATCATGATGGAAAAGCTAGCTGCTAAACAACCGAGGCTGGTCAATCGCTCTAGGCCACTGCTGCTTCATGATAACGCTAGACCACACACTGCACAACAGACGGCTACCATGTTAGAGGAGCTTCAATTGGAATGTCTAAGACATCCACCGTACTCTCCGGACCTTGCTCCAACAGATTACTATTTTTTTCGAAATTTGGATAACTTCTTGAAAGGGAAAAAATTCAACTCCGATGGGGCAGTCCAAACCGCCTTCAAAGATTTTATTGATTCCCGTCCGAATGTTTTTTTTAGTAAAGGGATCGAAGAACTACCTATGAGATGGCAAAAGTGTATAGATAGCAATGGTACATACTTTGATTAAATAAATATATTTATTATATTTAAAAAAAAACGACTTTATGTTCCTCCCATGCAAAACGCCAATTTCATATGTAAGGACCTAATAATTAATATACTATTAAGGTGAAACGAAAACAAATAGTTTTTTTTTTCAAATCCATTTACTCCAATACAAGGTCATCTACAGATTTTATTTTTGAGATAACGTTTACTGAATATTTCTGTAAGATTGTTACTGAAGGAAAACGCGATTGGATCAAATTTTCTCGATAAATTTAAAATCACTTTAATATTTGTTTAATATTTCCTGTAATTCTGAAATCCTTACTTTTTCATTTGGGAATTGTAGTATAAATATGGATATTATGTATGTATTCGTAAACTCCCCTTAAAAATCGTTGTGACAAAATAACGTATTTTTTTATATTTGATTTGGCGCTACGTTATTTTAGTTTTGTTTGCGCTCCCTTTTCTTGTATATATTTTCGTATCACCTTATGGAAGAAATATGGTGTTAATCAAATGCATTTAAGTATTGAGGATGCTGACAAAAATCAACGGAAAAACACGGTTCAATATGGGCATTACCATAATTGTTAACCCAGAACTTCTGCACCAGTTTACTTTAAAACTAAACTTACCCTCGCTGCCAGGGAAACCAACGCTTGTCGATCAAACTTTAGCGCAACCTCGGCAATTCAGTTTCACGTTACCATCGAGTCTGGTTGTTTGTTGCTCCTAAACTAAATGTATGTAGATTTCTTATCAACTCTCAGTTCGCGATAGAAAAAAATATAAAGATATTCACTAGCCACCGCCACAAACAGCAGCGGCCATTCATTATTCCTAAAATGATAACGTTATGAAAAACCAAGTGGACGTGGAGTGTTTCGCGTGATGATAAAAAAAAGCTTTTATAACCTTTCATAAGGTATTTCGTAACATAGTACAATTAATATTTTTTCTGTTTTAGCCACTTGGGTTCAATCCTTCATATCGGCTCGACATTTTTTTTAATGCAGATATAGGTACCACGTGTAGATTTAACAAACAAATTCACCACTCCTTTTCTGTGTAAGGGGGCTGTCTACCGTGAACTTAACTTTACAAACATGGATCTTCAAACGTTCTTAGTAAATAAGTTCACTACCTGGGTATTTCCTCCACCTGAATTGGTAAAGAAAACTTATTGCGACTTGACCTTGAGCTGGCAGACAGGACCCTGGACCTTCGTGGATGATGAACTTCTCTACCGGATCCAGAGGAAACAGAAGATACCACCCTGGGTCGTGGTTTATAGGTGGGCATAAATTATATCAGAACATAACATAAACCACTGTCTGGCTACCCACTTTCTAGTAAAAGTTGTTTAGTATGATATCCATGACAACCCCTTAAAATATGAGTACACTTTTCTGATACATCCTATAGAAGCATAATTCAATCATACATACGTGGGACACTCAGTAAGTTTTGCGAAAAAAATATGTTTTCAAAAATTTATCCAGCAGCATCGATCACAAAGTTTCATGCGTCTTAACCAATTTTCTAGCCCTTTTTCTAGTCTGCCGCTGATATTTCTTCTACGGCTATCATGAACGCCATGAGCTTACACGGTATCAAATCAGGAATGTAAAGCGGATGACTCAAAAGTTTAACCGGCGTTTTGGTAAGTTCCGTGATCATTCACTTATTGTTCGCAGCAGCAAAACTTTTGGCAAGCATTTTATAGTGTACCACTTTGGGAAGGGAATGGACACTAAGTAAATACTCCACTGAGGGGAAGGGGAAGCTGCGTCAAAAAAAAACCAGCGCTTTTGGATCGCTTTACTTTCATAGGCGTTGGTTCATTTTGAAACAGCCATACTTTTAACTGTTGCCTTGTCATAAACACGGCGGAATGAACCTGTTTTGAATTTATTAATCATATAGAAGCACCATTCCCCACGCGCTTGCTTGAATTGGTCGTTTCGCACAGGATACTTCACCATCTGAGCATTGGTGAGATAGTGAGGTATTCAGCGCGAAACAATCCTCTGCATGCAAAGATGGCCATTTAAAATATCATGGACGCTTTCTGATACAATCTTCAGAATGTGCTAAATCTCCTCGTATGTGATTCGCCTGTTTAATTGAATAATTTTTTCACTGTCGGCACATTTTCTTCCATAACCGCAGTCTAAGGATGACTGTTTCTTTCTACATTGCTCAAAGTTATGCAACCACACAAAAGTTCCACGAGTTTTATCCACAAAAGCTAGTCGAAGTCGATTAAAAAATTCATCCGGTTTCAATTTTGGTTTAAAGTCGTAAAAAATTATCGCACAAAAATGGTCACGTCACAGATTTAAAATTTATTGGAGGGAAATTTAATTTTGGAACGAATGTATTTTTTACTTCTAAATAAACGAGTTTTCAAAATAAACTTCAACGCGCCAGTGTCTCAAAAGTAAAAACTTTTTTTCGCAAAACTTTCTGAGTGGCCTGGTACATTACCTCAGACCCCACACTACAATACTATCTGTCATTGAAACCAGAAGCAGTGAGCAATATTGATTTTACTCATACTTGTACACCCACATCTACGTAGGTAGATCTGTAGAGATTACCTTGGACACTATTTACACACATTGATCTGGCCCCAAACTAGGATTCCCTAAATCTTGGGTACTAGACAACGCTACACATACTTATATTGATAAATATTATACTTGGATAGATAAAGAACCATCACTAGGGTATAAACATCCCCCATTAAACAAATATTTGCCCCCACCGGGACTCGAACCCAGGACCCTTGGCTTCTTAGGCAGGGTCACTGCCGACTCGGCCATTTGGGTCGTCATATAAAATTTCAAAGAAACCCGAGAAATAAAATCAATTGATCACATCATCAGTTTTATTTTGTATTCGACACAAAATTAATAGTGATTTACTAATACAAAGTTCCATACCCGGAAACAATAATGGAGGGCGACGACGCCGACGGAGGAGACGATGCTTATATATCATTATCGTAGCCACTAATCTCATCCATGCGACAATCATCAATACCAATAAAAGAGTCATGCCCGGTTTGTTCACAGTAATAAAATAAACGAGGTCTAAAGAGACATATCCTTGCGTCGCACCCAGATTACCCACCACTCCTGCTCAAAATATGAGCCAAACCATTGAAAAAACCAACGAACTAAATACAAGACGAAACAATCCCTGAAGCCGTCAACCTATCACAAATACCAGAAAGCATCCAAACCTTTTTCCTAAAAGTATTCAATGCAAGATAACTTAATAGAGAAGGTGACCCAGACTCAATCTGGAGAGAAAGCGGGAAGAAACTTTAAAATTTTCATAGAAAAAAAGGAAAAGTTGGCAGACAACTAACCAGTCTCCTTGTCACAGAGATAAAATAACCCACAAATAACCTACCAGGAGAAAGAAACTCCGTAAAAATATTCATCTTATGTAGTACAATACTGCAGAGAGACAATATGGTTAAATCAGGCCAGGATATTAGGCGAATACTTCAAAGAAGATTGGAGATGTGAAAATCAGGTCATTATGATCAATTGATTGCAGAAACTCTAATTTGCAACTCAAAGCTAGCATAAAAAAAACAAACAGTAACAAGACGCTGATCATAATGCCCGAATATGTGGCCACTTTATGTAACAAGGAAAAATTTGTCAAGCAAGTAGATGGATAACGGAAAGATCAGGGGTGTAATCTTGGACCAATCTGAAAAACTAGAAAATAAAACAGTGCATAAAATATTTAAAGACAAATATACAAATATGCTAACCTAGAAACCCCAGAACTATCAGATTTTATAGACCAACCTGACCTCCCCATTATGACGAATGCCCATATCATCTCAAACCACATAGAAAAAGTTGCTAGACAAATGTCTGGCGGAGCTGCACCAAGCGGCACCAATGGAATCGGGTATTGAAGGAGGGATTCATGGCATGACCAAATGTTTTAATGAAGGTGAAGATAATGAAGGCCTCCTCCTAATAGATGATGCGAATGCCTTCAACGTGCTGAGTCACCCAATCGCTCTCTGGAATTCTAGAATCTACTGGCCGCGCTGTGCAATATTTTTTTCAATACAAATCGAGGTTACGCAGTCATTTGCCTATCAGGCTCTAACGATTTCTATTCTATTCTCTAACGATTCTAGGAAAGGAAGGCACAATACAGGGTAACCATTAGCAATGCTGCATGCAGTCAGAATTTTACCCCGAATTCAAAGCTGCAAAGACTCTGGAAAATATGTACAAAACTGGTATGCTGATGCTTCTTTCTGTTTTGGTAATCTTAAATACGTAAAAGATACAAAATACAGTTATTTCCCAGAACCTTCAAAAAGCTATATCATAGTCAAAAATAAATCAACCGAAGAAGCTGACAGGCTATTTGGGAACCTTGGAGTAAATACTGTACTTACTTACTGAGAATGGACGACTTGTACATACAGCCTTTGCAAAATCACTCCCATGCGAATGGAGATACTTACAAACAGTCATGGAACACTTTTGAGGAATTTTACACTTTTAAACAAACCATCATGACATCACTGATAGCATCAATCCTAGAGCCTACGGGTGAAACTTGGTGGGCTAGGCATTAACGACCTCATGAATAACAACGACTGTTATAAAACATCGATAGAATCAAATAGTATACTACCGCATGCCATCAAATCTGGTGAAAATCTTGACTTACTAGCCCATCAAACTCATGCTACAAATACTATTAAAGAAGAAAAACTGTCGCAGCAAAAAAAAGACACCGAAAAAAGTAATGTCATTATATCTAAACTACCAAATAAAATAAAACGATGAATCAAAAGAGCTAACTATTATCTCGAGCACCGCTAATAACACTGATCTCACAGCTAACAGTTTAGTAATGCTTTAGCTATTAGATACGCCCACGAGCCTGTTAACTTCCTCCAGTCCTGCGACGGATGTGGAGATAATAGTTTCGACCAAAAACTCGCATGAAACTGCAAGAAAGGAGGATCAATAAAAAGGACATGATCGACACAGAGATGACGACCCAAGAGCCTGAGACCTAAGAGTTCACTCCACTAGTCATTGTATGCGTTGGAGCCCTAGGAACTGTTTTTTAAATGCATCAAAGCTTAAAGAGAAATGGGGAAAAGCGTATTTTCAAATAGTATACTAAAAGGTAAAAATACAAATCTCAGTTATAAGAGCAGTTTTCATGAGAGTAAGAGGCACGCGGTACCGCGCGCATAAGTAATAGACGTATCGTCAGTTGCTCCACCGTATTTAATTGAAATATAGTGCTAAAACGTATTCTATCCATATAAATATTACACCATAACGAAGCTCATACAGTGCCCAACGTAATTATCTTCTCACAATAACGACTTAAATAAGAATAATACAGATCTAAGCAAAATATACAATATGTTTACCGTTTCCTTATTCAAATCACAATCGTGCAAGTGAAGTGCGTGAACCATCAGAACCAGTTTATTGTATGCTGAGTACACCTACAAAACAACATCCCACAAGGTACATAGTCGATTTTGCACTACACGCTGCAAGCATCGATGGCCTAATTGGTTAAGACCAGGCGTCTTCGTACGTAAGCCCAAGCAGGGGCAGGTTCGAATCCAACGAGTGACATCTCTATTTTGTATTTTTTATTTTTTTTTGTTTTGTCTCTGGTGATGGAAAACGTAACACTGCGAAATCGGCCCATGCAGCAAAATTCGGAAGATGACTGTTTCAATTCCCTGGACTCGATCACATCAGCTGGTGCACTGAGTTTGCCAGACCTATCAACTGCTGACTTTAGCGAACAACGCAAAGTAATGGAGCAAACTATACAGGAGCTACAACTACAACTACATAGTGCACACAGAGAAATATTAACACTCATGGAAGACGGCAATGCTTTACGCAAAACCAATTTAAAGCAATTACATCAGATAGAGGCCCTAAAGAAAATATGCTCAGACACTTCAAGTACTAAAACAGTTCCATCAACATTACGGAAACAAAAAATTAACCCTAGACGACTTACACTCAGAAGCAATCCAGGAACACCAAATCATAACATAGATGAGAGCATGCCTTTTATGGAGAGACAAAAGGAGGACGATACAGAAAACTCAGCCACCAACAACTCAGAATTAGACAGAGAAACACATAATACAACACGCGGAGAAATATACTTAATAGATAAAGCAACTACTACCAAAAATAAATGCACGGAAACAGACCACAACGTCTATTATGGACCGGTGACGCATGACGAACCAACGAGAAGAGAATGCAACTGTCCCACAATACACATATTTGGCGGAAAACAGTGCGTTAACTTAGCTGCGGAACTGATAGACACAAGACACGAGAACATGAAGCATAAATACAACATAAAATCAATCACAAAGTCCCATGCTCCTTGTGAAAACATATTAATGAACGTCAACCGTGACAATATTAGTGATAAGGATATTGTCATACTATCAGTCGGGGAACATGACCATAACCCCACTAAACTATCAGTGGAACTTAGTGCTACTCTTAAAAACCTCAAAAATGTTACCGTCATTGTCTACTACAATGACGGTAACATTTTTGAGGTTTTTAATACCTGCTGTATTACAAGTAGTGATCATCTTAACGAAAAGAAACTGAATGGCACGATTAAAATCATATGCAATGTATTTGAAAATTGTCATTTCATATCAATAGATGAGGTCTTACCCAAAAAAAAGTATATACAAAGACTATGTGCTGAAGTCAATAAAATACAAGCTTAATTAGAACAGGACATTGACTTATGTAAAAGTAAATTGAACAATAATGTAAACATATACAATGGAAAAAAGGAATCCATTAAACAAGGGACAATCCCATATTACTTCAATAAAAGTGGTACAATCGTTTTTAAGGGTAACTATAGCAAACGCATGACTACACAAAAAATAATGAAGTACCTCCTTCAGCTCAACAAAAGTTTTTTCTCGTCAAATAACAAACTGTACATAATTCATCAAAATATACAAGGGTTTAAGAGTAAAAAAGATTTGATTTCAATCACAGTAAATGAATTAAGGGAAAATAATAATGATATTGATTTTGTTTGTCTATCGGAAACTCTTATCAAATCAGGATGTGAAAAACTATTACAACTCAAACACTTTAAACTCGCCGCTAGTTACTTTCGTCCGGAAAAATCACGAGGAGGCGTTTGTATATTTGCAAAAAATCACATTGATACGAAGGAATTCATCATTGCAAAGGAATTGACAGAACCTTTTTATTTTGAATGCTGTGGAGTAGAGATTACGGAATATAAAACCATTTTAATATGTCTTTACAAAATACCTAACGATAAATATAATAAGCACTTTCTGGATAAACTGGAATTATTACTGCATAAGCTACGACATAAACTAATTAATACTAAAGTCATAATAACAGGGGATCTTAATATAAACACTTTAAAAGACTATCGGTGGTCGAGAGACCTAAAAGGTATTGTAGAAGCCTATAACATGGTATTTCATATCAATACATCAACAAGACTAAATTCATGTATTGACCATATAATAAGCAATATTACTGAGGCTCACGGTGAAACCCAACGCCTGGGACTATCAGACCACGACACCGCTCAATTTTTGTCTGTCCCTGTGACAAAAAAGAACAAACAACTCTGGTACTGGTATAATTGGAAAAGAGATTATGGAAAGGATAATATATTAAAATTCAAAGGTCTCTTAGATGGTCTATCCTGGAATGAAGTTCTAAATACTACATACTTCTAATAAATACTCGCTGACAGATTTTTAAATGGTGTATTTCTTTTCGTGGCAGTAACAAAAGTGTTCTCAAAATCAAAGCAGTCCTATTTATAACATCTATTCCCTCCATCTCCCGCGTTCGTTTTCGCGGTTAAACACACCCTTCTTCAGACTATCCAAAACCGGAAATGCAATTTACACGTATTATTTCTAACACGAATTCTATAATTACTACAAATATTCTGGATAGTTCTAAAATTGGCTTTAACATTATCAAGATTTAACAAATTATAAAACATTTCAATAAACCATCAGATTAATATTAGCATCGAACGGAAATGTCTAATACATCGCTAGTTACCATTTTTAATCATGTCACTTCCTGTTACAAGTCTAAAAGATTTAAATATGAATTAAACATAATAACGATAGGACCTTCATAAATGGCTCTAAAATCAGAATAGACTTTATTATGATTTTAGAGTTCAATTTTCAAAAAAGGATATAACCAGAACAGGGTACGTCTATAACGGAAGTATTACTACATCCGGCTATAGGTTCGACAAAGTTAAATTTGAAGAAACGAGGATAGATTCATGATTTAAACCAAAGACAAATATAAACTAAAGAAATGATGATTAATTACAATTAATGTCAAACATAAAAGGATTTTAACTATCATCATAATCCTTCAAATAATCTAAACGGAAATGGAAAGTTGCTTTACGTTAGTACAAGCCGGCTCCACTAGATGGCGTTAGATGTAAGTATAGTGAAATATACAAGGTGTAACTAACAAGAGCTAACATTCGACCGTCCTGACTCTAAAGTTTGTCTCTAAACTTATACAATTACTTCTACAAAACATTATTTCTGCAAACTAGGTATACTATCTCATTATAAAACAGGGAAATAATAATATCAAGACTTTGTAAGCATGCCTCTTATTCAAGATAGGCTTCGTTATCTGCACCTGATCCCTCATTCCTGAATCTATAGTATAATAACTACAGATTCATTAATCGTATCAGACTTCCAGATCTTCAGTTTTAATATCCGCACCTGATCCCTCATTCCTGAAGCTATAGTATAATAACCACAGATTCATTAATCGTATCAGACTTCCAGATCTTCAGTTTTATTATCTGCACCTGATCCCTCATTCCTGAATCTATAGTATAATGACCATAGATCCATTAATCGTATCAGACTTCCAGATCTTCAGTTTCAATATCTGCACCTGATCCCTCATTCCTGAATCTATAGTATAATAACCACAGATTCATTAATCGTATCAGACTTCCAGATCTTCAGTTTTAATATCTGCACCTGATCCCTCATTCCTGAATCTATAGTATAATGACCATAGATCCATTAATCGTATCAGACTTCCAGATCTTCAGTTTCAATATCTGCACCTGATCCCTCATTCCTGAATCTATAGTATAATGACCACAGATTCATTAATCGTATCAGACTTCCAGATCTTCAGTATCTATCTATACTATTCTTTCTTTTCTATAAATTTTAAGCATTCTTCTCAAATCATACTTTCTGTGCAATTTATAAATTCTATGTAAATTACACATTTTATTTAAATTATGCTCGTAAATCATCTAAACACAATATGATACATTATTATCCAAATTAACTACAACTTATATGTTCATCATCTGTGTTGTCACTATCAGTATCACTCTCTACAGTCACTGTAATCCAAGGACGTATGCGATCTGTTGACCAAATATTACTATATTTTCCTTTAGTTATGTTGGAACCAGGAATACTTGATACCTCGTATCTATCATTTTCTAAAACCCTTGATATCTTGAACGGGCCCGTATACTTGGGCAAAAGTTTTTTACTCTTCCCATCATTAGAAGGAGTAGGTTTTAAAATTTTCACTAAGTCACCTATCTTGTATAGCGTAGCGTCTTTTCTAGTTTTGTCAAATCTCTCTTTTTGTTGAGCCTGATTCTTCTCAACGTGTTCATTAATCTCTTGTATAATTTGTTCACTAGCTTTCCCGTTTTGTCGTGTATCTACCACTGTATCTCCTAGTATACCGTCTCCTTTTCCTAACAATCTTTTCCCAAATAACGCTTCTGAGGGCGTCTTGCCTATCCCTTTATTGAGTGTATTATTAAGTCCCCATTGTATCTTCCCTAGTTCTTGATCCCATTTGTTTTCACCTAAACTATCTGTATAGGTCCTAAGTCCATCTAAAATAGTACGGTTATACCTCTCCACTTGTCCGTTAGCCCTAGGAGTAGAGACAGCATTAAGAATGTGGCGAATTTCATATTCTGTACAGAATCTTTTGAATTCGTTTGAAGTAAAACTCGTACCTCGATCTGAGATCAACCTAACTGGATGACCGAAGATTGAAAACAACTCTATCAAACATCTGATAGCAGAGTTTGATTTAGTATTGCGTAGTGGTTTGAGTATACTAAATTTAGTAAATCCATCCACAAGTACAAATAGATATTGATTACCCCTGGAACTCTTGATAAATGGTCCTAAATGGTCTATGTGTACTGTGTGGAATGGAATATCATATTTAGGAATATTGTGTAAATAACCTTCTTTTGGTCCTGAGGGTTCTTTACCGAAAGCACAGTGTAAGCAAGATCGTACATATTTAGTTATAAATTTCTTCATTTTGGGGAACCAAAAATCTTTCCTGATCTTGTCCAAAGTTTTTTCTACCGAAAAATGTCCTACATCATCATGATTTCGTTGGCATATTTGCCACCTAGCGCTCTTCGGGACTACCCATTTTAGTTGATCTCCTATTTTTCGGTATATGCGATTGTTTTGTACGACAAAGTTTTGTCTTATATCAGTCAATTCCTTGTATTGCGAGTCTTCAAGAATGGATCGAATATGTTGAATTTTAGGATCTGTCAATTGAAGACTCAGTACCCAATCTTCTTGAGATATATGCATTACCCGAGACAAATGTTCATACTTGTCATTATCCTGTCCATCTTCAAGAGGATTTCGACTGAGCGCATCGACATGTTTCATTGTACAACCGGGTCTATATTCAATGGTACAATCGTATTCTTGCAGAGCGATCCACCAACGAGCTATCCTTGGTATTAAATCTCTCTTGGAGAAAGTTGATCTTAAAGCGTTACAGTCTGTGTGTATTGTAAAGGGTTTACCTAACAAATAAACTCTAAACCTATTGAGAGAAGTTATAACGGCAAGAGTCTCTAATTCATATGCATGAAATTTCTCTTCATCTCGCGTCGTTTTTCTACTAAAGAAAGCGATAGGTCTTAAGTCAGATTTCATATTTTCCCTTTGTAATAATATTCCTCCAAAGCCTTTTTTTGATGCATCACAATGTAATTCCGTGATGAATTCAGGATTATACAAACTCAAAATAGGTCTGATGATTAGTTTCTCTTTTAATGTTGTAAAAGACTCTTGCTGTTCTTTCTCCCACTGCCAAGCAATATCTTGTTTCGTTAGGTCAGTCAAAGGCTTAGCGATGCTAGAAAACCCCTTGATAAATTTCCTAAAGTAGCTAGCCAGGCCAATAAATTGTCGAATCTCATGCACTGATTTGGGAGTTGGGAATTGTTCTACAGCAGAAATTTTGGCTTTACCAGGTCTAATGCCCTCGACAGATATTTCGAACCCCAAATATTCTATTTCAGTTTGAAAAAAGTTACATTTATTTATATTTAACGTCAGTCCAGCTTCCCTTATGAGAACAAAGGTTTGTTCTAATTTTGCTAAACATTCTTCGAATGTCTTTCCACATATTAATAGGTCATCCATATATGCCAAAGCACATTTCTCACGAGATTTTCCCAACATTTTATTTATTGTTCTTTGAAAAACAGCTGGACAATTAACTAGTCCAAAAGGAGCTCTACAAAACTGATACAACCCATCAGGAGTTATAAAAGCTGTCAAGTGCTTACACTCATCTTTTACAGGAATCTGATAGTACCCGCTGGCCAAATCTAGGCTGATAAAGTATTTATTTCCACTCAATAAATCTAGTTGATCATCTATTCTTGGGAGAGGATAATTATCTCTTATTGTCTTTCGGTTCAGTGCCCGATAGTCGACACACAATCTATATCCTCCTGTCTTCTTTGAAACTAACAATACAGGACTAGCATACTGTGATTCTGACTCTTCAACAATATTATTTTCCAGCAGCTCATTGACCATATTTCTAACTACCTCTTTTTCAGTATGACTCAAACGGTAAGGTCTGTAAACAACGGGGATTTCATCGTGTAGTTTAATTTCTAGTTCTGTTATGTCTGTACAACCAAGTTCGGCTAAGTTTTGCGCAAAACAGTCACGATTTTTGTTGATTACTTCATAAGTTCTACTTTTCTGCTCGGTTGTAAGATCAGGGTTAACATTAATTTCCTCCTTACTGAAAGGTTCTAAATGCTGTAGAGCAAAGAAGCATCTTGGCTGTCCGAACATTTCTGAACTGTCTAGAGAATCTTCACTTTCACTCAAGGTAATACCCCGAGCAACACCGAAGTCTTTTGTAAAGTAAATTGGACTGTTGAAGATATTCATTATAATAATAGCACACTTCCCGTCTTTTAATTTATACAACCCTTCCTGAATACAATACTCAACACCATTTATGTTTCGATAATTACCTTTTAGGTATATATTTGCATCGCGTACATCCTTACAGTAGCATTTAATTAAACCTACAGTTTCAATTTTAGTGTCGGAGTGTACGTATAACATGTGTTTGTTATAAATTTGGTCATTATCAAATGACGGTAACTCAGGATTAAAATCTCTGGTCATGATATTAAGGGAGCTATCTGTTTTTGTGATAATCACATTAGGTAATTCGGTGAAATCCTGTCCTACAAGTAAGGGTACGTGCAATTGTTCGTCTCTTACAACTAGCGCTGTTATCGTAGCTTCAACTGTATCAATAAGTAAAGTTAATTGCACTCTACCTAAAGGCTGAACACGTACATTCGCCAATCCATGAACTGTCGGTATACTATCAGTCGCAATTGCTAGACCTATTTGGGTGGCCAATCTTTGCGTAATTAGTGTGCAATCGCTTCCCATATCAACAAAGCACTGAGTTTCTTTTACATTATTAATCAGAGCTCTTTTGTAATATTTATGGCTAGGATCGGCTATGCTGTTTATAACAAGAACCTGTTTTTCAGTATTTTTCTTTTTACGCGGACAATCATTGGTTTTATGACCGTATAACTTACACTCATCACATTTGAGAATAGTTTTGGGGCATTGCTGAACCCTGTGACCTTTTTCGTTACAGTTGAAGCAAGCATTAGTTACTATAGGTGTATATGTGTTCTGGGAACCGTTTGCGTGACATTGAAATGTTTTATGACCTGTTTCATTACATTTATTACAAAAAATGTTACTTCCCCTTTTGTTCCTATTGAATGATCTCGCTGCATCTTTTTGATCTTTACAAACATCCTTCAAATATTTGAATAAATCCTCAGGCTTAGAGAATCGAGCTGATGATGCACCTGCTCGTATAGTGCGATCATCTAAACCATGTATGATGCAATCAGCTGCTCGTTTGCCCGATATTTCGCAAGCATTCAATAATGCCGTTTTCTCAAAGTAGTATTCGTCCAAGTTATCCCCAAATTTTAATCGTTTTTCTAGCATATCTGACAAGAGAGTACCATAGTTGACTTCAGACGGAAACGCTTTGCATAAAAGGGTTTGCCATTCGTCCCAACTATGTAACACGGATGTTTGGGTTTGGTACCATTTTTTAGCATTACCTACCAGTTTGGGCAAAGCATAGTGTCTGATTTGTTTCTCATCCCAAGTATAGATTTGTGCACACTCGTTAACTTTTGCTAACCATATTTCAATTCGGCTATTTTTGATAGATGGGTCAAACTCTGGGATCATGTTTTCATTGCCTCTAGTGGATAAACCTGGTTTTAGTGACTGTAGGAGTTTATAAAATTCATCGAAAGTTACTAACATGCCTGAATTAGACGAGTCAGTTTTATTTCTAACCTGTACGTCCAGCACCGTATTACTCGTCGCTGTAGCACTCGGGTTCACGTTTTCTTCGTCTCGTCCGGTCGTAGAACTACTTGACATCATAGCAGCTGGGTCGTCAACTCCGATTGCAGAATTGCTCGACGTCATGGCGACTGGGGCATCTCGTCCGGTCGCAGCATTGCTTGACGTCATGGTGACTGGGCCATCTCGTCCGGTCGCAGCATTGCTTGACGTCATGGCGACTGGGCCATCTCGTCCGGTCGCAGTATTGCTTGAGGTCATGGCGACTGGGCCATCTCGTCCGGTCGCAGAATTTTCTGGATCATGTACTCGTATTGCTGAAGAAGTACCTGGGGTTTGAATGCTTGAAGATCGTATGGAATTCTCCTTTGAACGCCTGACGTCCTCATTGTGGATACGACGTCGTTGTGATGAAGTATCCCTGGCCGATTCACGAAATCTCTTTTTTGATGGACTAATATTTCGTTCCCGCGATCGGCTCGTTCTAGGTGTCCTGCGGCTTCTATCACGATCTCGACGTTTACCACGCCGATAGCTTCTAGATCTTGAACGTGATCTTCTGGATTTAGAGCGGTCCATCGTGGGGCAGTTGAAGAATTTGCTTCTTTCGTAGAACCACTTCTGATAATAAATACTCGCTGACAGATTTTTAAATGGTGTATTTCTTTTCGTGGCAGTAACAAAAGTGTTCTCAAAATCAAAGCAGTCCTATTTATAACATCTATTCCCTCCATCTCCCGCGTTCGTTTTCGCGGTTAAACACACCCTTCTTCAGACTATCCAAAACCGGAAATGCAATTTACACGTATTATTTCTAACACGAATTCTATAATTACTACAAATATTCTGGATAGTTCTAAAATTGGCTTTAACATTATCAAGATTTAACAAATTATAAAACATTTCAATAAACCATCAGATTAATATTAGCATCGAACGGAAATGTCTAATACATCGCTAGTTACCATTTTTAATCATGTCACTTCCTGTTACAAGTCTAAAAGATTTAAATATGAATTAAACATAATAACGATAGGACCTTCATAAATGGCTCTAAAATCAGAATAGACTTTATTATGATTTTAGAGTTCAATTTTCAAAAAAGGATATAACCAGAACAGGGTACGTCTATAACGGAAGTATTACTACATCCGGCTATAGGTTCGACAAAGTTAAATTTGAAGAAACGAGGATAGATTCATGATTTAAACCAAAGACAAATATAAACTAAAGAAATGATGATTAATTACAATTAATGTCAAACATAAAAGGATTTTAACTATCATCATAATCCTTCAAATAATCTAAACGGAAATGGAAAGTTGCTTTACGTTAGTACAAGCCGGCTCCACTAGATGGCGTTAGATGTAAGTATAGTGAAATATACAAGGTGTAACTAACAAGAGCTAACACTTCGAACCAGCATTCAAGCTGTTCTATGATACGATTACCTTACTTTATAATTTGTGCTTCCCGACAACTAGAGTCAAGGTCAGACGAGATACAAATAGGAGTCCTAAATGGCTCACTAAAGGTATAAGGATATCATGTTTAAAAAAACGAAAACTTAGATTTCAATATTACCAACAAAAATCAGTAGCAAACAAAAATGACTACATTAGATACAGCAGAAAGTTGCGAAAATGTATTGAATATTCCCAAAAATATCAAAATAACAATTATATAAAAATATCTAAAAATAAATGCAGAGCCTCATGGCAATTAATTAAAAATGAAAATGAAAATGAAAATCAAGACATTGAAATAAAATCTGTAATAATAAATAATACAGAAACGGAGGATCCATTGGAGATGGCTCGTGGTTTCAACAACTACTTTATAGACTTGACCAATAATAAATTAAGTACACAACCAGACAATGACGCTATCAATAAAGTATCCCAATCAAATTCTAGCATCTTCCTTAGGCCGTGTACTATAGATGAAACTGTAAAGACAATCAGACAGCTAAACAATACCAATGCTACTGGCTATGATGAAATTGCAACAAATATTTTAAAAGATTGCTACAAGGAATTATCTCCAGTGTTGACAAAACTAGCCAATCAATCACTTACAGAAGGTATATTCCCAAAAGAATTGAAAATATCGATGGTCAATCCATTGTTCAAAAAAGGAGAAAAAACCGATATGAGCATGTACAGGCCGGTTACTCTTGTCCCTTTTTTGTCAAAAAATTTCGAAAAAAATATGCAAAATAGAATCGCATCATTCTTATAAAAATTCAGTGTTATTAAACAAGAACAAAACGGTTTCCAGAAGGGAAAATCCACAACTCTCGCATGCTTCAATTTAGTAAAACTATTGGCCGAGGCTATTGATAAAAAGACACACACAGTGACCGTATTTTTTAACATGTCAAAGGCTTTTGACTTCGTGTGTCATAATATTCTCATAGGAAAATGTGAAAGATACGGTATCCGCGGACCGGTGTTAAATTGGATTAAAACCTACCTGAGCGACCGTACACAGTATGTCGTAATAAAAAAGTTAAATAAAAACATAGAACTAACTGAAAACAAATCAGAACTACGTAGAAATACATTTGGTGTTCCACAAGGTAGTGTGCTTGGTCCACTATTGTTTTTGTTATATATTAATGACATACCAGAAGTGACAGAACACCGTTGCACCCTATTTGCGGATGATATTTCTATTATCTTAGAGTGTACAGATACAAATGAATTTAATAATGATATAAATAATACAATTGAAAATAATCAACTGGTTAGTAATGAATAATTTATGTGTGAATGTCGGCAAAATATCGTTTATGCAATTTTTCAACCAAACTAAACCTGAATTAAATTTATCCCTGATATACCAAAATCAACCAATACATGAATCAAATGAAACAGTTTTTCTCGGAATTACAATAGACTCTCAATTATCATGGAAGGCGCAAGTTGACAAAATATTTAAAAAGATAAACAGGTTTACTTTTGTACTGTACCGCCTTACGAAAGTAGCCAGCAGAGAATCAGCTCTCTTAGCTTATCACGGATACGTGGCGTCCATGCTACGCTATGGAATCGTCGTTTGGGGGAACTCAGTGGACATACCACGTCTCTTTATAATACAGAAACGCTACATACGAGCCATATGTGGCGTAAACCCATATGAGTCTTGCAGGCCGTTGTTTAAAAAACTAAATCTACTAACACTGACTGGCATTTACATATTCGAGATAAGCAATTTTGTAAAATTGAATATCAATTTATTTACCAACTTTTCCAGTGCATATCCTTTTAATACTAGATATCCAAATCGCCTAGGAGTCCCTAAATCAAAAACGGCACTTTTACAAAGAAACTGTTATTCTATGGCTGTGAAAATATTTAACTGTTTACCCGCAGATTTACAATGTTTACCATTACCTATTTTTAAGTTTAGGCTAAAAAGGTGGTTAGTTAATAACTGCTTTTATGATTTAAATGAATTTTATAGCATGACATCAAAACTCAATAATAAATTTAATGTTATTATTACGGAATATTGTTATTATGAATGATTTACTAATTAAGGTATTAGTGTTAGGACATGTGATTTAATTTATATATTTTAGCTACTAATTGTCGGTACATAACACAAAGATACCCGACTCTAATATTTGCATGCCACAAGTTGGCTGAATGTGCCGTTCTAAATTAATTATACCTACTTCAAGACCTATGACTGTACCACATCAACGCAAATAAATTTCATTTCATTTCATTTCATTTCATTTCACGCGAAAACATTTCAGGGCCTTTCAATGCGAATATGGAGCAGGAATACTTTGGTGACAGCTTGATCTCATGAAACAGAAACCCCTACTTATGTTTTTATATTTTTTATCTACACACGTATCATAAACCCTCTTTACTGCGTACAAAAACCGCACGTTACGATCAGCATAATGTTAAACTACTTGGTATAAACTCATTTCTTATCTGAAAAATTACACATTATGACCATAATGTGTAGTTTTTCGACACATTATGACATTCAATTTTCGAACGCCGATGCCCGCCTGCATGCGGCCCCTAGTTTGTCTGTGAAGTTGGTACTGATATTCAAATTTCGAACGCCCGAAGTTGGTGCTACAGAACAAGCTAAACAACTGCAGAGCCACAATGCCGGTCAAATATGCGGTTCCTGAACACATCAAAGAGAGCTTATGATATGTGTGTAGATAAACTAGTGTATGTAACTGTATATAATTAGGCATTAAAACTCTCGAGTGATATCATTATGAAACGAGCCGAAGGCGAGTTTCATTATGTAGCAATCACATAAACTACTATTATAGACAGGGATTATTTAATAGTATACTACACAAATTTCTGTAATGATACCATATTTTTTGCCTGAGTTAACATTCAACTTGCAGAACAACCTATAAGTCCCTCGGATTCCCGAATGGCCGAGTCGGCAGTGACCCTGCCTACGAAGCCGAGGGTCCCGGGTTCAAGTCCCGGTGGGGGCAAATATTTGTTTGATGAGAACGGATGTTTGTACCCTAATCATGGTTGTTTATCAATCTAAGTAGAATATTTATCTATATAAGTATATGTATCGTTGTCTAGTACCCAAGATACAGGGAATCCTAGTTTGGGGCTAGATCAATGTGTGTAAATGGTGTCCAAGGTATTATTATTATTATTATTCATAATGCAACAGGCGACGCGGTTTAGGGATGTTGCCACGATAAGCTGCTTGTATAACGCTTTTGTTCGGAGTAAATTAGATAATATACTAAGGCTCACTAGCTATAAGGCGGATTAGCACTATTCTCCCGGAGAATAGTGCTAATCTGCTTCATAGCTAGTGGCACTAAGTGTACTCATACTGGAGAAAGTCCAACGCAAGTTTAACAGGTTTTTATACAAAATGCGATATGGGTATTATCAGTACTTATTCGCATCCCTATTTGTAGCGGGGATGGTGGGAGTAGACACCCTAAAGTTGAGGCGAAACACATTTTTTCTGTTTTCCACAATAATGTAGAAAGCCCTACCGAATCACACACACAATGTTGCACGCGCGTCCTCTATTCGCGGCGAGTGTTGCTCGTACAGAGCAAGCTCGTCACACGCGAATCTTCCATGCGCTGACTCTACTCAATACGTGTATTTCTCAGCACTCTCTAGAGATAGACGTGTTTGATATATCCCTTGTAGAAATTTTGTACCATTATAAATATTGTTCTAAATAATCATATGTCTCTAATACGTATTGATTGTTTATTTTGTTTGTGTTCGTCAAATTCTATTCTGTACTTTACAGTAGTAGGACCAAAACGTGTGAGAGCCATCACACGTTGTGGTGCTTTAAGTTTGACCTGCTTTTATAAATATATATTTTAAATCATAATTTTATCATGACCAATTATAATTATTCAGTGGCGGCAAAACAACAAAGACAATACCCAATCTTGAACCAAGCTTCCTTCACAAGTTCAGACTGCAAGTACTTCTTAAAGCTACAGCTGTTCCTTATTTGGCCGAAAAAGCTTTAGAATTTTACGGTAGTAAAGAAAACCTCTATGAAAAATTTCTTGAATATGAAAATGATGATTTTACTAAAGGGGAGTATTCAGATGCTGTCAAAGCAAAAGACGAAATGGAGAAGAGATTGAAAGAAAACGATGTAGAGGTTACTGAAAAAGAACATGGTGGTGGTGATGTAGGAAGTCAAACAAAACACTTCTTTGAATCACATTCAGTTGGGCGTGATGACGAGCATAGCGATGAAGTAAAAGCAGTGGATGTTAAATGTGTAACAAGGTAATTAATTGTTAGACTGCAATTTTCTATAGGACTGACTAAAATAAAAAAAATTATCATGAAACACTAAAAGTAACTTTACAATAATAGTACTACATATTTTTTAATTCATTATGTTAATTCCCACAATGTGAATTTGATTTACGAGTAATATCCCAAAACGGAAACCTTTAGGCAGGACCACATTTAACCAAGAAATCCGTATGTTCTTTCTTTATATCCAGTTGCACTCCCAAAAGGAATAAAGGCCAGCCCTGGCTGGAGTCCCAGTGGTCGGAGGAGCTCTGGGCCAATACTAATAGTGACGGTACTTCTGTTGTCTGCTTCTGCATGGCTGTCAAATGCGGGTACCTCAAACAGGTAGTTATCAAAATTATGACTAAATTGAATAACACATTATGTCGTGCCACCGTGACACTCTATATTGAAAATTATTGTGCATCGGTCATCCATTGCATATATCTACATAGTAAAATCTCCATTGATTAATAGTTCCAAATAAATAGTCCAACAGTTCATACTGAATCCGCAAGACAAACTATAGGTAGAACTATAATAGTATTCATGTTAAATCCCACACAGACTTCAGATCCAGACACGGATATATGTTCCATGAGTTGTTAATTAAACATGGGCCAGGCCACAACACTGCGTTGCTACGTCACATCGCAAAAAAAAACGGTCTACCGCTTCTGAATCCTACTGCGGTGCAGTGCGATGTCGGTTTCGAGATGCGGCGCTGCAACGCAGTGTTGAGGCCTGGCCCTAAGTTAATTATAGATATGTAGATAACGAGTAAAAGACACCCTGTAGATATGTTTGTTAATTCCAGGTGTCGCAGATGTTGGAGGAGCGGCCTCAGCTCGTCGACATCGTCAACACGCTGAACGGACAGACTCCTCTCATGACGGCTGTGAGGAAAGGTGATTTCATAAACTACATCTGGTAAAGATGACCAAAAAGAGGCGCTGTTGTGCCCACGTTTAGCTAATTATTCAATAGGGACTTCATTTCGCTTGGTTTTGCGGGGCTAGCTCATTGCAGCAGCAGTGAAGACAAGGTTTCCTTACGTTGTTCTTCACCACCGTTCAAACGCCCATGTAATGACTAACAACATCTGGTAAAGAAAACCAGAAATATTTCGTACCCCGAAACCCCCATATCTCCAGCATTAAAAAAATTCCAAAAACTGTATTGACATAAAAATTGTTTAATTATCGAGCCTGCCTACAAAAAATCCCGAGAATCAGTCTAGAAATGCAGCCTGTAGAGGATAACATCCGGACATCCAAAATCATTTTTGCCCAATCCTGAAACGGTGACGTTCCGCTTGCTCCGCTCGTTCGGTCAATAAATGTAAGAATTATGTCTGTTTTATGCGAAATCGGTGACTCTTTCAGGTGCCCTGGCCACCTGTCGCCTGCTCCTCTCATACGGCGCTGACGTGAACCAACCATCATCAGCGTCCCAGACTCCACTGCACCTGGCCATCTACACCGGATGCCTGGCTGTAGCTGAGTTACTGCTGGAGAAGGGAGCTGATATGCAGGTCATAGGATTGCAGGAAAACAATGCACGAGGGTGACACAGGACCGTGTTGATTGGCATGTTCATGAGAAGGCCCTGATGATGGTGATTTTGATGCAGTTCGTCAAAGTGTTACTCCTCTGTAATCTGTGGTGGATCTCGGTTAACTTTCACAGAATTCAATCTAGTGGAACCTTATCGATTGAGCATTCTCTCGTTAGGAACATGTGTGATTTGATAGAATAATGTGGAGGTATATTTTCAAAACTCGGCTTGTTGGAACAAATGTCTTTTTGACAGGCGGAAGACCGCAACAGCCTGCGAGTGGAACACTACGCAGTAGACAGCGGTCGGCTGGAGGTGGTTCAGTTCGTGTTCGACCGGAGAGGAGAGCTGGAGGTGGAGGACAATAACGGGTGGACCCCGCTATACAGAGCCGGTGAGATGTCTCCGTCTCTTTTTATCTGTGATCACTGTCGCATTTTACCAGCATTTTCCCGCCAAAGTTAACTTGACACCCGCGAGAAATTCGATTTCCCGTCCCTCTCGCAGTCGCTCTCGCCCTCGACGCGTCATTAGGATAGTGACGGACACTATGACGTCATCAGAACGAGGTGCCAAGCTAAGGCATTGGCACACCACCAGCAGGTAGGTAGCAGGGTGGGTGTCATATTCATATTGTTTACTGCACAGAATCATTTTCTTTATAAAGAAAAGATTAAGATGGTTGAACTTTTACCAGCAAACCCAGGCAGGACAGGAAAAATTGTGCAACGGGACAGTCCTAGTGCGCAATAATATATACCTCTAATTATGTACGAAATTGAAATATAATAAAATAAATAATATATATTTATACTATATAAAATACTATAGCACAAATATAAAACATACATATATATATGTACATATAGGTTACAGGACGTAGCAGAGATTTGTGTCAAAGGAGACAACATCATTCTGAACACCTCCCTCTAAACTTCCACCCTCTTCAAGAATTGGATCTTGATGTTAATGTGAATAAGACTATATCTATCTCAGTGAGCCAAGGAGCAAGCTTGGAGATAATCGAAGAGTTGATCGGTCGCGGCGCTGACGTGGGAACGATGGACCGAGCTGGACTTACACTGCCAGACGTGGCCAGGCTGCTGAAGGACCGGCGGTGAGACTCTTTCCCATGGGGTGGCAGAGAGACGTTGAGTCACTTTTTATGCGTGGCATGGGGGTAGCCTATCGCCATTGTATGACGTTAATGAAGATGCGGGTTAAAATCCCGATACTGACTGCCAATAATGAGTCAAGTATAGTATGCAAAGTATATTTAATGGACGTTCTAACGGCAATGGAAAAATTCGTGAGCGACGGCTAGCTCGCAATGTTACGTAAAATGGACTATCGACAGGCTAACGTGGTGCAGCCAACTGCTTTGTTATTTTATATCCATTTATAAGACTTCAGCCACTAATATCAAACCATTTTACAGAAACTCAATGACTAGCTTACTCTATCACAGTCCCACAACGCGGTACAGTCAAGTATTTTCTCATAAATGCGTTTCAGATGCCAACTTTGCATCTCAAGGGAGTAGCGATCGGCAAACTCTATCGGATACCAAAAACTACCTACATTATGTAGTTAGACGGTTAGTAGGCTGTTGACTGTCGTATTTGTTTACAATGGGTTTGTTGAAGAACTAAATGAAATAAAGGTTTCCTCAACCCATATTCAAGTACATGTTTCTAGCCCCGAACTCTATGATTCTGTGTCGTAAGCGCTAGAAATAGCGACGTCACAAAAATGTAAATCTATGACCCAAGGTTTCAAACGAGTTGATTTACTGCATTACTCAACATTATAGGAAAATGTGCATGATGATATATTTGTTGTTCACCGAAGCTTTTTCCTCCCGAGATGGGGTACCTGGGTAAAACCAAAAGAAATGCGTGGACTTAAGTATTATCACGTATCGCGACAAAAGGTATCCTACAGCCTATTCTTTAAAGGTATTCTTTAAAATGAAATCAATGAAATAGTTGCTTGATTATTAGATATAATTGAATTATCATTATTATTTGTAAATATTAATATACACGTGACATTGTTCATTTTTAATCAGAGTTTAGGTTAAATTAAACTTTTGTGTGCCAGTAATTGGGTAAATGTGTTGTAGCTACTTTTAAATGAACCCACCTACATGCAGCCACATTTAAGCAAACAAATGAATACTGAATACTGGTCTAGCTCATAAACCGAATCCGTGTTTACGTGATTCAGTAACAAACATGTAAACAAACTTACTCAGAAACATTCACATTTATAAGATTAGCGTGATCGTGAGCATGGGATTTAACTGTTTCTGTCTTCCGCAGAGGAGGCCCAAGAGTCTCCGTGATCAGGATGGTGGACGCTCGCTATCCTCACGAGGAGGCTCAGCGGCACTTTACCAGGCTCACCAGGAAGATACATAGCGTGAGGAAAGTCTTCAAGTAGTCGGGGATAATGTAGCAATTTGTGCGATTCTTCAGGCGTCAAACCCACCTAACTAAGACACAAAACTGACAACCTTGAATCCGACGGCTCTTGTACGGAAGCCATAGATTTATTTTTAAAAGACACTTTTCAGGGTTCCGTACCCGAAAAGTGCCAAACTCTGAGCCTCCGCTATCCGACTGTCTGCCGGTCCCTCACCGGACCGGACACTATCTGATGAACCGTAATAGGTAGAGAGTCGACATTTTCACAGAGTATATTTCTGTAGCCGCTTCAGCAACACACAATGAACTACGCGAGATTTAATAAAGGGGATCTCCAAACAAGAGACGTGTTTCCATATAACTGCATCAGACAATTACCAAATCATCGTCATTGAAATATAATCGATAATTTCGCGTCATCTATTAATCGTTTTGTTTTTGGCTCTTTTTTGTGCTTAAGTGGTCTTGTACGGAACCCTTCTTGTGAAAGTCCAACCCGCACTTGACCGAATATTAATTAGTTTAATTGTGTCTGCCCCCTCCAGCATCGATACCAGTGTATCGTATAGGTGCCCATAGCGTAAAAACTGTTTAGAAGCATTGTGCTAACAACATGGCGACTCAATCACAACATCTATTAACACTTGCGTCATCATCATCATCACAGTGGTCCAATGTAGAGAAGAGGCAAAATTGACGTTTGCTAAGTATATGTAAATATCTACAGTAATAAAGTACTTTGACTTTGACTTTGATATCATCATCAGAGTTTCATGGACCTGCGATGATGATAAACGAGTATGGTTCCAAAAGTGCACTTAGTATTATATTTTAATCTGAGATGGTACATTTTGTATAAGGTGCAGGGTGCAGATCACATTCGGCATAGTTAGTTACTTATAAATAATACTTCGTACCACCTTAAATTAGATTGTTAATAAAATAAGTAATATGGTAAATACCATAGTTCGCGTACAAGTGTCGCGTTGTCGATAAATAGTTGGTCATTCAATATATTTTACACGTATGAAAGAGATCCGCTACTGATGCCATGTATCCTTTGCGTAGCAACTTTATGAATCGGACAGCTGCGGCAACTAAAGTCCGCTCCCAATAAAGAGGTTAAATGTTTTACCTAATTAATCGATGACTAAGGAGTTTGAATCATCTATGGCTACCTTCGCCTTCTAGCGATAGGAAGCTGACACTTGTGCACTTCCCATACAAAACATTAACTGATTTTTCACACCTTTCATTCGGAAAAGTAAGTTTTGCTCCACGACGAGAGGGAGCAAAATGCTACTTTTCTGTTTAAGCTACTTTTTTAATTTATTCATTGGCATGTAGCATTTACGCAATGTGCCAAATGAAAATCAATTCGAATCGATTGTAATTTCATCGTAGTCGATTAAAAGACGAACATATTTGAAGTTTTAACTGTAACAACGTTATATGAAAATTTATGAATACGTTGTTCGATTACTGTAAAAGCGGTGAAAGTATGATACAAAGAATATTATTTTTTTAGAGCATTGAATTTAAATTTTCCTCATAGTCGGTGTGAAAAGTTGTATGTGTCACTCAGGAGCAAAATTATTTTCGTCATGGGCGTTAACGCTTGAATCCTTCGTTACGCCCAGGATTCTAACATAGAATCCTTCCCTTCACTCTGGATTCAATGTACCGCCCTCGCCGTAAATACATCATTTTGCTCCCTTGTGACACAAATAACTATTTTGGCTGTTTCTCTGCGTTTTTCTTTATTTTCTTTTTACCTAAACCTCCTCCGCACTGAGGAAAATAAATGTGAATAAGAATTATTCAAACGGGTTGGGCCATTTTAGAGATTTAGTAAGACAGTAGTACAGGTAGTAGTAAGTACAGCGATTCATTTTTATAAGTATAATAATATAATTTATAATAAATATATATTGTATATATATTTCATCTATACAGGGTTATTTTTGGACCCCCAGCCAAAAGTAAATATGATTTATGGAAAGAACTAAAAAAAACATTAGGTAAAAAAAAACAGAACTTTCCCTTTGTTTTTCCGTAATTAAGGCCACTTTGTAAATCTTAAATTTCTAGGCGCGATTGGTCACTCTTGCGCTCATCGCGCCATGCTATGTAGGTATCCACATCACGCTCCGTCCGGCAGTGAACGCAATAACAAATTTCAATAGGAAATTCACATACTGCAAAATTTTGTGGGATAGTTGAGTGGACAAGTAGTCCATAGATACCTACCTATCAAACATCTACCTAATAAACTACGGAAAAAAAATCTTCATACTTTTACCGGCTTAGAACCGTCGTAATGAATGTAGCTAATTAAAAAAACCGGTCAAGTGCGAGTCTAAATCGCGCACGAAGGGTTCCGTACCACCGTTCAATGGAAGCGATGGTGTGGAGTGAATAGTTTGGATTTTACACAGCAAAATATTGCTTACAAAGTTATTGGTGCGGTTACTTTTACACTCCATGTACGTAACCAGGTGCATCCATAAGTTTGTATGTGGTATTGAAAGAATTGTTGTATGGGAGCCCCCTTAAATATATCTTTTATCCTGTTTTTTAGTATTTGTTGTTATAGCGGCAACAGAAATACATTATCTGTGAAAATTTCGACTCTCTAGCTAGCTAGGTTCTTGAGATACAGCCTGGTGACAGACGGACGGACAGCGAAGTCTTAGTAATAGGGTTCCGTTCTTACCCGTTGGGTACGGAACCCTAAATATGGATGCGTCTTGTCGACATTAATTAAAATGTTCATAATGTTATTTACATACCATTTATTTACACGTAGGTACTGCAATAGCTGTTCGAAATGCAGTCCATTTCTTTCAATGCACAAACGCGCACGTTGCTGTAAATTATTTTGCACCAATAACAAAGTGTCACTACTTTTTACTACATTGAAAGCTGCCGTTATTTTATTTTTGCGGTCCTGGTGACTACGCGCCTCTTCAATAAACTTCAACATCGCGCAGGCTTTCAAAACGAGTGGGTCAAAAACGATCATATCATTCCTAAAAAGATGATTCGATCACTCGCGAACGTGTTGTAATCGAATCAAACTGATTCGATCAATCGCGATCGACACAGGTCTACCACACACGCCCCCAGTCGAGCCCGTGACCTAATTGTGCGTGTACGCGTCGCGCACTCAAGCGGCCGGAACGCTTCCGCGTTCGAAAATGTGGAAAACTGTTGTCCAGCACTGTTCAAAGTTTTCCACATTTTCGAACGCGCCCAAACAATGGGTCGCGATCGACCCGGGTCGCAAGAAATAATTGATCGACACAGGTCTAGTGTGTGGTGGCGCACGCGGTGACGGCGGGGTCACGGGGTGCAGGCGGTGGGGAGGGGGCTGAGAGGGTGGCCAGACCGAGGGCGCGTACGGCGACGGCGGCGGCGGCGCACTGTCGAACGATGAAAATTCGAGAGTGACCATAATTTTGATTTGTGTGGGCTAAAAGTTGGCGAAAAATATTTTAAAAAAATACGTTTTTATTTCAAAAATTAGTTGTACACCTGCAATACTATGACGTGAAAAAATTTGGCTGGGGCTCCAAAAATAATCCCATATATAAGGTCTAATGTAAAAAATGACGTTTGCTAAGTATATGTCAATATCTACAGTAATAAAGAAATGTCGACTTTGACTTTGACTTTAGAAGAAAATGTTAATGTCTAAGCAAGGAAGTATTTATAAAGTACCTGCTAGAAACACTACAAAATAAAACTCTTGCGTAAAAATAACACTAATTTTATTATTAAAAGTAAAAAACATATGTACAAAAAGCTTAAAACTTATAAATTGTGTTGAACTGCAAAACGCAAATTGCGTGCTGGTAACAGATATACCTAGTAATACATTGAATCTAGAGATGACGAGAATGAAGTAAGTCGTAGCCCACAGCCTCACATCCCAATAACATGTAGTAACTATGAAAATGCAATGAATGGCAAGGCCTAAATAGTTCAATAAATAAGTTAAATTAATTCAGCCTTTAAAGAAACTTTAGACAAAGCATTAGTAATACTAACGTTAACAAATAATCGTGGTTTGTTGAAGCACTGGAAGTTAGTTCGAAATCCACTTGGTTTTTAGTTGAACTATTATGCTTTGCTGGGGTTTCGTCGATGACTTCACTAGCCTCAAACTGTGTTGTTTTTGTTTCTCTACGTGTTCTTTCAACTATATCTTGTTCTTCTTCATCTGAATCGGCGCTCTCTGCTTCGAGGTTCTTAATATTTTCCATTTCATTGTGAGGATTATTGTATATTTGAGAATATTTATCATTCGTTTCAAGCACATTTCTGATATCATATTTGATTGGTCCTGTAGCAGCATCATCTTTTTGTTCATTAACATCATCTTCGTAAACTTCTTCTTCATCTTCTTCATCTTCATATTCATCATTATCATCATTAACATCGGTATATTTATGCCTCACTGCTTTGTTTTCACTGGCTTCTGCTTTTGGCTCCTCCGCTTCATCGATGCCGGCTCCAGTAAATGCGTTCAGTAATTTTAAGAGTGTGCTTTCTGTATCTGAAGGATCGAATGGGAGAGGAGTATTAGGTTTATCGTTTTTGACAAGTTCCGTAAGTTGCGGTGGAACATCTCCCCTGAAAGGACCAAACTGAGGCGTTTTCAGAAGATCAGCAGCTGATGATAGTTTTGAAGAGAATTGTTTTGTTGGAACTTTCTCGCTCTCTGGAGCTTCAGGTAAAGTTGAAAGACTTACTGCAGACACTGTTTTACCGTCATAAGTAGTAAATGTCTGTTCTTGTTTTATCTTTTGTGATTGTTCTTTTGGCAGCTTCGGGTCCGGCGGTAGGTATTGTGAAGTGACTCTATTTGATTCCATAATCATATCCGAGGGCACTGGTTTATCCATATTTTTCTTTGAAAACAGGGAGTTTAATTCATTTTCTGCTTTTACATAAACAGGATGGGGCCTGTCTTCTTTAGCATGGTTTTTCGGGAACACTTCCTTAGTTTTTTCCATATAAGTGTCAGGCAGCATGTGATCTTCAGGAGAAGGAATGAACATGGGCTCAAAATTCTGAGTCAGTGGGTCGCTGATTGGATACTCGAGATGGGTTATCTCCTGCAGTGACACATCAAAACCTTCCGCCTCAGTATCTTGACGTCTGTTTGGTACTGAGTAGTCCAAATCAGCGATTCTGTCCTCACTTGCCATGAGCGGTTCTCTGATGATGGGTTTGAAACCGCTTTCAATGACGATTGAGTTAGGTTTAAAGCCAGTATTTACTGCTGTAGACAACGCAGGAGCATCAGAAGTTTCTCCCATAAAGTCCGATGATTTCACATCATTATGAATTGGAACTGTTTGTTCGCTATCGACTCGTTGTCGTAATGTTGTAGACATTCTTTGTATAGTAGGGGGCGTGGCGTGCTTGATGACGTGTTGCTGGGTTGGAGTCATTTGCTGGTCCAGAGGAACGGGATGCTCCATGGGTTTACCCAATATAATCTGTCCAACCGTTTTGGCCAAGTAATTTTGCATTGTGCTTTGCTGAGACGCTGGCTCGTTAAGGCCTGGTAGAGTAATTTGGCTTTTCACTACCTGGTTGGCGACCACATCAGTTTTTCCCAAGTTAAAGGTTTGACTATGTTTTGGAACGTTTTGGGTTGGTTTGCCCATAATGATACTCTGGACAGCTCCATTTGGAATTTTGTTTGTTTGCTTTGGTGGAGGATGGTTGTGCATTAGGTTGGGTCTGTGAGGCATTTTCAAGGGTGGCACTGGTTGTCTGTTCACGTTTGGTGGTAACCTTCCATTCTGGGGATGTTTGTTGTGCTTCTTCATATTTGGTGGCGTGGTTCCCGGATGGTGTCCTCCTGATACGCCAGGACCCTGGTATTGGTTACCCTGGTTAGGTCCGCCTTTGTGCACATTTCCCTGGTTTGGTCTATTTTGGTGTAGATTGCTCTGGTTAGGTCCGCCTTGGTTTTGATTACCCTGATTGGGTCCATTCTGGTGTAGGTTGCCCTTGTTTGATCCTACCTGGTAGGGTCCTTGTTGGGGAGGTACTGAGTGTGGTTCATGCTGATGCGGTCCTCCATGGAATCCGTGAGGATTGGGCATCGATAGGGGGTAACCGTTACCTGGCTGATGAGGAGGTCTTCTCCTAATTTCTGGAGGGACTGGCCGTCTGTAGGGCGGGCGGATCGGTCCCATAGGTTTGCCGTTCGGGGTTGGGCGTAATACCGATTGAAGTGTAAGAGGCTTCTGGTTAGGAGGTAACATATAGTTGCTGAGAATCTTTCCAGGCTCTACAATATACTCTTCATCTTCCCCTATTGGCTGCTCCGGGAGGAAAGGGTCCTTCATATCTCTGAAAGGTACGTTCGCGGGTATTTTGATGTCTTTGATGAACTCGTCCTTCATTCTGCTCTCTAGATTCTCCGCTGCTTGGATGACTTCAGTTATTTGAGCGGTCGACATTGGTTGGTCTGATTGTTTTTCGCTGTATTGCGACAAACCGCTTGCTGGCTGTGCTACTGTGTTACTGAAATTGGTATGTTTCGTGTTGATTATTTTCTGGTACTTCTTGCGTTGGTCTACAATGTGGTTATTATCTGGTGAGAGCTGTGTGGGTACCTGTATGGACTCCTCTCCTTGTAAAAGGTCCTCGTCAGGTTTCGCAAATTGCTCTACGATGGAGCTCGCCTCACCTTCTGTGACGGTACACTCATCCAGAACGTTTATCTTCCAACCAAGATAACGATGCGTGAAACACTGTAAGACAAAACAAATGTTAACTACTTGAACATACAATTTCAATTTCATTAAACTTTACCGATTTCACCGTTTTAAGTATATACAAAAAAAAAACTTTATACGAGACAGAGAAGGCTTGGATAGCTGAAACAGAAAGTAAAGATTAAATATTATAAACACATAAAGAAGTGAAGATAGTTTGAGAATCGGAGAGTGAAGGAATGATAATGTCCAGGTAGTAAATACAATCAATTGAAGCTTATAATGACCGAATGACTTCGCTAAACTATTCATCAAACTGAGATGTTCACTATGTTGAAATGTAGACATGTATGAAGTCGATAATAAAAATATCCACTTTTTTGGATTCTTTACAACTCCCTTACCTGATAATAGACCGTATCCGGCGTATTCTTATCCGGTACCCAGGTGATTACTCCAGGGTTGCCCGACTCGCAGATGAGGGTCAGCGCACGCTGGTAGGCCCCGAAGCTCGGATAGTCGTCTGGCGAGTTTTCGGAGTCGTGCGGAGTCCAGTTGCAGAGGCGGCCCACTCCTGTAGGTACGAGCTCACCAATCCGTGAGCGACGGACGCCGGCGTAGATTTCAACGCCCTGTTGGAATTATGAACTTATTCATTATCACTTTATGAAAAACACATTATGAACAAACATAGCCTCACGCCTTTTGCCATACGTGGTGGCATTGGTACGTTTAGGCAATAACAAATCTTGAGCTGATGCAGGTATCTCCACCTACAACAAGTAGCATGAGTAAAGTAGCAGCATCACGGGCTGCCGTTCTGTCAGGCTATGAACTATAATTTTTCACTAGAAAAGTATTTAAGTCTTTCTTGGTTTGTTGATTATATAAACGTGGCTATGAAGTTCCTTCTAAGATCATGCACTTCTTGCAAAATAGCTGCAAGGGTTTTCTTTTTTTCCTAAACAAGGTTTCTTTTCTTCATATTAGCTAATGTAATCGTTATATATCGTAGTCTTGGCTATTTTTGCGGGTGCAACCTTTTTATACCTGTATGTCAATTTCATTTTCTATCTTTTATTATTTTGTTTTATAGTTGTCATTTATATTTTCCAAATAAATAAGACTTCGATAGCTTCGGAAGCAAAATTAATAAATCCAAGAAATTACGTCTGAAAGCAAGAAGGAAAATATAATGACAATTATAAAAACAAAAGAATAAAACATAGAAAATGACATTAACCTGATAGTAGTTTATGTGACTGATGCATAATAGAGGGCATTAAGGCGAGTTTCATAATAATATCACTCGAGAGTTTTAATGTTAATTATGTACAGTTACATACACTAGTTTATCTACACACATATCATAAGCCCTCTTTGATGTGTTCAGGAACTGCATATTTGACTGGCATTGTAGCATTGAGTTGTTTAGCTTGTTCTGTAGTACCAACTTCACAGACAAAGTAGGGGCGGCACGCAGGTGGGCGTCGGTGTTCAAAATTTGAATGTCATAATATGTAGAAAATTTACACATTATGGTCATAATGTTCAATATTCTGATTAGAAATGAGTTTTTACAGAGTAGTTTAACATTATGCTGATCGTATCGTGCGGTTTTTGGACACAGTAAAGAGGGTTTATGATACGAGTGTAGATAATAGTAGTTTATGTGACTGCTACATAATGGAGGGCATTAATACTCGAGAGTGGGTTTATGAAACGAGCCAAAGGCGAGTTTCATAATAATATCACTCGAGAGTTTTAATGCCTAATTATGTACAGTTACATATCATAAGCTCTCTTTGATGTGTTCAGGAACCGCATGATTGACCGGCATTTTGGCTCTGCAGTTGTTAAGCTTGTTCTGTAATACCAACTTCATGCAGGCGGGCTTCGGCGTTCGAAATTTGAATGTCACTACCAACTTCACAGACAAACTAGGGGCGGCAAGCAGTCGGGCGTCGGCGTTCGAAATTTGAATGTCATAATATGTAGAAAAACTACATATTATGGTGATAATGTGTAATTTTTCAGATAATAAATGAGTTTATACCAAGTAGTTTAACATTATGCTGATCATAACGTGCGGTTTTTGTACGCAGTAAAGAGGGTTTATGATACGTGTGTAGATAAAGATATAAAAAAGTTTCACTCGCAACAGCTATCTGTTTATAATAATAATAATAAATGTAGCCTATTGATGTCCCCACCGAGGGGCACAGATTAAGATTAAGCTAAGTACGACGACGAGTAAGATTAAGCTAAGTACGACGACGAGTAAGATTAAGCTAAGTACGACGACGAGTAAGATTAAGCTATACGCTTACTTAGTGGGTTGTACGACCACTAAATTGTAGCGATAGTAGCCGGGACTTACAGCCGAACTTGTCATTCGAAACACTGAACGTCCGATAATGTACTTCGTATAAATTAATTTATTTTATTATAAAATTTATATCTCATTGCTATATGACAGAATACGACATGCATCTCCTGCGTGCGAAGCAAGCGTGAAACCCATTAGACCACAAAGCTTCTACCTATTTGCATTACCTATGTAAATATTTCATTTCATTGGTCTATTTCTCAAACAAATTTATTGTCACCTTCTTCTCCTCGTCGGTCTTATGATAATATCCTCCCACGGGATCGTTGGTGATGTAGAACGGATGGTACCGCGCCGGCACCTCGGGGTCAGTACCCCCCTCCGTCACGATCGTGTACTTCCTGCCGCGCACCACGTTGATCTCAGGGATGAGAAGTCCGTTGATGTACCACGAGATGCCCCAGCCCACGTGACCTGGGGAGGATATTCAGTGCTCGAGGAGACAGGATCGATGCTGAGCGTAATACCATTTCCAACACGGAGTGGCAGGGCACCGTCTTGCTCATGTTTACCATGTTGTACAGTGCCCCATTTATATGACAGGGGGCTAGCCCATCGCCGCAGTCATGGGAGTAATGTCTATGGATGATAAATACAATATATGATATTATTGGGAGTCAAAAAAGACTAAGCATATCTTCAATGCACAATGATAGCTTATTGGAAAATGGCAATTCGAGTCAAAAAAAATCTGACAAGAATTTTCCGGAAATCATGTAAAATGTATTTTTTCCATGATTTCCGGCAGACATCATTTAGTAAATTTTATAAAAACTTCATGAATTTTTGAATTTTGCCGCACAGGCACATATATTGCACTTTTCGAGGAACAAAACCTCTAAATTAGTGAGGAATCCTTTACTTAACAGAGGATTCCCACAGGCTGTGGATGAAATTCACATACCGGTGATGGCGGGGTAGCCTTGCTTTCCTCCTGTCGGCCCCATCTGCGCATACAGCACCCCGTCTTCAGGTTCATTGCATTGGATGGGTGGGATCACCCACGGAGCCACGCCCTTCTCCACTGGCTTGGGTGTAGGGATCGGGTTCTGCTTTATTACTGCTGTCTGGAAGGGATAGATTCGATTTGAAGGCGATCTCTCATCATAAGATTCAGTTAGGACCTGGCCACTAGCCCAAGAGCTTCAGTTTGGACCTTGAGTCATGTACCCCACGAAGGGTTGCATGAAGTCTCCTGCACCGTACAGTTACTTTACTTATCTTATGTCTTATACCTTAGCTCTAAGTTGGAGGCTTTGTGTAAGTGGGACTGTATGTTGATAGTAAAAGTAAAAAGTATCACCATAACTTATGAAATAAGTGACAGGTATGAAGGACATTAAAGTAAGTGGTGTAAGAGTCATTTTTTTAGTCTTCGGTGTCCCCTACACTAGGCAAAGTTGCAAGGGATGGTAGCCAGATTAAAACAGACAGAGGTACCGGTTGTCGAAAGGTGGCTTAAAAGTTTAGTTTAACTTCAGTAACAAATTCTTCAACAACCCTTAACCTACATACTTTGTTGTTGTCTTAGGTCTTAACCCTGATCCTAATTATCTGTCTCTGACCTAGGAACCTGGTGGTTCGATAGCATGTTTTGACTGATCAAACTACCACGACTTTATTTCCACCATCACTCCCAAGGCCCAACCCACCAAGAAGCCTCTAAGTGCTAAATCCCAAGCGATTCTTATAAACTCACACTATATTCCCCGCCATTACTGATTGCCACCTGGCTACCTGACGGCTTCTTCTCCAGGACCTCGGAGTGCGTCTGATGATGCTCCTCCTCCGACTCTGGCATGGGGCAGTTCCACACGGGCGGGCGGCCGAACTCGATGAACTTGTCAACCTGGGGGAGAATTAGAGCAGATCAATATTTTGTAAGTGTATTGACTGTGGTCATTGCTCGCGCAAAGCCTTCGACAACCCAGTGGAGCCCGTTTTTGGTTTTGTTCTATGTCAATTGTCAGGCGTTGTTGATCTGATCAATGCTGGATTGGAACCTTACCTTAGCCACGATATTCTGCCGCCTTTAATTAGTATCCGCCGTTCCTCGCGAAGCAAAATGTTCTCGACACCACGTGCTGGCGCCGCGTGGACTGTGACCTGCGACCCTCCAAGGGCCACAAACCGCCGATCCTCAGTGCAATCCTTGCACTGAGAGTTGCATACACACGGCACAATTGTTGTAACAGAAGCACAGAGTCTGAGAGTCCATAAAACCGATTAATTTGAATTATTTTCCGGGACCGCAATGAATCGCGTTCCGAGTCCGGCGACCGAGAGAGGGTGTCCGCTCATGCGTATACTAGCGCCACCGTAGGCGCACATGGCCAGGCAGGGAAACCAATACATCAAAGAATCAGAACCACAACGCCCGACCAGTCATCAATGCCTAGTTTGACAGGTTGTAGGTCATCATTATCACATCATTAGCCATAACACTAACTGCCATAGCCACTACTGGTCCCCTGGTGGAGGCCCCTTCTCTATAGCGCCAATGTAAGGTAGTTGTTGGTAATAACTCAAAAATATTGATGATTTTTACCAACTTAAGTGCTTAAAGCACAGAGTTGGATAGCATAATAAATATTTATCGATGATTTTAAGTCAAATCTTAAACTACGATTTATTTCCGTATTAGAGAGGGTCTATCCACAACTCGTGAAATTGGTTCCCTATTTATTCTAAAAAACGCTGTAGTTGTGGTGGGCATTTCAAAGAATTGACATTCACTTGAAATGGCCAACAATGGATTGATCTCATTTCCAGGCCGATGAAACGGTTGAATTTTAAATTTACTTTTGTAAAATATTTTTTATTCAGTACAATGGTTTTGTATGGTTTGGTGTGTTCTATGCTATACATGTCGAACTAAAACAAAGAATTTGTGGGCTTCGCTGCGCTCGCCCCCTTTAGTCTTCTCCTGACTAACCGCGCTGTTTTGCCCTGAAATATTTCTTCGTTAAATGAAAGTTCTAATCCAACCATGGTTGGCCAATTTATGAAATTATCAATTCTTTGATATGGCCACGACATAGTCATTTAATGACTTATCAAAATCTAAATCAAAATTTCATTACAATTGTAGATATTTACATATACTTATCAAACGTTATTTTTTGCCACTTCTCTACATTGGACCACTGTACAATTGACACAACTAAGGAACATACAACACAGCAAGACATGGTACCTACCTTGAGGAAGTGCGAGTGGTAAGACATGGTACCTACCTTGAGGAAGTGCGAGTGGTAAGACATGGTACCTACCTTGAGGAAGTGCGAGTGGTAAGACATGGTACCTACCTTGAGGAAGTGCGAGTGGTAAGACATGGTACCTACCTTGAGGAAGTGCGAGTGGTAAGACATGGTACCTACCTTGAGGAAGTGCGAGTGGTAAGACACCTCAGTCTTAGCGTTCAGTGGTCCGATGTACCTACCTTGAGGAAGTGCGAGTGGTAAGACATGGTACCTACCTTGAGGAAGTGCGAGTGGTAAGACACCTCAGTCTTAGCGTTCAGTGGTCCGATGGCCCAAATGATCGGCTGCGAGATGTTGGTGTGTATGGCTCGGTCCAGCTCGTCCGATGCCTTCAGGCTTCGCTGGTAGGTCACAATGGAATACCCGTTGACCAGCGCCGCGTTTAGTAAACGGAGTGAGTTGGTTTTCTCCTGAAGATAGAAATATTATTCATTTACATACAAACACACACACACAAATACAATGATAAATCTGAACATTTAACTTTTGTTATTATCAGACCACTAGAAGTTTAAACACAGTTTATGCACACGCCTTTATCGGGCGCTCATTTCCAGCCTTAGTGATAATAAGCCCTAAAATAGCAAGCAATTTTGACATTACAAATATCCTGTTAACTGTATACTAAGCTTCGGTTTACCATGGCGTGTCCTAGTACGAGTATTTATTGTAGTGGAATAGCATACAAAGGCTATAGGTTCATCGGCGCCCCAGGCGGGCGCGGGCGGTGTAATACCTAATGCACACATCGTCAACTATTGCTTACGAGAGTCCGGCCTTATGAGCTTGGGCTGTACAGTCAGAGGCAAGTGTTTTATATATATATATATATATATATATATATACAACACACAAGACATAGCGCCAAGCATGTTTCCATACGCGGTGGCATAGACACACAGAAAGGGCAGAATTATATTGAAATCGTGGACATGAAGAAAAACGTCGATTTATTTGTTAATTAATTACATTAATTATTTGTGCCATTACAGCAAATGCCAAATCGACACAAATATACACGAATTACGAGATACTGTTACAATTCAATTACAGTCATATAAATACAGATTCAATACACTATGACATTACCACCGTGGCGAGGAAAGTCGGCAATTGCAGGACGAGTATTGAGTTTGAATTCCGAGCCGCAGGCGCAGGCGAGAGTTTCTATAATACGAGTCAGGCAATTGTCATTGCTTTGTAATTGATGCTTTTCTCAAAAAAATGTAAGGAAATAAATTAAAGTTACTGACATGAAATTCTCATAATCTTTTGTATACCTTTCCCGGGACTTTTTTGGTATCAGATTTCCCATGTCCAATTGGGCTTCCGCCCTTAGGCTTCAATTCCCTCCCATTTCACTCTCATTAGAACTCATTACAACTTATTTAATAATAAAGTTGTTCCCAACACTTCATTTTTAGCTTTTTAGATTGTTTTGTTTTCCTGCTAATGATAGATATTTTACATACGCTTATTTAAGGCAAAAATAACTCGACTCTACGAACGGCCTTCTGATGGTGTATGAGAAAAATTTAAAAAGTAAAATACGCGCAATTTGTTGAAAACCTAGCGGCTTGCTTGGCTGAACGCAAAAGTTCCCAAGTCTTACCGAATTGATATGAAACTGTCAGATTATTAAAAAAGAACGCGCTACAGGAAATAATGGATTTTGGTAGGATTATTATACTCCAAGGAGTTTTTAAGAGTTTTAACTTTTTAATGTTTTTTTTTTCAATCAAAACACGATCAATTCCAAGAATGTTTGAGAAAACATTACAACAAACATAAAATCTTTAACATTTACATAGTTTAGGTCAGCCAAAATGAGTGTAATTTCTATGTCTACCTCGAAGGTCTAATCGAATTTATAGAAATGTTGATAGCCGATGCCACCACTTAGATACTGTATCCATCTTAAACAGATTTCTTAGTGATCACAATCGTGGTATGCATGCAGATCACAATAAAGTGATAGCCTAACCTGTGGCCAGTTGTACCAAGGAGCAACAATCTGGCTATAACAGAGTAATTGTTATCCGCTTGAGAGGTCGCTGTTCATGTTTCAGTTACTCTCTGAGAAATTGCGTCGAACCGAACCCCTGTATATATATATCTGTGATTTTTGGTAAAAATTTGTATGAGCTGCTATCCTTACGTTTCTACTGGTACTCAACAATCTTGCAGGTGTCGTCCAAGCATCGGCGGAATATCCGTGTGATCTGGTAGGTCGACTAATCGTGAAATCTGAAATCGTCATGGTTCGATCTAGCACGTGATCTACCACCAATAAAATGTCCTGGTAGTTCGCTCAGTTGAACCAAGCAGTCGACTATGAATATGACTCTGACTATGTCTTTAGCTCAGATTCTAACGCGGAGTCTTACGCTGACTGTCTCTAATTCTGATTATGATTCTGACTCCGACTCAGACACGACCCCGACACGATTCCGACTCCGCTTCCGATATTGCCCCTGGCTCTGACTCACCCCAAGCCTCTCGTCCGGACAGGAGCCCCTGACGCCCGCACACTGGCTCTTCGCGTCGAGGTAGTAGTCTTGCGCGTAACCCTTCAGTGAGCCCTTATCCACCCAGGCCACCGCGACGTCGCCGCCCACCATCTGTGAGTGGGCAGAGTCGCCGGACACGCCGAACGACATGTATTCACCGTCCTCTGAAACAGGATTGTATTTCGGTACACAATTAGTCAAAACCATCAAACACACGCCTTTCCCATACAGGGTGGTAAGGCTCAGTTACGCCCAAGATTAGCCATTTATTAAAATACTGTAAAATTATCTACGTCGTAAAAAGAAGGACATCGTGGCTTTCTAACGCTGTGCGATACTGCTCTAGCGCATGGTGGCGTGCGGGAGTTTGACGAGCCCTGACACATATAAGTTAAGCATAGAAAGAAGATGAAGTATTAGTATTTTACCCAGTTTAGCGACGAGTTGCAGCACGATGCTGTCCCCCGCCACCGCCCAGCGCACCTCGAACGCGAGCTCGTCGTGCAACACTTCGCAGTTCAGCTTCGACTGGTAAGAGAGAGAGAGACGGATATAGATTTTATGAAAATGAAAGTGAAAATGGTTTATTGAGCCAAGAATATCTTTTACTATTACATTACATTGTTAAATGAACAGGGTTCTTCATTGCGATAGAATGATTATTAATGACTCGCGACCTAGGTGAGAAACTGTACGTCGAGAGCCATGATCCTTAGCTTAGGTGAGCTTTAAAAGTTTCCTCGATATTGATACGTATAGGTTTTTATGTAAGTAAATTTTATTATTCGTTTGAAATGTGGAGAGCGGATTGGTGGTCCTAGTACCCTGAGAACCAACCTCATAGCGGAGCCATAGTGGAGGCATTGCAGAGCTATCTGTTTATTTAGGTTATACAAATCACCTCGTACGATACGAAGAAATGCGGATTTTGCTCTGCTATAATCGAATATGTAAAGGTACCACGTACATGTGAAGGATGTATATGTGAAGGAAAAATGCCTTTTGTTTGCGATCGGGTGCCACGTAAATTTCACTTATGCTATCTTTTCTCTTATAAATTAAAAAGATATCGCCACAGCATGACCCACGCTCAATTTTTGAGTTAGCATTTATCCTTGTATTTGAGTATGATACAAACATAAAGTTATAAGGCACATATATTGCTTCTGGCCTCACACAATAATACCCTGTGTCGTGGGAACCAGAAACACCGGCGTCCCACACATATATACATCCAAGATCGGGGATTTTTGTTCATCGTTCCCATCCGGGTTTCGAACCCGGAACCTCTAGCTTGGGAGGCAGAGCCACGGACTGCAACGCCGTAGAGGTGATCAAAATGTTTGTATGTAATGAAATGAATGAAGCACACCTGTACCACCTGTACCTACGACTTTCTACAAAAATAAGTAGACCTCAACCCACTCGAGATAGAACTATCCATTGAAAGAGTTGAACTGATTCGAGAGACTCGTTTAATTACGATTCCAATCCGATTCCCGATAATCCCGGGAGTCCCCGGACTGTGACTCGTCTCGTTAATAATTTCAATGGATTAGCTCAATATCTGGCGGGAGCGAGAAAGTTGATGAGTAAGTGATCTGTTACATTACCACGTTATGCTGTAAGATTATTTATTCTAATGCGATGTACACGTTACAGCCAAAGTATCTAATTAAATAACAATTTAAGATATCGAACCAAGGTGGTGGAGAATGACTGAATCTTACTCGATTTTTAATTTTGATTTGAAAATCCCTGTATCCCTTGGTGGGGAAATTAATTGGCTACACTTATTATTTTATAATATTTTATTGCGGGCCGTCGCTCGATAAAGTTTGTTGGCACCATCCGAGGATGGCAGAGATGCCAGAGGCCGGGCTCGTAACTGAAATTGCAGGCCGTGCATCGCTTTGCAGGAAGCAATCTCTTTTTATGATAAGCTCATCTTTGTACATATGTCATCTCATAATGTGAGCGCGATTTTAACCCTTAACCGGAATCGTGGTTCCATGAAGACGCAACGCGTGGCGTTACAGCCTTGCGCGTCCAGCTAATCTCATTACGTCGCGACCTGCAGCCTGCAGCTGGTGCCGGACCGTCGTCGGTGCTTGACAGTTACTGGTAGCGGAGGTATGTGCAAAGACAAAAGTCAAAGTCAAAGTATTTTATTACTGTAGATATTTACATATACTTAGCAAACGTAATTTTTTGCCTCTTCTCTACATTAGACCACTGTCATTGGGTCCGAATGGACCCACCATTCCAGTTACGTAAGTTTTTTTTTGAGATTGTACTCATTTGTTTTTGGTTGTTATAATATTGAATTGAAAAAAGGCGCGGGATCTTATAGAAAAATAAATTTAGGAATTTAGGAACGACGATCAAGGTTCGGAAACTGAGGGTTTAAGTGATTAGGCCTCGTGAAAAAACAACCCGTAAAAGTGGAAGGTGCTACATATGTGGTCCTAATAATAATAATAAACAATCAATAAAAATGCGATAAGTGTTTCAATTACATTTTCAAACAACATTTGTCAAAAATAGTTTTGTGTAGCAAGTGCCATACTTAGATATCGTAACTATAGCAATCATAACTGAATATTTTTTTATACTTTTAGTTTAGGCTGTTTTTTTTTGGTTTTTGGAAGTAAGTATAACCAATTTTTGTTGAGCGAAAGATACATGTCACTCCGCAAAGAATGTTTTGTTAGGTATAAGCTATTTTTTTCATTATTATGTGGTACGACGAAATATTGAACTGAAGTATTGATATTATTAATAATTTAAACGCAGTCGCAATGGTATGTTTTTACTATCCACCCGCCCAAGCCAGATTCCCGCCCGCCCCCGCCCCCGCCCCCGCCCCCGGCCCGTCGCTTCTGACCGCCGCCGCCCCCGCCCCCGCTTGTTAGTAACGCCTCCGTACACTCAACAACACAATAACATTCCCGTTTTACCAACAGCTAGTATTTACCAACAGCTAGTATTTACCAACAGCTAGTATTTACCAACAGCTAGTATTTACCAACAGCTAGTATTTACCAACAGCTAGTATTTACCAACAGCTAGTATTTACCAACAGCTAGTATTTACCAACAGCTAGTATTTACCAACAGCTAGTATTTACCAACAGCTAGTATTTAACCGCACATCAAAAATACTGATTTGCACAGCAAAACAGGATCAGCAAAAACACTTTTTATGTTTTAAATATTTTATGTGCACTCAAGTTTATGTTTTAAGTATTTTTTGTTGTTCTTGCATGTTCAACCTAACACGAAGGATAAAGGGGCTTCGCTTCGCTGACACCCTTTACCCTTCACCTAAGCTACCGCAGCATTTTGCCCTGATATTTACTGTGCAAATCGGTATTTTTGCTGTGCAGATTAATATTTCCCTTTACCAACTAATTATGACCGAATACATAAAAAATATATATATCGAAAGACTTTCAATATACTTTATCTACACACGTATCATAAACCCTCTTTACTGTACTTTTAAGACCAGCTTAATATAAAACTATTTGGTAAAACTCATTACTTATCTCAAAATTTGTACATTATGACCATAATGTATAAAAAATTGACAAATTATGACATTCAAATTTCGAACGCCGACGCCCGCCTGCGTGCCGCCCCTAGTTTGTCTGTGAAGTTGGTATTACAGAACAAGCTAAACAACTGCAGAGCAATGATCAATGTCACAATGCCGGTCAAACTTGCGGTTCCTGAACACATCAAAGAGAGCTTATGATATGTATGTAGATAAACTAGTGTATGTAACTGTACATAATTAGGCATAAAATTATTAAATTCTCGAGTGATATTATTATGAAACTCGCCTTCGGCTCGTTTTGTAAACCCACTCTCGAGTATTAGTGCCCTCCATTATGTAGCAGTCACATAAACTACTATTATTGCACGGTAAATAATTAGTACAAATACATGAACGCTTATGCGCAAAGGCGAGCCGTGAATTTAGACGATATGAAAATAAGACAATAAATTTAAAAACTAAACCCAGACTAAATCCCGCTCTAAAGAGTATGAGTACGATGACCACCGGAACTTCTGGCTTAAAAGCAACAGAGGTGGTAATAAGGTGTGGCTTGCTTGATGCATTGCTGACTGCACCTCGCGCTATGTAATAAGGTGTGGCTTGCTTGATGCATTGCTGACTGCACCTCGCGCTAGGTAATAAGGTGTGGCTTGCTTGATGCATTGCTGACTGCACCTCGCGCTAGGTAATAAGGTGTGGCTTGCTTGATGCATTGCTGACTGCACCTCGCGCTAGGTAATAAGGTGTGGCTTGCTTGATGCATTGCTGACTGCACCTCGCGCTAGGTAATAAGGTGTGGCTTGCTTGATGCATTGCTGACTGCACCTCGCGCTAGGTAATAAGGTGTGGCTTGCTTGATGCATTGCTGACTGCACCTCGCGCTAGGTAATAAGGTGTGGCTTGCTTGATGCATTGCTGACTGCACCTCGCGCTAGGTAATAAGGTGTGGCTTGCTTGATGCATTGCTGACTGCACCTCGCGCTAGGTAATAAGGTGTGGCTTGCTTGATGCATTGCTGACTGCAAGATCTTGCTCACTCACTCACGCTAGATCTTGCCTCCAGCCAGCCTCTAGTTGCAGAACAGCATAGAACTCAGAACAATTAGGACTGGAAACGCCTTGCGAACTAAAAGACGCTGCCAAACACGCGGAAGGCGACTCGCTGCGTCTTCGACCCATCGTAAGTGTAGTGACATTCACGAAGGATACACGTTTCAAACTCGCGTCGCCTTCGAGAAGTTTCTTGTGCGGAGTGCCTCACATTGTAAAGGGATGCTGAAAACTCGTACATCGGCAGAGAGAGAGGTAAGCGCTGGCGTGGCTGGGTGGCGTCTCCATTATACTCGTAAACCTCCTTGGCATGGTCGGAGGTTAAGAGAGCTCATTAAGTTGATACGAATGCTCCAGCTTGAAACTTGGGAATCGAGTCAAGTCATAAGTAAACTATCAGAAACCAACTAGAAGAAAAGTTATTACCGCGTTTTGTGAAGTTTTTCTGATTAATGTTTTAAGTTTTAACGCTTATCGGCAGTTAATTGGGAATCGTTTAAAAAACTGTGCTGACAAAGATAGGTAGGTAAAAAAACAGAGATATTCTTCAGAAATCGCCGTTAACGGAACAAGTGGGACTTGCAGCAAAACAAACTGAACACTCTATACATTATGAAGATGTAATTCAATCATTTTACATGTGTTACTCCTACGTTGTTCAGATTTATTTATAGATGTTCTAAGTAACGAAAACTACAATACTCTTAGGTTAATGTAAGTAATATCTAAGACCGAGGCCTGCTCGATAACAAATCATCAGACTGCACAACACTCATCATAGGCTGTTAGACCGTTACACCTGCCTACATATAAGTTGAATGATTAAATATCTGTGGCTTGTGACCAAAAAAATTGCATACTTCCTTCAAGCAAGGAGGATGAAGGACGACGTATTTGAATTCGACCTCATTTGAACGAAACTTTTTTGTTGATATAGCTTCTCCCTCCGACGCACTAAATACTTTCACGGGTTTGTTAGATCACTTTCCCAGAATCATTATTTCTGTTCGATTCCAAATCGATATTCGATCGATGGTTTCTGAACGGCCTTTTTGAATTTGACGTTGCTGCCAACCTAGCAGTTTTTTGACAACTGACAGACGAAAGCCCTCGCAATGTAAACGCGTTTTGGTTAGGGTATTGAAATTAAATCGCAGGCCATCTGGAATGTATTCGGGTTTCCCTCAGGATTGTCTATATAGCTGAGTGTGTTGTGGTTCCCCGAACCAGATAAAGTTCGCATTTACGTGGCCGATTGGTTTTTTACCCCGTAACATAACCTGTGTTGGAACACTGTGCTCATTGAAGCTGGCCCGCCAGTCATAGGAGGTTGGCTGAAGAACCTGTCTACCAAGAAGAGCCTAGGGTGCACCCGGGCCTTGCAGAGAGACAGGAGGTTGACGGGACCGAAGCACAGACCAGGTTAGATCGACCCCAATTACTTCAGCTCGGTGAATCGCCGACGTTCACGCTTTTTGGCAACTGATCGTTACGCTACCTCGTAGCTGATGGGCCCCTACGAGGTCATTAGGTGCTGAGAAGCCTGAACAATTTCCTTAATAGCAAGTTTTCCCTTCGCGTTTTTTCCTCATTTGAAAATCGTATTTTTCACGTTTGTTTTACTTGTAGAAAACTATTCCTGTCTCTTTTATTCCGTATGTACTGTTTCATGATATTCAATCATTCCCTGAGTTCTCAATCAAATAGAGTTTGTTCTTTTCAATACACTCCAGACAATTTAAATGAATACTTGACAAGTACTTGATAGTGTCATAGATATGATATTCTGTATTAATCGCGGTGTGTCTTTACGTTTGAAAATACATGAAACATTTGCTCGTAATAAAAAAACTGCTAGCCAAATTTATCACATGAAAATAATGGGACAAGAAAATAAGCAACGGCTAACATAGCTTAAGATAAAAAATTGGTTGTTTGTAAAGTAGGTTTACGATCGAGATGTTTACGTGATAAGCCTCCGCTCGTGAGGATTCCGCGTGACAAGTTTCACGGAATGACTGGCAGCGCTCGAGATGAGACGGGAGATCGGTCCGTCTCTCTCTCGTTATACCTGCGATCGCGCTCGTGAGGTTTTGGTGTGACACATGTTTCAGAACATGTCACCCGACTAAAACGATTTTAAAGACGTTATCACGTCAAAAGAGATATTTGGAAATTGTACTAGCAGAAAAATAATCGAAAAGGAAATAAAGCTCATGCGAAAATTAAATCCGGGAAAAAATCTATTAGACAATTCCCTATAAAGAAATAACTATTCTGGAAAATGTATCTAACAAACTCTGTCACTTGCTGTTGGGGCGGCGAATCTCATGGGAATTTGGTGTAATTATTTGACTGTCATTGGAATTTCTGCTTTATTTTTATTGAAATAAAGTGAAATAACACAAGTTGTCACAAGACCATTGTCTTGTGACAACTTGTAATGAAGACATATTTTGTCATATTAATTTCTGCCTTATTTTGTAAAAATACCGATCCCGTTGATCGGAGAAGCGCTTGAAAAGCTAGAAAACTCAAAAAACCTCCTTTTCCCGGCTAAGAGACCAGAAGAGAGAGTTAGATCGATTTTTTGCCCACAAAAATTCCTTTCAAAAAGCCAATTTCATCGAAAACTTTAGCGCCGATTTCGAAAACTCAAAATATAGTTAAAAATATTCCTCGTCTTTAGGTGGATCGGCCACGGCCTTTGGCCTACTCCCTCTTATATGAGTCTTATCTTATGTTATAGTGTAGTACTGTATTAATAGTGTACTTTGTTTAGTCGTGTGTCTTAGTTATGAAAGTCGATTCATAAAATCTAGTCACAAGTTTATGTCAAGGCTTTTCACCCATTGGCTGCTTCTATAGTGCTTGGAGCATTTTGCAAAATGTTTATACACATATTACTCACTCTTTTCCTTGTTTTCCTACGATATTGTGACGAAGAAACCCTACTTTCAAAGCAGTCAATAGGAAGTATAATTATATAATTATACTTTGAGAAATAATGAAACTAGTGAGTGAGATATGACACACGATAAACGAAAAGGAGCCCTATCTTTTCGGGTGGCCGCACACGGTTGCTAAGGTAACGGGTTGGCAAGTAATGACGACGCGATAAGTATGTAATCGTGTGCACTCGCCCTGGGCGTCTGGGCGTTGAGGCGGGTAAGGGAGTGGTGACGAAAGCAGGCGGGAACGATTTTGATAAAACTGTCTTTACTTTGGATCTTTTAGATTTTATTACAAATAATACTTAGTTTGTTAAATATAAAACATGATACAACTATTTGTGAGTGGGTATCAACAGTAATAAATAATTTTTGATTGTGCTCAATTATAATATTGTAAATTTTCCAAAATAAGTACCTTCTGTTAACGAGATATAAGTTAAAAGAAGTTAGAAATCATGATTTGGTGGATTGTTATTTATTTTTCCGCCTTCTCACCCCAAAGTAGCACCTTCGCCGCTTGATTTTGGGTTCTCAGGCGGAAACTTTCGAAAAGGCTTCTTCACGAAACTCGCTACGACCCTCACCTTCGGCTCGTGACGTAAACTTCTCGGTTCGTAAATATAACCTTTGCGCCCTCGTACAAAATGTACTACTTCATCACTAATGCTCTGAAAACAACTCGATATTGCCACCCTAGGGAGGTAAGTAAATTTTAAAATGGAATGAGCCTCCTTTTTAGGGTTCCGTACCCGAAGGGTTCCAAACGGGACCCTATTACTAAGACTTCGCTGTCCGTCCGTCTGTCACCAGGCTGTATCTCAAGAACCTAGCTAGCTAGAGAGTTGAAATTTTCACAGATTATGTATTTCTGTTGCCGCTATAACAACAAATACTAAAAAACAGGATAAAAGAAATATTTAAGGGGGCTCCCATACAACAATTCTTTCAATACCACATACAAACTTATGGATGCACCTGGTTACGTACATGGAGTGTGAAAGTAACCGCACCAATAACTTTGTAAACAATATTTTGCTGTGTAAAATCCAAACTATTCACTCCACACCATCGCTTCCATTGAACAGTGGTACGGAACCCTTCGTGCGCGAGTCCCACTCGCACTTGGCCGGTTTTTTATTTTTGTTTTTGGGGCAAGACCCCGGCAAGACGCTTAAAAATTCATTTTTAAACGATCGCACTGGCCAGCAAGAAAATTGCAAGGAAAGAAAAATGCCCCCACGCGTCCCACAGATTTATTTTTAGATCTCTTTTAAAAATTGCTTCTGCTTAATTATTATAATTAATAAGCAGGAATAAATAATTACAAAATTATTAACAGCAAGGTCTGTGTTGAGCCAGATTAACCCCATACAGTCCCATCATTTAAGTAATCTTGAACATTGTAATATCCCTTTTTCGACAAAGTCGCTTTAACATGGTTTTTAAATTGCTCAAATGGCAATTTCCAAAATCTCCAGACGTATCTTGTTGTAGTAGAGAATGCATTGACCCTTGAAATAATTGCTGACCTTCGCGAGTCTAAACCGGGGCGCAAGTAGTCTGTGATTATTTCTTAGGTTAACATTACAGCTATCACTAAGTTCGTAAATGTTGTAAATTAAATTGAACTCTTGCGAACATACATTATATTTTCGAAAATAAATTGACTAGCTACAGTTAGTAAGTCATTTTTTTAAGAGCTCTCTTAAGGAGTCAGTTCGTTTTAAATTATAAATTGCCCTTTTCTGTAAAATAAAAATAGTTTGAAAATCCGCTGCTTTCCCCCACAACAAGATACCATAGGACATTATGAAAATAACTAAAATATACTAGCCTAGATGTAGCCACATCCGTGTTTTGTCTGATATTTCTAACAGCGTAAGCCGCAGAACTTAATTTACTAGCTAATTTATCTTTGTGGGGTCCCCGCTGCAATTTTCTATCAATAGTTATTCCAAGAAACTTCGTCTCAATTTCTACTTCTAACGAATTGCTGTCTAACACTAAACTGGTCTCAACCTGCCTGACATTTGGAAGTGAGAATTTGATACACTAGGTTCTACCAGCGTTCAACAGTAAATTAATAACTGTGAACCAATTCAAGGTTAAAGACAATCATTAACATCATCAAAATCTTATTTTTGTCTTTAAATTTTGAAGTATCATTAGCAAACAACACTATGTCAGTCAATTTCTCCACCATGAAAGTTTGGCAGGTCATACTTCAGAGGTGGTCTTACACAAATGTTATCAAAATGTATTCAACGCTTTTTTTTTTAATTACACAGATGACGTTTTGGTTTGATGTTCCGTGTAGCAAAAGTTTTGATGAAGACTTTTAATTTCCATAGACTTCAATTGCATCTCGACCGGGGAGGAAAAAATAGAGCTTGGAGAACCTCGATGTCGGTTTTTTTAAGTTATTAACTTGATGAATCATATGTACAATAATTACGCATGTACGTCACAGATTTGGCCCTTTTCTAAGTACTGGCCGCGTGACCGGTCCCACCATCTCTCCTCTTCCCGTAACATACGCTATCTCATGTGACGCCTGCCTCTACATTAGTAACATACGCTATCTCATGTGACGCCTGCCTCTACATTAGTAACATACGCTATCTCATGTGACGCCTGCCTCTACATTAGTAACATACGCTATCTCATGTGACGCCTGCCTCTACATTAGTAACATACGCTATCTCATGTGACGCCTGCCTCTACATTAGTAACATATGCTATCTCATGTGACGCCTGCCTCTACATTAGTAACATACGCTATCTCATGTGACGCCTGCCTCTACATTAGTAACATACGCTATCTCATGTGACGCCTGCCTCTACATTAGTAACATACGCTATCTCATGTGACGCCTGCCTCTACATTAGTAACATACGCTATCTCATGTGACGCCTGCCTCTACATTAGTAACATACGCTATCTCATGTGACGCCTGCCTCTACATTAGTAACATACGCTATCTCATGTGACGCCTGCCTCTACATTAGACAGATTTTGTTAGAGGTTCCCTCGCCCCGCACTAACGGGGCAATAGGGAAAATATTAGGAGACATACATACGCTATGGCGCGTCGGGATCAACATTATTATTTATTTGCTAAACCGACTTCAATTTTATTTCTTCCTCCCGGGTCGGGATGCGAATGAAGTCTTTATACATGAAAAGTCCTCTGCAAATTTTTGCTGCACGGAACCACAAACCAAAACTGTGTATATATTTTTTGTATTTGTTGATTTTTTCAAAAAACGCCTAATCAATTTTGATAAAATTTGTATAAGACCACCTCTGAAATATGACCTATCAATTAAAACAAGAATCATCAAACTCAGTTCTTAATTGACGGAGTAACCGCGTAACAAACAACAACAAAAAACAGACGAATTGAGAATTCCCCTTTTTGACGTCGGTTGAAAAACAGGGTAGAATTGATTAAACAAAACAAATAAAGCGTCATGACTTTTCCCATTCGAGGTGGCCGAGGCACAGCTGCGTCTGCCTTTAGTCAGTTACTCAATCCTAATAAAGCCTCAGATACACGAGGGACAAAATGTGTCCCAACATGTCACTGCGGCATGACGATGCAACGTCGCATGGTGGCCCAAAACTTGCCCCGCGACACTTTACAGCATAGTAAAATGTCGCGAGGCATGATTCAGGTCTCTGCAACGACGCGACACCGCAGCGCGGCGTCATACGTAGATTGTGCATTGCGCGACATTTTGTCACTTTTATCTGAGCCTAATATTCGCAACAGGGGATAGCCCATCGCAGCAAACAAAGTAGAAGACTTTTGATTGAGTAACGTAGGTTTATTAGATAATTCGTGGTTATTAAAGTGTCTGTTAACTTTGTAACGCATCGTTAGAAATTAAATACATTCTAATACTATCTCGCATGTAGGTCAAGGTCACCCGTTGGCACGCAACAATGATGCTTCCAAAAGAATCATCTGATGCAAGTTTAGATAATTACCTATCAGCTTTGTTGCACCTCAACATTAATCAATTCTACATAGATGGGTGGTGATATCCCAACAGCTAGTAACGTAGTCTTATGACCAGTATAATCGCAATCAAGATGTGCTCTGAAGTTAGCGAACACCCTTCAACATGTAAATTTAACAGCCATCCGGATTCCTATCTGAGTCAAAGAATCGAACAACTGTCAACAGAGCACTGGCCGCCCGCCATGTTGAAACTTTAGTCCGTGTTCTGAGCATAGGTATGATCGTGTTTTGTGATAGAGCTCAAACGTATCTTCCATCTTATAAACGCAGGTCTACAATACTATTTATAATTGATTGTAGAGCTAGCTATAATAGGCATACATACGTGTTTTTTAAATATAATAATAATAATATCAATATATTATCTAATAAATGGCTTTTGTCGACTTTTATTCAATCATTGATGCACGAAAAAGGGCAAAAATCTAGTCATATTGGTCTTGTCAATAAAACACTGAATGTTCCGGCAAGCATTTATTAACTTTCATAAATACCCAATGTCATAGTTAGTCGGTTTATATCACAATATTTATAGGGAAACAAATAATATAGACTGAAATTATACTTATATAGATGCTACATGGTAGTTATGTATACAATTTCGATCGAATAGTTAAAGTTAAAGATAAATATCACAGTCACGAACTTTGTAGTAAAATATATTATAAGGAAGTTTAACGAAAAGGTAAGAATTTTATTTACATCTATTGTAGTTTTTAACTTCAAAATAACTTGGTATTAAAACTAAAAAATAATATTGTTACCTACCTTTTTATATAGGCGTAATAGAAAATTAAAAGTAATTACGGCACTAATTAGATTAATAACTAATCACACCTCATTACAAACAATTATTTTGAATTCACAGGTAACTTAGACACCTACAATTAATTAGGTAACTTATTCACTTAATCTTAATGTTAATAAGTACTTAGCTTATATTATACTGGCTTTATAACTTTCCGTGTGATTTATTGTTATACTGGCTTTACAACTTTCCGTGTGATTGCTTGCTAGTTCCACAATTTATACTCATTATATTATGATTTGGTTGTACTAAGATCAACATTCCGTCGAAAATAACATGTAAATCGAAAATAAAATTTAAATGAGTAAGGTAAAAAGCACTCGTGTGGGTAGTAACATGTGGCCGAGACGAGCACTGGATGGGTGTCCGTTCTATGTGGCATTTGTTTTGGACGCTTCCGTGTTTCGGACAACACGTTAAGCTGCAGGTCCCGGCTACTGTCGCTACTCGGTTGTAGTAGTCGTAAAGCATGGTTGGCCACTGGTCTGACTCCCCTCCATCAACCCGCACTGAGCCAACGTGGTGGAGTATGACTCAATATTACTCGTATCGATTCGTAATGGGCTACAATTATAAGTTAAAAAACAAATAAGATGGGCACAACGACATATAGATGCGGTTGGTTTTTGAATAGATTAAATGTTACCTACGACTGGTCAGTTTTGATTTGGGCATTACTTTATCCCTGACACCCCATATAGTAAAAAGCGTGATTTTAGGTCTGTTTTGATTTTCTAATTAACATACCTCACTATGCTGTTTAGACTTTCCACGACACAAACGGTACCCTAGTGTGAGTACAGAGCAATGTATGTGCCTCAGGAACTGTTTATTTATCCATCTATATACTTAAAACGGGGGAAAACGTAAAGCTATTAGCTACTGAACTGTTTTTGTTTGTTGCTCTATTTGAAGGATGATACGCGGTAATGTTTTGCTTTGTAGCTGTTTATAAACCCAGCCAATATTTTGACGAAGCAAGAAAACGCAATTTTGACACATAATAGTCCATAAAGTTCTGAGCAACAATGTTCGCTTGAGCTTCCACAAAAGTAGCTGAAATGCTCAGCGAAGAGAAACTTGAAAAGAAAGTCCCGCTTGCATTAGTTCATAAAATGAAGGTACCTAGTACCTACTATTTTTGGGTAAAACAAAGAACTTTGTCTGATCTTGAAGTTTACCTCGACGAGGACTCAAAATATTGAGTCATCGAGCTAAACTCAATTAGCCACTGCTTTGAAATTCCCACATTTTTTGGTACATTTTAACATGTATGCCTTGTGAATAGCAGAAATAATTATTAAAGTACGTAAATGATAAAACCATTTGAGTATGTAATGTTAGCAATTTAGCAAGAGATAATTGAAAAACATCAAAACACAGATGTTGCAACGTTCGCAAAGTCACTGCCCACTTAAAACATGAAACCCAAATCCAAATGCAGCAATTCAAGCTCGTACAAAAACACATTAACCCGAGTACATACTTGCACGCCTGTGGTATAGGTCGCAAGCTCTTCGCCTTGGTTCTGTATTCTGCTAAAAAATGGCGACCCAGTGACAGTGACCCGACAATGGCAGTCCAATATAGTTATCCGATGATTCCGTTCGGATGATTTGATTTTCTTTTGATTAATAGCTAATTCGTATGATTTGAAACTACCACAAATCCTACTATTAAGCCTATTCAATAATTAATATTAATTAATATCTAAAGAGGGCCGTCTTCGTCACGCTATTGTCACTGAGTTGGCATTTTGCAAGCCGAATCGGCCCCGTGGTTGCTCAACTTAAATGGCTGCAATTTTGGAGGTCATCAGGATGCCTTCACTGTGCCGGGACTGATGGCTCAACGAGATCAGCGGAGTTCAGGGACACAGACATGTTTTGGATAACTGCGGGAACGTGGATGGAACTGCGCTTCTGTCCCAGTCCGTAAGAGAAAAGGCGTGACTATGTTTGTACTCCGAGAATATCATCATCATATAACATCATTAAAAAATCTTCATATTGCGATGTTCTAGAGCACTGTCTCACAAAATGTAGTATTTAATAACGGGATGAACTTGAATGCAAATGCGCATCAACCGCCTCATCTGAGAAGAGACACAACAAAGCTTCGTACGTGTGTGCGTCTTGTTTGCTTTACTGTGAAAAGGTTTCCTATTTTCCCCTAAAATACCGATTGACCCGAAAATATGTGCGTTTGCCCCGCGCGTTGTAAAAGTTCTCCAATGAAATGGCATTCGCCAAAAACACATTATATATATAATTTCAGAAAGTCTGATTTCTTAAGTCTTCACGGTTCAAATTACTAACATTCCAAGTAACCAAATCTAGAAAGTAAATTCAAGAGTATAGTCTCGAATCCAAAGAGCAATAAAACCGATTAAGTTTGTCAAATCATTTCGATCTTCGACTCGATCACGCTGTTATCCAATTTCCGTCATTTGAGTCGCAAGACGTGCTTGTATGCGTTTGCAGAACTAAAGCAACTTTCCAAGTAAAGCTTACAAATAAATACAATAAGTGAACACTGCACAGTCAGTACGCTTTCATTATTATTTTAGTTGGCATCAGAGTCATTCGAAATTAAAAACTTGACTTCTCTTCTTGAATTCTTAACTCAGATGTTATCGGAGTCTTGAAAAATAGATTGCGATTTCGAACTTTACTGTGATGTTCAAATCATACTTTACAAACAACAGGTTTAAAGAAGTTCAAAATAGCGCCCTATCAAGTCTTACTAACGCTATGTAAGTGAAGAGCATCGAAGTGGCCTTGGTTTGTTGCACAAAAAACGAATGTTTCGTAAATTATAGGATTACTGACATCATTCACACATCTCGATACGATTGCGTGACGAAACCTCCAAATCTCATCATGTTTAAGTTAGCAGAGAATAAAATTATGCAGATGGCATTAGAAAAAAATTGCGCACTGATGATTAGCTCCACCGTAGCACCCTTCACTGAAGGCTTCCAAGTAGGTCAAGGTCAACGGACTTCTGGATGGGGTCAACGATCGTGCGACCTTGGAAACCATCACCTTGACCTTGAAATCCTTCTCGTTGAAACTGGTATGGTAAGAGAGGGTATTGCCCTGGTTCATTTCTGTATTGCTGGTTCAGTAGCTCCTGCTCGTAAAGACGTCTTTGTTGCTCGTAAACCTGTTGTTGGTATATCAGCTGTTGCTGGTTCTGTAGTTGTTGTTGATATGTATCTTGTTGGTATTGATTTTGGTTCGGCTGTTGATAGACTTGTTGGTTCGGTAGTTGGGTCAACTGTTGGTATTGTTGTTGCAATTGTTGGATTTGCTGCTGCTGCTGGCGATACTGATGCTCCAACCGCTGTTTTTCCTGGTCGGTTTGTGTCTGTTTTTCATAGTTTTGTACGAGCTGCTGTGTTGCGGGTCGGTAGTCATCAGCTCTCCGGTGTAGTCCGGCGTGGTCTTGTGCATTCTCTAGCAGGGCGAGAGAGACGGCGGCTCCGAGGCGGGGTGGGCGGTAGGTGGTGGCACGCAGGTGGGCGAGGGGCGCGCTGGACGGGGCGCGGGGGGTAGTCGCGTGCGCAGCGCCAGCTAGCGCCTGATTGCGGCTCTGCAACAGGAAACCCGCCTGAGCTCACTGCCGCTAGATGTCGCTACTTAGTAAAGAAGTTTGACACTAGATGGCGGTGGTTTCTTTCTATAAGCTACCGTTAAATGTGTTGCTTATTTATGAGTTTTGTGAGTGTTTTGTATTTTTTATTGTGTCATTAACAGCAAGAACATCTGCGAAGCAGGTGTTATTGCTCGTCATTTCTGATTGCACTTTACACGAGCCCTCTTAAATAGGATTATCAACATGTTTCGTCCATGCTGTTGAAGAGTACCGTGCAATAATACTTGTTCGATTTATGGTCGTTTAATACCCTTCTTACCACGTTGACTCCATACGTACCTAGTACACTTGAGTGACGAAGTGGTTACGCTCTATTGCTTCGGAATGTCGCAACAGACTTGCGTGGATGAACACTTTTACTGTCAGTATTTTTGTCAAGGCTACATTACATCTTCACATTTAGTTGAGATGCCGTTTTGTGATTGGGTATTACTCGTAAATAATCATTTTATGTGAAATTCCTTGACTTCACTTTGAAAGTCATTATTCTCTCATTCTTGTCTTAACATCACAACAATAAGTATATAGCTAAACGATTTGCACTAAAAAAAATAGATTTATGTGCAGCAAAAATCAAATTCAATAATCAATCAATAAAAGTTGTTTTTAGAAACTTGAATTTATTTGATTCTACTAAACTCGAAGTTATCGAAGTAGAACTCTGGCCCCTAAAATCGTCTGGAGAAAAAACTACCCTAAAGTTGAAAACTACTTTCAAATATCAGAACTCGGTGCATTTTTATGACAAAAGCACTATTTACTCTTGGCTGGGAAATCTAAAAGTACGAATTCTCGAAATGTATACTGATGTGAACCTAAAAAGTTGCCATAAAATTTAAATTCTATCATTTTTGTTTCCTATTTAGTCCTAAAAGCGTATTTTATATTTCACACTTGAGCTTGAACCAGCTAAACGCACGCGCAACTATGCCCCTGCAGCCTCAAATGCGTGACGTTATGTTTAATTGTTTTGTTTTGAACAAAACCAATTTGGTATCAATAAAGGAGATACATGGAGGTATAATTAGTAGTAAGAATAAGGAATTAAGCCTGAACATATCATTGCAAATTAAAACTGTCACCTTCCAAATTACAGTTCCTCGCCAACTTTGCTAGAATAGTGTCACAATTCCTGTGGAACTAAGACCACACGTCCTGATTCCGGACTCGGCTTGGAAAAGCTCCAAATGGACGAGACGGAAGTGATAGTAATTCTGATGAAACTCCCTCATAGCTCCATGATTCTACGAGAGTGCAATTTCAAATCAAACCAAGGTGTGTCGTACCACGAAGGGTTCCGCACCAAGATGGAGCCAAAAATTCCAAAATAAGACGTTAATGTAAATAATAGGGCATGCCCTGATAACTTCCACAGAGGAACTGACTCGTTTATAAGTATATCCGAGTAAGATCGTGGAAAATCAGAAGAAGAATGGTAGTAAAATACGAAATGAAATAAAGCTACGCTTAGACAAAAAATATAAACTACAGCTTTCCCGGTTTATGAAAAAGCAAAATCACTGGTAAGCACACAAAAGCTAACAGAAATAATCCGAGCTTTGTATTACGAGCTTTGAAGGCGAAGTTGCACCCGAAATTGCAGTTGTCCAGAAACTAGTTACCTGCCTTTTTGGTGCCGAAGCTACATAATATATCATAGCACTAGACGCTGAAACTTTGTTTTGTGACGTGTGGTGTAGCATTAGGAAGCTCTATTAGCTACAGCTGAACAATACAGAAAATGTTCGCCGGTAGAGACGAAATAAGAGGTAGGTAAGGTATGTAGATATCGTGGAAGAGTAGTATGGCGCTCGTTAACCTTCTTTAGGATTTGAACCGTTAAGAATAGATCAATAAAGTTTGTTCTAATTTATTTTTAACAAAAGCTTTTCTTTATGAGTGACCTTTCCCGTGAAAGAATACCCTAATGCTTTCAACTCCTGCTCAAATAAAGTGAAACATTCAGGCATGGATGCACAACTGACCGCTTAGGGCTTGAAGGACACCCAAAGCCGAGCTGTTACTGTCTTTTGCTCGGGCACTGTCAGCGTCAGTATGATATTCTGAGCATTTGGTCATTGGAACTGTCATTTCTTTAACTACGAGACAGCACCACTTAGAACATTCAATTGTTGAGTGGCAGTATTGCATTCAAATATCGTTTTACAGAAGTTAACCTCCAAATTGCACTCACATCGTGAACTCGTCACCACTGCCCCCACAAGTGGAATTAGCAATCTGACCCCACAAGCAGGTCGTGAGCGGATCTTCACTCCAAGAGCAACGGTTGCCAAATCCGTCGGTTGTTGACCTCGTGCAGTGAGACATTCTCTTACACATACATACAGATCCTATCAATATTACATACAATTTAAGATGGGTTTAGGATGTTGATATATTTACTCGTATTTAAAAATATGCGCCATTTTACAGTACTTACCTACACTTCATTCAGCCAACTTTTTGTAGTTAATAAAATAATTTATGAAAAAGTTGAAAGTGGAAATAGTACGACAGATAATTATACTTTCATTATTTTGATCGCCTTAAAATCGTTATTATTTGATAGTTAGTTATGAGATTACACTAATAGGTTTATTTTCAAAGACGATTGTCTTTCAAAAGCTATTTTGTTGGACAGTACCATTACAAGTACATACAAGGAATTCAATGTCAATAGCCCAGTTTTCATTTATTTATTATAAGAACGTTCAAATGGATTAACACGAACCTTATTTTTAAACATAACTATTAAAATTACGAAACGAAGAAAGTACAATTTACTTTTTAAATTAAACTTTTTGTCATGCAAAATTGAGAACTGAATAACTTTTACGTGGGCATAACTGAGCCTCTACTAACCTTCATGGAAAAGTGGGTGACGCTATGTCATGTTGTGATGTTGACGCAGCTTATTTAGTTTTCCAACTAATGTCAAATTATTATTTAAGAATAAGAAGTAACAAACTTCACAGTAGCAACTTGTACAGAAGCTTTATTTTACAAAACAGCCATAAAAGTTTAACGATGTAGCTTAAAAGCGTTGTAAGATCGAAATAGCCGGATTATAGCAAGCTCCTCATGATCTTTTGCAACTAAGAAATTTCAATTCAAAATGAAAGTAAGTTGAAAGTGTATTTGAATTATAAGCTCAGATTTTTTAACATTTTGTGAGCAATACTAAGTTATTTAATTTACTTAGATATATAATCAATGTCAGGTAAAAAAGGCGAAGATATGCGATGGTACGCATGCGCGTAATGTTAAGCGATGATACTGAACAATATTTCTTATGGAACTTATAAGTCAGTCAGCAGTCAGTCAAAATCAAAATCAAAATCAAAAATCATTTATTTCCATAGGATGTTGTTACATCACTTAGATCCGTCATTACATTTTTTTGGGTGTGTTCACTAACACATGGCGGAATCTGTGGAGAAGAGCTCACCGAAGAAACTCTACAGTCGTCGCATCTTTTGCGTTTCCTTTTTTAAATAAAATATTGTCAAATTACAAAATGAATGCTAATTATATATCGAAACAGCCTGTTACTCAAACAATCTATTCCCATGGACATCTGTCCTCTAAGTAATCAGATATCCTATAGTAACCTTTTTTATACAATTTCTGTTTTATTATTATTTTAAACTTGTCTAAAGGTAAGTTTTTAATATCAATAGGGACCTTATTGTAATAGCGTATACAATTGCCTTTAAAAGAATTACTAATTTTATGTAGTCGGCTTACATAAGCAACTTGTCTTTATTTCTAGTATTAAAATTGTTTATATCACTGTACTTCTGAAAATTAGTTATATTTCTTTTTACATACACAAGATTCAAGATTGACATAGATATATTGAGACACAAATGTCAGAATATTGATTTCTTTAAACTTTTCCCTCAGTGACACTCTAGGCCCTAATCTATAAATTGCACGAACAGCCCGTTTCTGCAGAATAAATATACTATTGACGGCCTCTGTGGCGCAGCGGTTGTGACTCTGCCTACCATGCGAGAGGTCCCGGGTTCGATCCCCGGCTGGGGGTAATGAAAAAAAAAAAAAAAAACAATCCCCTGGTCTTGGATGTTTATATGTGTGTGACGTCGCTGTTTCTGGTTACCACGACACAGGGTATCCTAGTGTGGGGCCAGAAGCATTGTATGTGCCTGTATGTAAATGTTTATGTTTATTCGCAGCGTGACCCCACAATAAAATACCATAGATCATTAGACTATGAAAGTAACTAAAGTAGACTAGTCTAGCGGTGTCTACGTCGGTAAGAGCTCTAATTTTTTTAACTGTGAACGCTGCTGAACTCAGTCTGTTCGACAATTTATTTATATGAGGATCCCATTGTAGTTTGGCATCTAAAGTAATGCCCAAAAAGACAGTCGACTGCACAATGTCCAATCTCTGTCCTTTTATAAATATGTCTGCAGTTACCGGGTTCACATTGGGTAACAAGAATTCAATACATTTAGTTTTCTTTTCATTAAGTAATAAATTGTTAAAAGTAAACCAGTTCATTATACTAGAGATAGCATTGTTTACCTCGTCATAATTTGATTGCTGTTTGTATCATCGGCAAACAATACTAACCCATGTTTTGCTTTAACAAAGTAAGGTAAATCATTAATATATACTAAAAACAAGAAAGGACCAAGAATTGAACCTTGCGGTACGCCCATACTTATTGAAGACCCAGGTGATCTTTTCCCATTAACATCGACCATCTGAACCCTATCTGTTAGATATGACTCCAGAAGGCCAAGGGCCTGATCTTTTACACCATAATGGCGTAACTTCCTGACAAGAGTGTCATGATGGACGCAATCAAAAGCCTTGGATAGATCGCAGAAGCAGCAGCGGGAGATGAATTTAAAGACTTGGTTGTTGAAACTGGAATGTCCGTAAAGAAATTTTCGAAAGCTTTTGCTACTTCTAGGTCTGTACTTAGAAATTGATTATCTATCATAAGCTTGAAGTTATTATGTGTAGCTTTGGCCTTTCCAGTCTCTCTGTTTATAATTTGCCAAGTCGTTTTCATTACATTGCTACTAGATTCAATTTTGTTTTTAATGAAATTAGATTTAGCTACGGCACAAACGCGTTTAAACATTTTTGAATAACTACGAACATAATCTAGAAAGGCCGTATTTTTGTTATGTGATTTCTCTTCATAGAGTTCATATAATCTTCGTCTGCTCTTATGAATTCCAACTGTCGCCCAATCACTAAACAAAGCTTTGTTATTAACTTTTATAGTTTTTGATTTAAATACCGTATCATATTCATTTTTGACAAGGTTAAATACTGAGTTGTACAACAAATTTGGATCGTCACTGTATGGTATTTCCCATAGTTTATAAGTCTCATCTATAAGTGAAGTAGAACATTTTCTACGCAGTTAATAATCAAAAATCGTAGAAGATATTTAGAAGTACCAAGGGTGTTGATAAGTATGTACAGTTTCGGAAATATTACGTGTAATGAATTGTTGTTTAGCAACTTACCTTGTTGGCCAAAATTCATCAAACTGGTTTAATCACGCCAATGTTTAAGTTTAAACAATGTCGATAATTCCTGTGTCGTCATGGATGTGTCGGTGAACAATCATCATCAATACACAATCACAAATCAAATCATATCTGCTAGGTAAAGCAACCACGCATAGGCCTAGTGTGGGGAATGAGGCTACAGACTTGTCGTATAAAGCAGCGACATACCTGCGGCGAGACCCCCAGCATCTTCAGACTCGGCGGCACGTTGGCGAGCTTGTTCCTGGGCAGCGTCACGTGGCCGAAGTTCACCGTGAACGCTTCGCACCACACCGCGAAGTGGCCAATGTCGAAAACGGTCAGCTCCTATGGGGAAAAGGCGTTATATTATAAGTCAATCAATCCAAAAACAAAAATTAACACAAACTTTGCTTCTGGCCCCACACTAGGATACCCTGTGTCATGGGAACCAAAAACACCGACGCCACACACATAAACATCCAAGACCTGGGGATTTTTTTCTTCTTCCCCGGCCGGGATTCGAACCCGGGACCTCTCGCTTGGGCGGCAGAGCCTCGAACCGCAACGCCACAGAGGTGGTCCTCAGCTCAATCAATCAGCCAACAATCACCCACTACTGGGTGATGATATCATCCGGCCATCGGGCGGTGGTCTGCTCAGTGGATGATTTGCAACAGCAAACCGAGAACACTGACTAACCACTTTGTTATTGCTTCGGTCTTCCTTCCGTCTTCTCTCCTTGCTAATTGTCCTTATCGATAATTAATATTGATAAGTAATATAGATAAGTTATACATTTACGGGGGCCTAGTTCTTTACCAATATCAAGCCACGGTGTCTAAATGTGGATTGAAGGAAACGATCATGAATCCAAGTAACAAATCTTGGACACTTATTTTAGATTGGCTAGTACTAATACTAATTTGCTAGTACTAATACTAATAGTAAAAATACTAATTTGCACAGCAAAAAAGGATCAGCACACTTTTTATGTTTTAAATATTTTATTTGTACTCAAGTTTATGTTTTAAGTATGTTTTGTTGTTAGGATAAAGGGGGCTTTGCTTAGCTCACCCCTTTTCCCCTTCACCTAAGCTACCGCAGCATTTGGCCCTGATATTTGCTGTGCAAATCAGTATTTTTGATGAGCTGTTTAATATTTCCCTTTTAGATTTTTTTCAGCGACTCATCCAGTTTTTTCTTGTTGCCATGCTTGTTCACGCTTGTTGCCATGCTTGTTCACGCTTATTGTCAGACTAAATCAATGAGAGCCTCGACAAATTACTGACCAGAAGTTATGAAAATCTCTAGAAGTCGTACCGCCTCAAGGGCGCCTCCTTGCCGCTCTCGTCAGATGTAAATGTAGTATGGTAGTTAAGATAGTTTAGATTCTTCTGCACAAGTAAAATTACCCGTGTCATTTGTGACTTTCCCCTGGTAGCGAACGCTCGATGGTCTTCCTCTCATAGCATCTCAGTGGTGCTGCGTGCCCGTTGTCCTCAGGAATAGTTAGTAATTTCATCTAGATCCTTCTACACAAGTACACTTATATTGTGTAACGTGTGACTTACCCCTGGTAACGTCAGCACTATTGTTTTCCTGTCGTACCGCCTCAGTGGCGCCTCCTTTCCGTTCTCGTCAGGAATGCGGATGCCCTGCGGTGTAGGCTTGTCGCCGCGACCCACCCAGAACTTCGCGTCTGCAACAAACATGATAATGTTCATAACAACAAATGGCAGAGGCCACCAGCACAGCTGTGCCCAATAGTGCCCATGGCTAGATACTAATAATTCCGCTTGGCATCTCAGCGGGCTTGTTTATAGCTACCAGTGAGGAGACAAGCAGGTTTCCTCACGATGGTTTTGGCACGGTCACATTCAGAGATGTATACCTATTTAAATTAAATGGAGAAACTTATAGTGTGTAATCTGGCGATACCAAATGGGGATTGGTAGTAATATTAAAGGTCCTCTATACCTATAATAAGCTTTTCAATACTCTTCGGAAATACATTATAGCAAATGCTACCACACGGTCACAATATCTGCGTCAGGAACGTCGTAATGTCGTTACGAAGTTCCACTCGTAAGGTAATTTTATTGAATCCCAGAAGTGCACAGATAACGTAACGTCCCAACAGCATCACATGACCATAATCCTTTAGCAAATGGTCCTGATTGAGAGTGTCACAGGCCTTGAAGTTGACGCGGTCACGTGGCACATCAATCAGGAGCTGCAGAAAAAAAAAAGCGGACCACCGCACATGGCTCCAGCTGTCTCAATACAGAACACAGAGGACGGATGCGCTAGTGAGGGGTCGTCCATTAATCTTGTGATGTTTTCAGCAACTTTTTAGGGACCCCTATGCAGTATTAAATTACTTGCGAGCACAACGCCAAGGAAAAATCGTGATTTTGTTTTATTTTATGAGCTAGTAAATGTCCTGTTGTACTTAAAGGAGATATTCCTACCTATAACTACTTATAAAACCGGTCAAGTGCTTGTCGGAATAAGAATAATAATAAGAATATTTTTTATTGTTCAAAACAACAGGGTTAACATATTTGAGGTCCCTGCCTCCCAAAGTAGGAAAAACCTGTATCATGGGAGACAGTTACTTCCCAGTGGGTACATATTTTATTTCGAACTTCGCACATTTAGGGCTCCGTAATAACTGTAGCATAAAAGCCAAAAATAAATAAATAGGAAGGTACTCACTTCACATGCACGTGATACACCTAACCAAAATATCACTTTCAAAAAAATTCAAAATTCAAAAAGAGTTTATTTCCATAAGAAACACATTGGTAACATTTGGAGAATGTCAAATCTTAAACTAACACATGTATAAGATACAGGGAAATATAGAACTAAATTTGAATTCCGTCACCTCAATGTTTTAGATGCTGGAGGCAAAGAGGCGACTAGAAACCTCCAGCTTTGTACGTTATTTTTTACAGAATTGGAGCAAACACCTTCCCAAGCTTTCTTGTCTTCTACATAATCTGATATTTTGTAGTAATCTTTTTTACATAAGTGATTTTTAACAACATTTTTAAATTTATTTACAGACAATTCTTGTAACTCAGTCGGTATTTTGTTGTAAAAGCGAATACACTATCATTCTTCACCAGCAAATAATTACTTTGTTTTTCATAGTATTTGTATTAATGACAAAGTTATTTTTGCTGCTTTAAATACATGTTTTATATCTTAAAAACTGATTATTTTCTTCAAACTAATTTTCGTTGAAAGTTTTTAACACTAATCACTCTCTTACTTTCTATAGACAACCAGTATGGTTTGATGAAGAAAATATTTTTTGGTTTCAGTTCCATGTATGCCCCCTCATATATATACATTTTTTTGTATAAAAATTGTAAAGCGTTTCACAGAATACATCATACCAAGTTTCAACTATGTAGACCTGATAGTTTCGGAATAAAGTTGCTTTGACATACGGACGGACGGAGAGACGGACAGACAGACTTGACGAAACAATAAGGGTTCCTTGTTTCTCTACGGACGTTAAAAATGGCTACGGGTAAGTACTTAATACATGCATTATTACCATGAAAAGTTGTACCGCAGTAGCAATTCTGAAAACAACTTCCTAAACATGTTTCCTAAGTGGGTCCTCACGTGGGATCTCACGCGGAACATCTAAGTGTTTACATGTAAACATCAGCATCAGCAGGACTGACCGTCACGCTACTATCGTAAGATCATTTCCGTACATTGAAGGATTCAAGGCCTTTTCTCACTTAAAGGCAGCTATTTTTCGGGTAATTGTAATATCTTATTGATTAGCAGCCGATTTATCCGTTCTCCAGATAACCTTTATCAGAGGAATTCGACAGATTTTTTACGTCAAATAAAATTATCTGACACTTATCTGGGATGGAAAATTAATAATTTAAGTGCCAGGTCACTTAGAAAGTTTTATGAAAAAGAAGTTTTTTTTCAAGCGGCATAGTTTATTTTGAGTATATCTTGTATATTGCGTCGCCATAAATCGATAAGAAGTCTTCGAATTGTTTGGCGCTTTAACTTCAGCGTAGATTGAGTATATGAATAAGAGACGTCTCATATCCGGAGAGACAAATAGATGTGACAATGATCATTATACGTAATAAACGAGAAAATCTAATATGCAGGCTTCACTTGTACTCGTGTACAAGTTTGTTTGGCGAGAGATGATAAATAAATAATACCTTGGACACTATTTACGCACATTGATCTAGCCCCAAACTAGGATTCCCTGTATCTTGGGTACTAGACAATGATACACATACTTATATAGATAAATATTACACTTAGATAGATAAACAACCATGATTAGGGTACAAACATCCGTTCTCACCAAACAAATATTTGACCCCACCGGGACTCGAACCCGGGACCCTTGGCTTCTTAGGTCACTGCCGACTCGGCCAGTCGGGTCGTTGATAAAACAAACGAACAGCGTAATCTGTATCACGTCGCTTTATTGTCGTAAGTACAGGTTTTAGTGGTACGAAGCTAACAGCTGCTGTCACGCGGAAGGTTGGAGACGAAGATATTCATAAGTTAAGATAGCCATAACCCAAAAACTTAAATTAAGACGCTAGGTAACTTCAAATCCGGTCAAATCTCCATCTTTAAAGCGCTATTCCCCTTAGAAGGCTCTTTCCAAATACCGAAAAAATATATGTCATCCAGCTCTTTTATTTAATTTGTATGTTTGAAAATCGGGAGGACTATATGAAAAATACATAAAATTTGCCAAAACATTCTATCCCTTGGGATCTAAAAATAATATTGGTATGTTTCTTGCGTAACAGCTATTAAAAATATCTTAAAACTATGTGTTTGAAATCAAGAAAATCAGTGGTTTGGAAGAAATAAACAACACAAATTTCGAATGTCCTACCGCAGCGACTAATGTGACAGCCATGTTACATTGTCAGCTGTTATGTACTTTATTTTTATATGATAGTGTCTTAAATGTCAACCACCACGAATCGAGTTGCTAATTTAACCAATAGAAGAGCCTTCACCTAAGCAATTGAAAGTTTTACAATGTCACCGACTTTGACCACGGAGCGCGATTCGTTATGAGTTTAGCAACCCCGCTTTTATTATTTATTTATCAATTCTCACCAAACATCTCCACATTATAATCATACAACAAAACCTTGACAAACGCATAACGCCTGCAATATCTCACTCGAGACAAACACCTGTGACCCATCCACTTCCATGGCTCTAATCCCCTCCGCATAACCACCAGAATCCCTTAACAATAAATGTATTTACGAATACGTTCAGGAATTTAGCAACTCTTGCGTGAAAGGGTATAAGGGTGGTTGTTGCTTGGTGTTACTGATGTGTTGAGTACAATGTAAGGGAAGGAAGTGATGGCGGGATGCGTCAGCTCGTAGCCTGACGACTTCCTCGCAGCTGGAGGTAAGGAAGTGATGGCGGGATGCGTCAGCTCGTAGCCTGACGACTTCCTCGCAGCTGGAGGTAAGGAAGTGATGGCGGGATGCGTCAGCTCGTAGCCTGACGACTTCCTCGCAGCTGGAGGTAAGGAAGTGATGGCGGGATGCGTCAGCTCGTAGCCTGACGACTTCCTCGCAGCTGGAGGTAAGGAAGTGATGGCGGGATGCGTCAGCTCGTAGCCTGACGACTTCCTCGCAGCTGGAGGGAAGGAAGTGATGGCGGGATGCGTCAGCTCGTAGCCTGACGACTTCCTCGCAGCTGGAGGTAAGGAAGTGATGGCGGGATGCGTCAGCTCGTAGCCTGACGACTTCCTCGCAGCTGGAGGTAAGGAAGTGATGGCGGGATGCGTCAGCTCGTAGCCTGACGACTTCCTCGCAGCTGGAGGTAAGGAAGTGATGGCGGGATGCGTCAGCTCGTAGCCTGACGACTTCCTCGCAGCTGGAGGTAAGGAAGTGATGGCGGGATGCGTCAGCTCGTAGCCTGACGACTTCCTCGCAGCTGGAGGTAAGGAAGTGATGGCGGGATGCGTCAGCTCGTAGCCTGACGACTTCCTCGCAGCTGGAGGTAAGGAAGTGATGGCGGGATGCGTCAGCTCGTAGCCTGACGACTTCCTCGCAGCTGGAGGGAAGGAAGTGATGGTGGGATGCGTCAGCTCGTAGCCTGACGACTTCCTCGCAGCTGGAGGTAATGCGCGGTTCAGCTCAACTCTTCACTGAGGCTGGGCGCCTGGTGGTATTACGCATGCGGGGTTAGGGAGCTTTGTTTACAAATATGATTAATAATCCAACATAATTGTTAAATACACGCATGCTATTCTGCCAAGGGAATGTATAGAATAATTGAAAGTCTTTTGAGTATTGGGTCATCATTTCCTTCTTTATGTTCTTATTTTTTGAGTGCCATCTCCTACCAATCAATCAATCAAAATTTCTTTATAACATTTTATGTTATCGGTAAAAACATTTTTTTACCTCTTCTCTACATCGGACCACTGTGGGAGTGGCAAGGGCGAAGAAAATCTCACAGATTGCTTTTTAGATCTCTTTTAAAAAATGACTGTGTTTAACTAATACGAATATTAAAATATTAATTATTATAAATAATAAACATGAATAAATAATTACAAAATTATAAACAGCGAGTTCTGTGTTGAGTTAGTTAATTTAAGTAATCTTGAACATTATAATATCCCTTTCAAGACAAAGTCGCTTTTACATGGTGTTTAAATTGCTCAAATAGCAAGTTTTGAAATCTCCAGAGTTATCTTGTTTTAGTAAAGAATGCAAATATCGACTTCTGTGGCGCAGCGGTTGTGGCTCTGCCTACCCCTACCATGCGAGAGGGCCCGAATTCGATCCCCGGCTGGGATAAAGAAAAAAAATATTTTTTCTTTATCCCAGCCGGGGATCGAGGCTGTCTACAGCCCAGGTCTTCGATGTTTATATGTGTGTGACGTCGCTGTTTCTGGTTCCCACGACGCAGGGTACCCTAGTGTGGGGCCACAAGCAATTTATGTGCCTGTATGTAAATGTTTAATGTTCATGTAATGTTACTTCCCGCGCTGCTCGACGAGTGAGTGGCAGTGGTAGACAAATTGATACTGTAATATGCTCCATCGGAATGCCAATTGTTGCAAGCCGAAGCAGACTCCGGATTTTTTCCAAAGTTAAGTATATCCACCATCCACTTTTACTATCCATCCATGGTCCGCTGGAAGAAATATGTTGTTATAGATAAGTTATAGCTCACTTTTGTACATATTTTTTTGTTTAAGTTATCTGTAGGTCTGTTTTTTGAAGTACAATAAAGAATTACGAATTACGATGTGGTTATATCTTGTTGGTTTAAATAATTATATTACGTTATCGCTGATCGCCGACATGACTCACGTTAACTGTTGCTTGTCTACACACACGGGCCATTTGATCGTGAGCGGGGCACTCGGGTGCGCCACGCGAAAGTTTAGACATTTTTACGTGACTCTTAAAATGAGTAAAAATGTGACGAAACGCGTATCCGAAAATTATTTTATCTACCCACGTATGATAAACCCTCTTTACTGTGTCCAAAAACCACACGTTACGACCAGCATAATGATAAACTTCTTGGTAAAAACTCATTTCTTATCTGAATATTGATACATTATGACCATAATCTACCAAAATTTGTCAAATTAGGAAATTCTAATTTCGAACGCCGGCGCCCGCCTGCGTGCCGCGCCTAGTTTGTTTGTGTAGTTGGTGCTACTAAACAAGCTAAACAAGTGCAGAGCAATTATCAATGCCACTATGCCAGTTGAACATACGGTTACTGAACACATCAAAGAGAGCTTATGATTTTGTGTGTAGATAAACTAGTGTATGTAACTGTACATCATAAAAAATGGCGGTTTATGTGCGCTTGAATGTGCGGGCTAAAAACATTTTCAAGATCCTCGAGTGGGGTATCAAAATAAAGGACTTTAAAAGTACGGAATTTTAGTATTTTTATTATATTATATATTAAGAACATTTTTATTCAGTACTCTACGTGGCGTTTTCTTGTTATACATTTCGAACTATCACGAATACTATTCGCGGACCTTGCTACGCTCGCCCCTTTTAGTCTCCGCCTACGCTACCACAGTGTTTTCCTCTAAAATATTTCTTAGTTCAATAAAAGTTTTAATTCAATCATGACTGTCCATTTTATGAAATGATCAATTTCTATCACGAAAACAGCTATTCAGTTAGAATGCCATCAATGGTATTTTCATCAAGTTATCACAATAATTACAACTCAGTCAGGCCACGTGCCCAGAAGCCAAATATCGTTCACCCTTAGCTCCTTGACATTTAGTGTTATACCTAATGTCGAGGGTTGCGTGCGCGGAATCACTGCCATGCGCATGTGTCAACCCTTGAAAAGGGCAAAATGCGGCGTTTCGTACAAAAACTGAAAAGAAATTTCATAGGTACGTCAATGTTAAAACTTGAATACTGGAGGTATTTCTTTATTATTGTATCAAACCCGGGTAGACCCGTATTGTAGTGGAGTGACAGAAGGTTTTATTGAAAGTTTTTTATTTTCTTTGTGGTGAGCGAACCCTGTCTAGGAAAACTTATGAAGGTTGTTCTGACATAATAGTCGTAATGTCGTGCAAAAGGGATGGAGTTTGTTCCCTATGTTTCTACCGATATAGATTCACCATGCGAATATGCGTAGCTGTAACTTTCTGGATTTTTATTACATATTCTTTCCTTGTGATTATTGCCAGACAAATTAGAATTAATGTAGCACATATCTGCAAAGCGTTTATACCTCGAATCATTCATTTAAGATGTTAATGTACACCCAACGTTCATTTAAATAAGTGAACCATCAAAATAATCCAGGCTTGTCTCGCGACATTGTTACTGTCGTCGACCCGTATGCCTGCTGGATGACTCAAGCTCCTAGTCCTTCCTTCTGTGCCCATTTGGTCAGAGATCAGCAATCCGTCTATAATATAATTAAATTAAAAAGTACTTTCAAATTTCAATGATACGTACAAACTTATGAATTCACCTTGTTACATTAATGGAGCATGAAAGTAACCGCACCAATAACATTGTAAACTACATTTTGCGATCTTAAACCCAACCTCACGGTCTCTACAGATTACTCCCACGGTCTCTACAGATCCAACGACAACTCATTTGTAGACTGCAGCGGTTTTTTGAAATTTGTAAACCCCCACGCCATTTTACAAAAATCCAAAAACTTAATCGACAATTTTTTTATTTAATTGTTGAACCTGCTCACAAAAATTCACGAGGATCAGTTGAGAAGCGCGGCCTGTAGAGGAACATCTGGACATACGAAAGCATTTTTGTTCAATCGTGAAACAGAGCCGCTTCGGTCGCTTCGCTGGCTCGGTCCACAAGAACAATAAAAGCGAGTAACTACAAACCCGGGGATCGCTTATTTATGAGGGATTCGCCGAAGCGTGGAGCCCCGCTATGTTATGTTCGGCGAACTCAATACATAATTTCGTTACAAGTTCAGCTGTGTGCGCATGAATATTCATCGGGTTTTAAATAAAAATATAACTTTTACGTAAACCTCTAATATTGACCGTGTTATTGAAATAAGACGCGAATAAGAGTTGCATAAAATCGACGATATGCATCGGCCTATTACAGATTCAAGGCAATTTGTCCAAATATGCCTACAAATGCGTTTTATATGGTCCTCTTGTGTAAAGGCGCTATGATTGTTGAAGGTATTTATGTGCGTGTTAAATATTTAACCTACATCTAGATTTAACTTGTGAACTCACAGGTTAAAGATCAGTTCATGCGGCATTGCACTAGATAATTTATAGTATCATATTACATTTCAACACTCACTACTTACAAAATTTTAAGCGGTCCTACCACTAATATGTTAGAAAAATATTATAAGCCAAATTCACAGGATGAACCTATGTAAAAAAACTAAGCAACTGTGACAGAATGACTGCGATTGACTTGACATACATAAGAATCCGTCAAACTTTTCGGGACTCATTTTATATTCTAAGTCCTACAACGAAACAAACAAAGCATCATGCCTTTTCCCAAACAAGGTGGCAGCAGCACACTTGTGCCCACGTTTGGCGGTCAGCTCGCCATACTCCTCCCTGTTCTTCGCCAACCGTATCAGTTGTTCCACGCCACTCCCGTACATTCTCTGACGTTGTGGAGCAACGACTTCTCACCAATACCAACAAAGTATCCTACTACTCACCCGGAGCCTCTCCATCGTAGGAGAAGTTGGGCACCAGCAGGGTCTGCGCGTCCACCACTACCACGTTGTCTGACGAGACGCCGTGCACGCCGGACAGGGCTCCAACCTTGGCCGGCTTCGGGTAGTCCAGGTCGCGAGGGATTTTCACGTCGCCGAAATTCACCTGGGGTTGGATGCGAAATTTTCAAAGTTACTTACGGATATATACATTCAGTGCCAGAGAACCCACTGATTTAACACAGTTCCTTGGGACACTTTGTTTTCCGGCTGTCCTTGCTATTTCATCTCTCACTCGGTTAACGATCCTGATCTTTCTGCCGTCTTCTCGCACATAAATGAATGCTAATTCTTAATGTTACAGTTATACAGTTAATTGCTGCATCATCCCTGACCCAGACCCTGATCTTTATATCTATAAGACCTGTTCACTGACACAAGTTACCTCAATATTTGTAACTCTTTAAGTGAAAAATACCAGGAGCCCATAACTTACCGAGAAGTCATCACACCACACAGCAAACCAGCGGACATCCTTCAATGTGACTCCTTCCGGTAAACTGAGCGTAACTGCCTCGCCGCGGTACTTTCGGAGCGGCGCCGTCGCGCCGCGGTCGTCGCGGAGCCGCGTGCTGCCCGCCGAACCGGGCTGCTTGGACGTGCCCACGTAGAAGTACGCCGCTGGGGAAGAAAAGTTCCTTTAGTCTTTGCGCTCCTAGTACCTGCTAAAGGCTGTATCGCCAATAAAGGTGGGCTCCAAGTCATAAAACCAAAAACACTGGACACCTCTTTTCTCCTACGAGGTGGCAGACTACTGTACCAATCGCGCCCATGCTAATATTTCATTTTGTCTAACAGAGGACTATCCCATCGCCGTAGTTATGAAGGTTAACTGACGCCATCAACATTCAGGAAAATAATGATAAGTCAGCGGGCAATGAAAGAACCCCCACCAAAGAGAAGTTGCTAGGATATCATCCTACAGCAACTTACTTCAATGAACTTCTATGACTTTGACTCGGCCCTAAAATATGGTATACACTTTGTCGCGTCAAACTTTAACTTTTAAACTTTAAAACCAAGATTTATTTTTCGTATTGTTCACAAGAATCTGACGTTATAGTGCGGAAATTACTGCAATAAACCAACATTCCACTTCCAAAACCAGTTGAACCACAAAAATATGAAAGTGTTAATGGTCCATACACGAGCAGGCATAGAACCCGAACCATTGAGCTCGGAAGACATCAATCATTCGTGGGAACTGGAGAAAGTATTGTGCCAGGCCACATATTGTGCTACTGGTTTTTTTGCTTGTGAGTTCGGGTGAAAGTTAAGTTTATTATAATACATTGATAAGCTTTTGAGTGTCTACTGGTCTAACTATTAAACAATGGTTCCATTTACCAGTACAAAGTATACAAATGATTGATTTATAATTATAACTTTCTTTTTTTGGCAATTTTTCGCTGTAAATGTTTGTCCATTGCTCAAATAAGATATATGTGTTATCTACCATTGAGAACTTCTTAGATGACAAGAAACATCTCCTCTAATCAGAGTTTCTTGATAGAAATACAACTAATGCTTCTCTAGCACTTTACTAATTATTCTTTCTAGAAAAACAATTTCCTTTAACAAACTCGTGTGTCACCCAAAACAATACCGTAAATGAGAACACACAAAGCCTCTCGTAGTAATTCGGAACGTGACCCAGAGAATTACTCCTGAAAGACACTTTTGAGGACGCCACTATCCTTGAAAAATAAGTCACTTATACGTGGTAACCATCAACGTAATGGTAATTTAGCAAGGCCAAAGTTAGTTCCTAATTTCACCACACAATAAACTTTGGTCAGTTTTATGTTATTCTAGTCAGGTCCCACAAAAATCCACATCATTAGTGTAATAACATACGCGCTGGGTAAGCTAAACATTTTTACTTTGCACATACCTTAATACTTGTTTCATAGAGACTAAAATCGTAATTCTGGGTACCCATTTTGTACAGTTGAACTAAGTTGATATGTTCCAACTCTTCGGCTTTATTCCCGTGGAATAGAGTATAAAAGTGGAACAATCAGGTAAAGTCGAACTGTACGTGACACACGTACATGTGTAAGGTAGCGTCGGGCACTGATTCATTGTCATTCCATTACTGTAATCAGTGAGGGGCAAGGAGGTTTTAGTATGGAGACACCATATCCTTGCCTGTCTGTCCTTTCTCAGCAACATGTCAGCAACCCTTATTTTTAATCCCCAACGAAAGAAGAGGGATATCTTTGAAGCGTCTGAATGTGTGTATTTGGTGTGTGTGTGTGTGTGTGTGTATTTCTTTGTTTCTGCCCCTGGCACCCTAGCGGTGAAACGGGAGGTCGGATTTCAATGCGGTTATCTGCAAATGCTAGTAGGTATACTTCCCTAACATGGTTTTTAGCCACGTGTTATCAAAATCAGTTCAGTGCTTTGAAAGTTATCAGCTTAGGACGCTGCAGTACGCTAAAACAGACTTTTGTAAATCTCAAGTTACGCAAAATTGAGGTACAGTTGTTTCTCTTTTCAGCTTGTAGGTAGAGGGTATCAGCAGGGATTCTTTAATGTAAAACCTTGATTTTTTACTATTTCACACCGGATTTGATATTATGTATTTGCTTTTTAGTTAGTCGTTAAAAACACAAATTATTTATGTTGCTCTGTTAGCCCTCTATAGATCGGTGAAAAGCATTTTTTTTATTTGAATTCCTATTCCCAAATAAGTGAGCTAAAAGTGAAATTATAATTTCCAGCTTCCAGCTTAACAAGGAAACAAGGAAACAGGTAGCCAAACTTTAGACTTAATCTTTTGAATACCACCGGCGTTAGCTGACTCCACTTTTCCGTTATAGGTTTTAAATTGTATTACCATGGCATAAGGTTCAAAACCAGGACCCGTCCCAACTGCCCTCGGTTGTTGAGAGGTTAAAGTTCATTTATTGTGTCGGGGAGGTTTTAAATTTGTAATTTATATTTTTATATTATTAATACAATACAATACAATACAATACAATACAATTATACGTTTTACGTTCACAGACATAAGTCTGTGAACGTAAAACGTATAATAGTGTTGCCCAGTCTTGTATTGTAAGCGATTATTACGCCGCGCCAAGTATTTCTGTCCATTGTAGTTCTACATATAACTTTGTGGGTAGGTACTATAGGTATGTTACCTCCTCCCCAGCGACAAGAAAGATTTCGGGAATTTCACGAAAAAAATGTCGAAGAGTCTTCTCGGGCCCAGAGCCCACATAGAGTTCAATGGACATAGTATGAAGGTATGCGGAGGGACTTCCAGTCTCAATGATACTCAGGTTGCTAGGGAAAGGGACAATTACGAAGGGAATCTGACCAATTGTCGACCGCTTCCTTCCTGCGGGTGACCTGCACTCGTGCTGAGGATTAGGAGATGTTATCGCGACTACAATTTATGTGGAAAGTGGAACATTTGTTGAAAAGCGACAGATTAAATCTTTATTTATTTTGCGAAAAGATAGATCATCATATAACATATCAGTGGTATTCTTTCTTTTATCCATTTTGGGTAGGAAAAAAATATTGGTGATCATTATATTTGATGCCATATAAATCCATAGATGTTCGAATTACATGATAGAGATAAGCTCGCCTTTGTAAATGTATTTTCTTTTAATGTAACTGGTAAAATATTTATGTGCAATAAATAATTATGAATTGAACAGCTACTGTGGCTTACTTCCTCTAGTTGCGTCATCGCTACAGCACTGGGTCGTCATCGCTACAGCACTGGGTCGTCATTTTGCTAGCGATGTTGGGCCCTCGGTAATATTGGTAAATATCCAGTGATATCTCAACAAAGTTACGTTAAGACTTGTGGACTTGTAAATTGTTGCCTTATGAAATAACCATCGTCTCTTTGAGTGCACCGAAATAATGGAATGTCTTCTACAAAGGACGTTTAAACTAACATAACTGCGGCCATAGCAGGTACATGGCAGTATATTGTTGATACTATATGGTACATTGCAGGTACTATGTGGTACCTCGCAGAGGAATTATTAACCCAGTCGCGTGAGTAATGGGGAGAAGGAATGTGATACCAAGGTGACTCGTCCCTCTGTATTCTGGGTTAAACTCTGGTTCTCTAAAACTAAATTAAGTTTCATTTAATCTAGGTGGGTAATCCAGATATAACAAATTGGCATTCTAGTAAAATTTTATAGGATTCCGTACCCGATGGGTCCCTATTGCTATCACTCACGTGTCCGTCCGTCCGTCCGTCGTCTTTTATACAGGTTTTACAGCCCAACAAATAAAGCTACAGCCTTCAAATGGATAGTATAACCATTATTTTGACCCAAAGCCATATAAATTGTCAAAAATATTTTTATTGTTTTTAAGAGGGGCTCCCATACGGCTGATGGGAAGCGCAAAACATATTTTTTTACATACCCCATTGAGGGGGTACGGAACCCTTAATGTGCGAAGTCCGACACGCACTTGGCCGAGTTTTTATGTAGCCTAGTTTTTGGTCCTACTGTTGATAAACTGACGCTGTTTCTGGTTCCCACAAAGGGTATCCTAGTGTTGGGGCAGAAACAATGTATGTGCCTGTATGTAATTTTTTGTTTGTTTTATTAAATACGTAAATGGCAGTTTGAACGGTCTCTTGCGCATCGAGTGAGCGAGCTGGAGCTGGAGCAGTTTGAACGGTCTCTTGCGCATCGAGTGAGCGAGCTGGAGCTGGAGCAGTTTGAACGGTCTCTTGCGCATCGAGTGAGCGAGCTGGAGCTGGCACCAGGCTGTACCCAGGATGTTGATTGCACTGTTTCTAACTTGGCTCAGTGTTCTATCGCTGGACTGCCGCTGCCTGAACTAGGTGTTGTTATTATTCTGCTATGGAATATGTGCTTACAGTGAACCGGCTTAATAACGTGTTACTACAAAAAATATTAAACACACTTTAACCTCAAAACAAACATCAAATCCCAAACATTTTGTCTCTAAACGAGTATTGATACTATACGTTATACGTTTTATTCCAACTTTCATGAGAGAATAATACTGTATAATAACGTCTTGAACTGAATAAACTATTTGTAGTAAACCGACGCGCGACGGTACAAAGCAAATAGAAGCTTCTGAATTGTACTTTATTTCTGAGCATTATCCGGGCTATGGTATAAAACGGCTCTTGAAATAGCAACTCTATTATCCGGGTGACACGGTGGTTTTATCTCTTGTAGTTTTATTTCAAAGACATGATATGTGAGATTCCTCGGGCACGCAGCGGGTATAAAACAAGTGAAGCATATGCATATGATATTAATTTTCGTTGCAGGAGTCACAGGTTATTATTATAAGAAGGGTTACCACAACATCTTATGCTGACTAAGTAAAGTATCAAAATGACCACGACCGTCTTAAAACAAGTCTTAGTATGGTGCATGCGAATGGAAATCGTTGCCTTGGTCAGGGGGGTCTCACTCAGCGGTTTAGGTACGTTTGGCCGGCCGACCCGGAGTTCGGGATTTCACTTAGGTTGACGCTCGCTTGGCTCGCAGTCGCATCGCGAGATGTCAGACTAAAAGAAGCTCTCAGGCGAAGTGATTCGGCACAATCTAGCCTGCACGGGCATGTTACCGATTCTATAGGTGTTTAGCGATTCTTGAACGTGTGCAAGCTATATTGCGCTTTATTGCCGCACAGAGAGAGTAGCTATTTATTTAAGTGTCTTTGAGAAGTGATCTTTCTGTACGTAGTACTATTAAGTATTCTGTGCCTTGGTGATGTTCTTGTTTTGAACTTAATATGAATCGCTTTAAAGGTTTTGGTAACTGGAATGATAATTATTAGAAGGAACTGCTATTCAGATTTGCACACATTTTGGTGTAAACTAAAGATCAGAACACATTGACCTGACTAATAAAACAAAGCGTTGTTAATCTAATGTTGCCTTTCTATAAATCGTAAGTTGCTATCAATTACAGCATTATGAAAGTTAGTAGCTTTATGCGAATCCTGGGTTTTAGCCCTTAGCACCAAAGCGAGGACTAGATAGCGCGATGAAGAACCTACGCTTTCTCACAATCCCCAATCAACGCTATCTGTAATTGTTTGCCAAACCACAGAGTTCCCCCTACCACCACTAGATGTCGCCACCTACCTGGTCCTTCGCCGTCATATGTAAAGTCTTGTATGTAGAGGGTCCGCGAGTCAACAGCGAAGACTCGGCCTTTCACGTGATGATGTAGCTCGGTGAGGGCTCCGAGGTCCTTGCCAAAGTACCGAGATTGGCCGGAGGCGTCGTTGAGGAGGCCTGCGGACAACGGAGGAGGATTGTTAATATAAGGTCTGTCAAGAAATTAACACTCACTGAGGGATTTGACAGATGAAAACACATACACGGATCTGCATGCACAACAATCAGCATTTTACACTGAGCGCACATGACAGTCTGCAGGTAGTGCGGTGCTGGTATGTATACAAGTAATAATATACAGGATGATCAATCCAAATGGGTCAGTATGGAGAAGTCAGAAACTAAGTTTTTTTCACTTATTTCACACACAGACCTTTTAGACAAAAATAACGAGAGTTTACAATGTATGTATCGGACAAAAGTTGTGGGGTGACTGCCTTGCAGTTAGATACGAAAACAGTTTTATATAAAATGAATAAGCTTAATTCAACGTTTACTGCAAACTAAGTTCGGTTATAACATTACGAACCATATAATGACATTCAAACTTTTTTAAACTCTCATACATAACCGGGAATCGAACCAGGTCAATATTGTTTATGTAATGGCGTGTGGTATTTGTTTGTATAATAGATCCTGAAAGTATAAGGACCAAATTTTGCTATGAAATTTTGTGTAAACATTAGACTGAAATGTCCACAATTTAAATAATTTGCAAAATGTCGTCATTAATATGAACTTGTCACTATTATGAATCACATCAATCAATCACATTTACTGCGATAAAACAATTATCTTATTGTTGGGTTTTGATTTCAATTACTTAAAAAATATTAGAAATGTGTTCCTTGTGACTTATGATTATCAACATAAGTCTTTAATAATTGCATTGTCAACAATTACAACGAAAACACTTGCAGAATTTACACTTAAAATTGTTTACAGATACTTTGACCAGGTTCGATTCCCGGTTATCTATGAGAGATAAAAAAAAATGTAATTATTATTAAATCTAATATAGAAGCCATGATGTCACTATCTCTCATAGTTTCTGAGTTCTCCCTACTGTCCGGTTTGGTTTGATCACCCTGTATAAAGGCAAGTTTTCGCTAACTGACATCTTAATTTGGAAGAGACAAATGTAACGTTCCAATTCTATCCTGCGTATGCAATCTGGTCTTTTACAATAAGGACTCGTTTTTTTAGGACACATAATCCTAAAAAAACGAGTCCTTATTGTAAAAGTCCAGCACAGCTCAGATAGCAAGAAACTGGGAAAACAGAAGGCTAAAACCAGAATCAAGACAGACTTAAGATAGTAATAAGAAATAAAGGAGGATAGAGAGGGAAGCTCAAGTCGCTCATCGAGGAGAAGCCGGACACTCAGACGCGTTTGATAACTCGTTCCCGCTGAGAGCTCCGTCAGGGGTTCATTTTGATATTCACCAAGTTCACCGTATCTCTTGGAGAGAATATTCATTCCTACACTAAACATTTACTACTTTACTGTAGGTATTTTGAAAAACTCTCATTAATTAAATTCTCGTATTTTCTGGATCAAGCTCACACAGCACAAACTTTTCTCGAGAAATAACAGCACTGTCTGTTTTTTTTTATTATTATTTATATTATTTAACTCTATTTTATCGAAACTTTGTCTATGATTATTTTATAATTTTCCCGTGCTATTGTTAACATGTTTTTCGTATACATATATTAATGTCATCATCATCTTCATCCCTCCTAACCTTAATAAACTTCGTTAAGGAACCCTAAAAACATGGTTCACAACGCGAAAGTACAACTTATGAAAGTGGACAACTCCCGTAAATGGCCTGAGAAAAAGTCAAGATAAAAGTTTCAATTAAACCTTACGAAGATATAAGAATCAAAATCGTTCAGCTTCTATCACGAAACTTTTTTCCGGAGAAAGAGCAAATTACTTGAACTTTGTTGATACTTATTTACCTATTATAGGTACTTATTTGAAATTTCTGCTTATCCTTTCTAATCAGCCGGTTGGTAGAGGTGGAGAAGTGACCGCTTGAGGCATGTTTTTCTCGATTTACAGGTTTGAAGTTAAACTGTTGTAAGGTTAATGCATTTTATGTGCTCGGCTGTACTTAGCTCTTAATGTCGGTGCTTGCATTTACTACCTGTTACCTGTAGGAATTAACCTGAGACCAGACATTGATGACCTGACTTCTGGTCTTAAGTCGTTTTCTACGTAGCTGTTCTTTATTAGTTGATATATGTGACATTCGTTCAGTTCAGGCAGTTACTTTGCAGGAAAATTGGACATTTTATGTTTTGTGTAATGTGATTTCTTAAGATAACATTTGTTTTTTTAGTGTTCATAAAAAAACCATGATCTTCAAGGTTTTCCCACACGAGGAAGCAGAGGTGGGGTTGAACCCACATTAAGCCCACTTCATTACTCCTCGAAGGTTTGTATATTACCTTTGGCTTCTTTTACTCTTAAACCAGATATTTCACAAGTTCGTGTAAAATCCCGACATTTTTGGGATTCGCCGCTAGTCTAACACGTCCGTTGTGGGGAATTCCGCAGTTTCCCCACAAATTCCGACATTCCCCCACAAATGCTGCTCACTGGGGAAATATTTCACAGGCGCTCGCTAAAGTGACGGCTGTTGAAATGTGACTCGCATGCTGAGCTGGTCTTGAGACTTGAGATGAATTAATACCGACCGATTCTGGAAATGTAAAAACTGCAAAGTTGCAATATTATGCGCCATTTTGAGATACCTTCATAATTATGCCTCAAGGCTACGCATCTAACTACCGCATGTGTTCTTTAGCAAGTCAAGTGACTGTCCAGATCTCTTAAGTAAGCAATCATTTATGCCTCTAAAAAGTTACCAAGATCCAACAACATTCGTTAGTTTACCCCTTGTTAAGACTAACCTAGGTACCGACGCTCCCTCAACGAGATCTGCCGCCAGTACAATGCTATTTCGAAATACCCCAAAGCAGATATTGATATTTTCCCCGGTCTCAACACCTCCAAGTGGTGATGCATACTGATCCTGTTACACATATTTAAATACTTACGTATATTGTCTCACAAATTGTTAACACCGTTTTTATTCCACACTTTATATTTAGATTCTAGTTTATACTTAAATTTATAATAGAATAAGATTTTAATTTTGATAAAAAGGCCCCCACTGGTGCATGATGTGGATGCTGGTAATAAAGGAAAAAAACAGCTATGGAACTTAAAAATAACCATTTACATAATCTTATTGTATAAATGGATAGCAAAATATGTTGGTAAGCGCGAAACTCAGAAAGGGCTGCACCGATTTGGATGAACCACATTTTGTAACTATTCGTTGAAGTCTCAGGAAAGTTCTTACGAAGGGAAAAATTAAAAATATATTTAGATTCTAGTTTATACTTAAATTTATAATAGAATAAGATTTTAATTTTGATATAAATGTCTCAACTGGTGCATGATGTGGATGCTGGTAATAAAGGAAAAAAACAGCTATGGAACTTAAAAATAACCATTTACATAATCTTATTGTACAACGTTTTGGTGTTCCTTAAATAAATAAAAAAACCGGTCAAGTGCGAGTCTAAATCGCGCACGAAGGGTTCCGTACCACCGTTCAATGGAAGCGATGGTGTGGAGTGAATAGTTTGGATTTTACACAGCAAAATATTGTTTACAAAGTTATTGGTGCGGTTACTTTCACACTCCATGTACGTAACCAGGTGCATCCATAAGTTTGTATGTGGTATTGAAAGAATTTTTGTATGGGGGCCCCCTTAAATATTTCTTTTATCCTGTTTTTTAGTATTTGTTGTTATAGCGGCAACAGAAATACATAATCTGTGAAAATTTCAACTCTCTAGCTAGCTAGGTTCTTGAGATACAGCCTGGTGACAGACGGACGGACGGACGGACGGACGGACAGCGGAGTCTTAGTAATAGGGTCCCGTTTGGAACCCTTCGGGTACTGAACCCTAAGTCCCGTTTGGAACCCTTCGGGTACGGAACCCTAAAAATGAGTTGCTTTCCATTCCTTCTAAGAACTAAAGTTTAATCCAGTGGGTCCATTTTAACTTTGCTTGCTTGTATATAATTGATTTTGGAGGTTCCTTTAGGGTTTCCAATGTTTCTAAAGAAACAAAAATGTCCGCTGGAAAACTGACGGCCGTTGTGGTGTTACGGTCGAGGCCGAGCAAGTGAGAGGTCCCGGGTTCGAAGCCCGGCTGTAATGTTTACATGTTTGTGATGTCGCTGTTTGTGGTTCCCACGACACAGGGTATCCTAGTGTGGGGCCAGGAGCAATGTATGTGCCTGTATGTAAATGTTGATATTTTTATGTTAAATACACGAGAAAGCACTGTTAACCCTTCTGACGTTGTGACCACAATCGGACTGCAAGAAAATCCTATATACCTAAGTATATAAAAGTATAAAAATGGATAGCAAAACATGTTGGTAAGCGCGAAACTCAGAAAGGGCTGCACCGATTTGGATGAACCACATTTTGTAACTATTCGTTGAAGTCTCAGGAAAGTTCTTACGAAGGGAAAAATTAAAAAAAACTCAAGTTGTTTCGAAATATCGAATAATCATTTGTTCAAGTTCATGATTCTGTCCATATTTGGCATTTATAGTCCAACAGAACGAGGTCTGTCAGATCAGCTGGCTTAGGATAAAATTGGTGGATGCACAACTCTGCCTATTCTTCTACCATAGAAAAGGACATGTACACGTCGATGTGTGCTCGTATGACAATTGGTAAGTATTTACTCATCAGATGGGATGGCTGAGGCCTAGTAGCTTACATATAAACATATCCTAAAATATACCATGTGATCCGTCTTGGGATGTTTTTGTCAGGATGTTGATTGAAGTATTTAAATAGCGTTGAGTCTATTTCTCAAAAGCGGTAACTCAGGCATGCTCTTAGTAACTCAGGCATGCTCTTTGTAACTCAGGCATGCTCTTTGTAACTCAGGCATGCTCTTTGTAACTCAGGCATGCTCTTTGTAACTCAGGCATGCTCTTTGTAACTCAGGCATGCTCTTTGTCCGCTGAAGTAGGAATTTGTGCAGTTTGCAGATGATTGCTGAGTCGCTGGAGTTGTCTGCAAATATTGGCAGAGAGAGAGCCTAGAGTCAGCTTTCTGGGAAATGCATACTTGCACCGTATAGCAGTAGATATAAGCTTGCCTTTGTAGTATATAACATAGGGTCACGTCTTTACCCATGCGCGGGGTGATAGAGTGTCCATGTTTAGCCAGATATTCAATACTCGATTTCGCGTGACAGGGTGCTAGCCCATCGCCACAGTTATAGAGATTGAAGGTATCCTCACGATGGTTTGCATCGTTCTAACGGAATTTCAGAACGATTGACGAACCATTTACTAAGGCAGCATCGAACTAAGTGGAAAACAGGGAGAGAGGCGTTTGCCCAGCAGTGGGATATAATAGGCTCGTTATAAAAAAAAGGGCGAGCTTATCTCTAACAAGAGATTCTTTCAGCAAACCTAGAATGGACAGGATAAAAAGAACCTACACGTAGCTCTATATGCACAAAATAAAATATGTTAATAAAAATAATAAACTACTAATCATCTACTTAATACTAAAGATAATGTAACTTATACATAAATCGACAATACATATTAATACTTAGCATGGAAGAGAAAGATAATGTTCTTTCAAACGACTTTTAAAAATGTTAAGTTAGTTGTTGAGTTGCTGTTGTTAAGTTCTAACTTAATATTACTTATCGCATAGGTACACGGTCAGCACCGGATTCAAACTTGCATCTCAGGTATGAAACCATTATACCACGGAGGTCTTTGAAGCTACTGGAGCACGGAGTCACTATTGTAGTCAACTGTTTGTTTCTCACGAATGAGAGGATGACCAGTTGTTGAGGCTACAATCACCGCCCAAAACGTGTTATTAATGTCCTATGCTCAACAAAAGGTTAGAGTACTCAAGTATCATTATTATCATTCGTATCATCATATTCATCATTTGGCACCAGCACCAGCCAGAGCTATCATTATTTCAGTTTTTGCAATGTTTCTAGAACCATAAATTTGATTCCACTTGCATTTTCATCCCACAAATTATTCACAATTTCACACGAGACTCGAATTATAATAAATGATATCAGCGATACCTGCAGTGCATCGCGGCGTGACGAGGTGATGAATGGAGTCACTTTGTCGTCATTGTTTTAACAACAATTATTCGGCGTCACGTGTCGTTGGCGCTGGTGACGAAATGACGACGATATCGTTATGACATGTTAGATACAAAGAAGTGCGATCGCTCACGGTGGGACTGGGCCGTGGGAAGTTCACTTTATTGTATTTTGCCCATAGTTCTAGATACAGAACCGACGAGCATTTATCTGCCACAAAACAAAAACAGATGTGCAATTAAATCCAAACCAATTTATTTATGGCAAAGAGGACTGGCCTCAGCTGTTTTCTGTGATGATGTAGCATCAAGACAGCGCTGTTTCTCAGGCCATCCCTTTTTGACTTAAAGCTTAATTTTTAATAATTAATTAATAATTTATTTTTTGTACACAAATAATATACAGACAACAAGACTTACATTAAAATAGTGTTCAAAGGCGAGCTTATTTCTAATAAGAGATCTCTTCCAGCAAACCAAATTAGGATTAGAAAGTTCGATTGCTGAGCATGTGTGAGCTTTATAGAGCATGTATATAGTTGTACACATGTACAACTATATAATTTACCTCTTTTTAGGGTTCCGTACCCGAAGGGTTCCAAACGGGACCCTATTACTAAGACTCCGCTGTCCGTCCGTCCGTCCGTACGTCTGTCACCAGGCTGTATCTCAAGAACCTAGCTAGCTAGAGAGTTGAAATTTTCACAGATTATGTATTTATGTTGCCGCTATAACAACAAATACTAAAAAACAGGATAAAATAAATATTTAAGGGGGCTCCCATACAACAATTCTTTCAATACCACATACAAACTTATGGATGCACCTGGTTACGTACATGGAGTGTGAAAGTAACCGCACCAATAACTTTGTAAACAATATTTTGCTTCCAAACTATTCACTCCACACCAGCATCGCTTCCATTGAACGGTGGTACGGAACCCTTCGTGCGCGATTTAGACTCGCACTTGACCGTTTATTTTTATTTTATTGATGAAACTCTATAATTGTACCGGGAATACCGGTGAGCTTGCATGAAGACACTATTGAATGTTACCTATGACTGAGATGTAAGCCAGCATCGTAGCGAGTGGAGGTCTTTAATCATATAGAGGTATATGTCACCGTAAGATAGTCAAAACCGTTAGTTGACAAACGATATTGAAAAATATGTAAAATGGCGTACCACTTTAAAGTTGCCAAGTGCTCTCAAAATATAAATTGCAAGCGAAGCATAATGCATAGATTGATCTGTCATGTGAGTCATCATTATAAACAAATCATTGACTTACTCTCCCAAATTGTTTTAATGATCTTAATGTGGTTACTCACAGTTAGAATTATTAACTTTCTAAACAGCTATTTCAATAGTTACTGCCCACCAACACACATAACTATATACTTCGATATGAGTGATCGTTTGTATGCGGTCTCCAATCAATTGTTAATAACTTTCTCAAAAATGCTATCGCTAACCAAAGATTGATGATTTAAACCATCAAATGAATCATATTTTTACATTAAAGGGAGCAAGCCCATCGCACTTATTTAGACCTAATAATCTCTATTGTCTTCATTAATTGTTACAACTGGTATAATTTCCCTTTCACGCACGCCTGATGTGTTATCTACATATTGTTTGTATATTTCGCTAATTATCTCATTGTAATCAGATCAGCCGGTACCTAAGAGTATGTACTTAAGTAAAGCATTCGTGTGTTAATCCTGATTCACTTCTCAACGATATCTTCGTCAATATCGAGTACTTAGGCCTTTCTTATAAAGGAGCCGAAAGATAGTTTAGTTAGAGATATACCTCGCGCCACGAGTTATGAGTAGCCTTGAATGCAGTAAGTAGTCACTTTTCAATATCTGTGCGTATGCGCAGTAATTCCCACCAACGTTGCCCAGCGCTCTTAATTCGTGGCGCGAGGTATATCTAATAATATGTGCGGGTGACCCTGATATTATTAAAAACGATAATCTTCTGATACTTGATATTTTTTGAAAGTTATTGTTGTCATGGCATACCTACCTATAATATTCGGTAGTAGTGCTGATATGTGTCGACAAAGCAGAAAGTGCTGAAACTTTCATGACGTTTAGAAAAACAAGTTACATTTGGATGACTTCACACAATCCACAGTCGAACAGACATCGAAAATCCACCCACCTGTCACTGGATCACTCCACTGTCGTGCACATCTCGACCACTTTCCCCTCCCCTTCCCCGCCGCGCCTCACCTCACCCCCGCCGACACCCGCCAGCTCTCACTTTCATGCGCCGACGCATTTTTGCACTAAATCGCGATCGCGCCGTTTTTATTGAAGTGCTATGTTTCAGTGAGTTGCATCATTTAGGGTGCTTTTTGCAAGTATTTGCAATATTGATGTTACATTTAACAGAAGACGTGGGGCGCGGGCAGGGGCGCCCATCAGTTGCGCCCACGTCTAGCCAGAAGATCAATACTACTTTTTGCTTTATTCGTAAATGTGTGATTGCATTCGCATTACGTATGAATGTACTTCATCTATACATATTGACCTGGGTGAATGTTGTCTATAAAATCTCGCGTACTTCATTATTTGCGGGACCATAAATACATATTCTGTGAAAATTTCAACTCTCTTCTTACTAGTGGTTCTGTGAGAACAGTAGATCTCGCTTGTTTCAAATGTCAAGCTTAAAGGTCTGCTAGAAATAGAAGTGGCTTGAAATCTATTGGTTCAAAATGACTATAAAATAAAAGTAAAATTCTCTTTATTACGCAAACAAAAATGGATATCAAAGGGAATTCGAATATGCTGTAAGAGAAAACGAGAATTACTGTGGCAATATAGAAGGTCCCGTAGAGAATAAAATAAACAGAAGTTTAAAACATATGCGAAGCGATTAAAAAGTATAATTAAACTCATATAAAAGTCACAAAATAACTACAGAATAAATACCGCTGAAAATAAATGCAAAGAATCTTGGAATATTATAAAAAGGACGCAAAATAACACACCAAAAGAATACATTGATAAAATTAATAAAGACGGTATAATAATAACTGACCCAATGGACATCGCAGAATCATTTAACAATTTTTTCATTGACCTCACAAATAATAATTATAATAATTTGACATATGATAATTCTAATAATATAAATAATAATGTAACGAATAATTGTAAATCTATATTTTTGAATCCAGTGACACCTTTTGACATTTCCCTAACAATTAAATCACTAAAAAATACAAATAGTGCAGGTTACGATGAGATTAACACTAAGGTTTTAAAATACGTGGTCATTATAATATCCCCTATTATTTGCCATATAATCAACAAATGTATGGAACACGGTAAATTTCCCGAAGAATTCAAAATCGGAGTAGTAAAACCACTGTTTAAAAAACAAGATAAACTAGATTTGAATAACTACAGACCTGTTGCACTCATACCTGTTATCGGAAAAATATTTGAAAAGGTAATATATTGAAGTATTTATACATATTTTGAAACAAATAATCTGTTTGCGCCGCAACAAAAAGGGTTTAGGCAAAACAAAACAATAAACATGGCAATTTATGATTTTCTTACCCCAATATTAACAAATGTAGATAAACGGATTCCCGTGGTGACAATTTTTATGGACATGAGTAAACATTTGACTTTGTTGACCACGATATTCTTTTAAGTAAACTAAATAGATACGGGGTAAGAGGCAATGCGATAGATCTCGTAAAATCGTACCTGGAGAAAAGACAACAGGTTACACAAATAAATAAAATATGTTTAAATTCAAAAACTGAACAGACTTATGTATCTAACCCAAGAGAGTTAAATCGCGGTGTACCTCAAGGTAGTGTCATGGGGCCATTATTGTTCCTGACCTACATAAATGACTTACCGAAAGTGGTACATCATCCTATGGTGCTATTTGCGGATGACAGCACAGTAATTATTTCTTGCGATGATCCAAATGACTTTGAGAATGAAATCAATAATACCCTTCATAAAATAATTAAATGGCTTGACAATAACAATCTAGTAATAAACATTGATAAAACAAAAATAATGAACTTCCAAACAAACCAAAATACATTAGTTGATAATATGGACATTAATCACATTGGCAAAAAAGTTGAGCAAACAAAGGTAACAAAAATTTTAGGATTATATATTGATAACAATTTAAAATGGAAAACACATATCGAGAACACATGTAAAAAGCTTAGTAAATTTTCGTATGCATTGTATAAACTGTCAAAAACAGTATGTACAGATACAGTTTTATTAGCATACAATGGATATGTAGACTCCACATTAAGATTTGGTATAATTTTTTGGGGGAACGGGACAGGCAAAGAAAATGTGCTTATAGCACAAAAAAAGTGTATTAGGTCTATATCTGGCCTTCATCGCAGAGACAGCTGTAAGCCTCACTTTAAAAGGCTAAATATTCTAAAGTTCCCTTCACTATATATTTACGAGCTTGCTACCTTTGTCAAAACTAATTCGAATCTTTTTACCAATTTCACAAGTAAACGTCACAAATCTAGAATATGTATGCCTCAACATAAGACAGCTCTGTTTAAAAATAATATTTATGGCATGATACCAATAATCTCTAACAAGCTACCAGAGAGTATCCGTAATATAGATAATTTGATACAATTTAAGAGGGAACTGAGAAAGTTACTTATTAATAAGACATACTACACTATAAATGAATATATAAATGACCCAATATTGTAATGTAATAAAAATAAACATGGACCTTTGGCTTGCGTCAAATAGGTTACTAAATACATGCATGCATAGAGTAAAGCTAAGATAAAATTATTGCTGCATGTACTACCTAGTTATAGGAAATATTTGTATGCCCTGTGGCGAAACATAGTGATCTTTACCATAATATAATAACCTTATGTACCTATGTTTGACAAATAAAATCATATGATTTGATTTTGATTTCATTTGATTTGACTGAATTTTGGGAATTTGCCTAGGTATTCAAATTGTAGCATAGCAGTCACAGAAAATTCAGGTGTCTAGCTTTATCTACAGCACAGTTGCAGGGGGGTCGAAACTTGCCCGAAGTGCTTCTCTTCCACTCCCTCTCTTGTTTTTTTTTTGCAATATTTTGTGTAGAATGAAGCTCTTAGTGTACCTCTCAAATATGATTGAAATCCGTCGATAAATAACGCTACAGCAAACTTTATTTTTCCCCTTTATAGGGTTTAATATGTTAGTAATAGAGTCCCGTTTGTCACCCTTCGGGTAAGGAATCTTTTAAACAAAGGTGACTCTCCTCGTGTGCTTGTGTATGTTGTACTCTTGAGATGAGATGCAGTTAAGTATCTGTTTTCCTACGACACAAACAATCTAGTTTTTAAATATCTCAATCTATTAAAGACTTAGTAGTTAGTCTTATTTACACTCCTCTAGTTGAACTCCCAATGCACTCCTCTAGTTGAACTCCCGATGCACTCCTCTAGTTGAACTCCCGATGCACTCCTCTAGTTGAACTCCCGATGCACTCCTCTAGTTGAACTCCCAATGCACTCCTCTAGTTGAACTCCCAATGCACTCCTCTAGTTGAACTCCCAATGCACTCCTCTAGTTGAACTCCCAATGCACTCCTCTAGTTGAACTCCCAATGCACTCCTCTAGTTGAACTCCCAATGCACTCCTCTAGTTGAACTCCCAATGCACTCCTCTAGTTGAACTCCCAATGCACTCCTCTAGTTGAACTCCCAATGCACTCCTCTAGTTGAACTCCCAATGCACTCCTCTAGTTGAACTCCCAATGCACTCCTCTAGTTGAACTCCCAATGCACTCCTCTAGTTGAACTCCCGATGCACTCCTCTAGTTGAACTCCCAATGCACTCCTCTAGTTGAACTCCCAATGCACTCCTCTAGTTGAACTCCCAATGCACTCCTCTAGTTGAACTCCCAATGCACTCCTCTAGTTGAACTCCCAATGCACTCCTCTAGTTGAACTCCCGATGCACTCCTCTAGTTGAACTCCCAATGCACTCCTCTAGTTGAACTCCCAATGCACTCCTCTAGTTGAACTCCCAATGCACTCCTCTAGTTGAACTCCCAATGCACTCCTCTAGTTGAACTCCCGATGCACTCCTCTAGTTGAACTCCCAATGCACTCCTCTAGTTGAACTCCCAATGCACTCCTCTAGTTGAACTCCCAATGCACTCCTCTAGTTGAACTCCCGATGCACTCCTCTAGTTGAACTCCCAATGCACTCCTCTAGTTGAACTCCCGATGCACTCCTCTAGTTGAACTCCCAATGCACTCCTCTAGTTGAACTCCCAATGCACTCCTCTAGTTGAACTCCCAATGCACTCCTCTAGTTGAACTCCCAATGCACTCCTCTAGTTGAACTCCCGATGCACTCCTCTAGTTGAACTCCCAATGCACTCCTCTAGTTGAACTCCCAATGCACTCCTCTAGTTGAACTCCCAATGCACTCCTCTAGTTGAACTCCCAATGCACTCCTCTAGTTGAACTCCCAATGCACTCCTCTAGTTGAACTCCCGATGCACTCCTCTAGTTGAACTCCCAATGCACTCCTCTAGTTGAACTCCCAATGCACTCCTCTAGTTGAACTCCCAATGCACTCCTCTAGTTGAACTCCGAATGCAAATCCATCAATTAATTAAAAACTTGCGAGCAGAAAAGTCTTTGCAATGTACTCTACAGTTTAATAGTACACTACACTATAGTCTACAATTTAACTTGATACCTAACAGCTACAACTTACTATGGCGAGAGGTGCCTTAGGAAAGTGGTCCTGTTATAGAACCACTGAGCAACACCTTAGGGCAGGGTAGGCGAACCTTTATGCAACAACGTGCCATTTTTTCTAAAGAATGTTTAATGGGGTCATTGACGTGCCATCAAATAATTTTGACTTTCTGATTATTTGGAAAATAATAATAATAAACACTATCAAAGCTCTTTATTAAATAAAGTAAAGAAAAAAGGTACAATTTGGAATGTTTTTATTAAACGCATAAATTAAATTACTGTAAAATTAGTGTGACTTCTGTTGCTGCAGGTTAGATGACAAATAATTTATGTTAGGGTTGTAAGATGTTACTTTTAGCAAAATGCATGCTGAACTAGATTAATCTGTCAAACGATTTCTAACCGAGTTTTAATGTTATTCATCTCTGAAAATAATGACTCCCAGGCATAGGTAGATGAAAACATTGTTAAAATAGCATGAGCCAGCTTCTTCAAACAGTTAAATGTATCTGGTAATGCATTCCAGCGTAGGATCACTCGCGTTCGATCGTCATAAAATACTTAACACATTTTTTACACATGTTTTATGATCGGCGACGTGCCCAAAATATTGTGTCGCGTGCCATCATTGATGGCACGCGTGCCATTGGTTCGCCTACCCTGCCTTAGGGTAATCATAATCCTGCAAGTAATTACGTACTTCCTAGGCTCTAGGAGCCTTGGTTCCTTATTCCGTCATACTGCTTGCGACTTAGCGATTTCTAAGGTGACTAAAGATGTGTAGAGACCAACAATATTTACTCAGGTTGTGTATGTCCTAAGGGGTTTTGTGATATTGATTTTGAGCGTATGTTGTCAACTAGCAATGCGCCCAATTCTGGAGGCATCACAACTAACAAAATAGACAATAAAATTTTAATATCTAGTGTCTAACATAGGATACAGATGTTTGTATACTTTTGGACTCGGGATCTTGTGGAAATAGAGGTGAAAAACAGTATATGTTGTTCAACTTCAGCTTCCTATGCATGCACAGTCAGAAGTGAGCTGCATGCTACTATAACAGCGACCTCTGTGGCGCAGCGGTTGTGGCTCTGCCTACCATGCGAGAGGTCCCGGGTTCGATCCCCGGCTGGGGTAAAAAGAAAAAAAAAACGGTCAAGTGCGAGTCTAAATCGCGCACGAAGGGTTCCGTACCACCTTTCAATGGAAGCGATGGTGTGGAGTGAATAGTTTGGATTTTACACAGCAAAATATTGTTTACAAAGTTATTGGTGCGGTTACTTTCACTCTCCATGTACGTAACCAGGTGCATCCAAAAGTTTGTATGTGGTATTGAAAGAATTGTTGTATGGGAGCCCCCTTAAATATTTCTTTTATCCTGTTTTTTAGTATTTTTTGTTATAGCGGCAACAGAAATACATAATCTGTGAAAATTTCAACTCTCTAGCTAGCTAGAGAGTTGAAATTCTTGAGAGTGTTGAGATACAGCCTGGTGACAGACGGACGGACGGACGGACGGACAGCGAAGTCTTAGTAATAGGGTTCCGTTCTTACCCGTTGGGTACGGAACCCTAAAAAAACAGGTCTTGGATGTTTATATGTGTCTGACGTTCAGTTTCTGGTTCCCACGACACAGGGTATCCTAGTGTGGGGCCAGAAGCAATATATGTGCCTGTATGTTAATGTTTAAGTTTTTCTTTAGAGTTGCACACTCGACTAGCTAATTCCTTTGCTGACTCTGTACTAATCGAAAGATAATCACCGGATACTAAGCTTTAATGTATTTTTAAAGGTTTGTAACTAGCAGTGTAGCCAACTCTACAGTTTTAACTGTAGATTTACAGTTTTGTCCATATCGTCAAAGTTTTTAGTTCAGACCTCCAAATCTACAGTTTTTCTATATAATACTACGTCATCTATTTTATTCGCTGCGTAACCCGTACAACTCGGTTTTAGCAACGTCTATGGCACGGTTTGCGTAATTGCACAGGTGGCGTTAGTGGATACATAAATAAATAAATTAAAAAAAACTTATGAAAATCAAACTTAGGAATAAACTGTCTACCACCACCATAAAGGCACCTTACATACGAAATCAGAATATAAAAATTGTTTCGAGTTTCATGCTACCAATAAGCATTTAAAGAGATTCAATTAAAATATGTACGATTTCAAGAACAAAAATGAAACTGAAAATGAGGAGGATGTGCAAATTGAAAACGAAGTCTAGCAGACATATTGTAATTTTTTTAAGATTTAAAGTTGATTTTATTACTTAATTATGTTGTTTTATTGATTACTGCCATTAAATAATACAAAATAAGAAAAGCTGTAGATTTATAGTTCTGTAAGTATACATTTACAGTTTTCTACAGCTTTTTGAAAGCTTGTTTGCAGTTTTAGTCTAGAATGGGGTTGGCAACACTGGTAACTAGATACGGTGTTCAGTAGAAAGTTGTCAGCAACAGTAAGTTTGTGTATCGCTTACGCAATCACTAATATGAGCGCGGAGGGATCATTAGGCATACGAAACCCATATGCAATCGTGTCTATTTAGTACTGCTACCGTGTGCCAATCGAGTTATCTCAGGCTGTAATCGATACTAAGTGAATAATTGGATCCTGTCAGTCAACACAGTTTACTTCCATCATAGTATAAGCAACCAAACGGGATGACCTTCCTCTTCCAGCCTAAGGATGGTGACGTCATCATCAGTTGCCACTTATAGACAAACTACCATAATTTGGCATACGCCTGCGATAGGAAATCAATCTTGGGTCATTCATTATCGAAAAGAGTCATTTGTCTTTGCGCGACATTTTATCGTTGTTTGGCTCTACAGTTGCCCGAATAAAACATTTCTCATAAAAAGTAACTAAAAAATAATAAATCGACGTCAAATAAAGTAAGAAATTATATTCTTATACAAACACGTAATTAACCAACTATACTTATTCAGCGCACAAAACAAGCTAGGAATCGATTTTTTTGGTCGAAAGTCGAAATAATGGTCACATTTAGATTCTTAGTTTTGAGAGAAATGTGAGGACAAACATACCTTACATACATACACATATACACATAGAGTTCATACTTACAAATGTAATACACCTATGAAATGTTTCATACTTGTTTGGAAGCCCTAATAGAATAACATGTACTTATGAATATTTTGCAGTTCCGATAATATTACAAACATAAGTACCCACAGAATTGAGAACTTCTCTCCTTTTTGAAATCAGCTTAAAAGACATGTATAAAGATTAAAATATTTTTAAAACATTGTTTAGACATAATTCTATGGTAACAGTGACCATTTTTAGGGTGTACCTGAAGGGTGCCAAACGGGTTACCCTATTCCTAAGCCTTCGCTGTCCGTCCGTCCGTCCATCAGCGGCCGTATCTCATGAACCGTACGGTACAGGTAAAGAGTAGAAATTTTCACAGAATGTGTATTTTTGTTGCCGCTACAACTACAGCAACAATTAATTAACAGCACGAGGTTTCATTAATTGAAGGGCCTCCCATACAAGAGACGTGTTTTAACACCACCCGCGATATAACTAGCCATAACATGATTCTGATATGATCGTAGATTTTGCGGCTCTTCAGATGGTTGTGGTGGTGCAAATGGTTTGACATCGGTTTCGCAAACTTAGGGTTCTGGGTTCGAATCCAAGTTCGAACATAAAATATAATTCTCTTTTTGTTTTTTTTTGTTGTAACTTAAGTTCTTGGGTGGCTAAGTATTCTTGTACCATTGTAGCGAAACCCTTCGGAATAAGTAATCACCAGATTTGAGAGTGAAGTGGAGAGTCGTAGTCATTTAACATTTACATTCAAGCTCATACATTGATTCTGGCCCCACACTAGTATTACCCTGTGTCGTGGGAATCAGAATCAGCTACGTCACACACATATGAACACATATGAACATTCAAGACCTGTGGTTTTTTTCCTGTATCCCCAGCCGGGGATCGAAACCGAGACCACTCGCATGGTAGCAAGATCCACTACGAGGTCGCTATACCGTAGCGGTTATATTATGACTTCCATAATAATCGCATTACCCGCATTGATAAGCAACACAAATTTGTTATACCGTAATGTTTTTAGTTCATGCACTCCCGAGTCGAGTCTGTTGTTCTCCATCTACTTAGCAGGTATTCACACATTCTGTTTATGGGATTGGCAACCAGAGTATTGAATACTGTTTTTATAAAACCATAGGAGAAAGGAAAAAAGAAAGCGAAATTTTCATCTACTTGATACCAATAAAAATATAGTGGCATCATTAACCCAATCTGTGATTACAAGTGTACTTTTGATACACGTTCCAACATATCCCATGCCGCGTGGCAGAGGCACATCTGTGCCTAGGCGTATCTACGCCTACGTTTAGCAAGTTTACTGCATGTTTGCACGCCTGGACTACGATACGGTCTCGTAATTTGGGGAAACGGCACTGAGATAAATGATGGTTTTATTGCACAAAAAAAATGTGTGCGTGCCAATTGCGGTATGGCCCCATATGAATCCTGTCAACCTATGTTCATTAAGTTAAATATATTACCCTTACAATACATCCACGAAATTGGAAAATTTGTTAAAACCAACCTACAATTGTTTATGACGGCTCAGGATAAGTATTTAAGAAACACAAGAAATTCGACTAGGTTGGTATATAACCACATCCCAAGAACATCGCTGTATCTCAAAAATTGTTCTGCGATGTGTGTATTTTTTTTTAACAAGATACCTGAACACATAAAACAGTTACCCATAAATATGTTTAAGTCCGAACTGTTGAAATGGTTATTACTCAAATGTTTTTACTCTATAGATGCATTTCTCAATCATACATAATAATCAATCATTAAATGTTAATCGATGTATAATTATTACGTATTGCCTTTTTTTGTAAAATATATAAAAATTTGCATGCTAAAATTAATAGCTGACAAGGTGTTCTTGAATAATATCCTACCATCTACTTGTACCCTTATCTTAGCAAATAAAAATCTTTATCTTTATCTTTATCAGGGGGCTAGCCCTTTGCAGTTCATCAAAGTCAGCAGCTCAGCGGAGTCTTGTAACTCAAAAAATGCAATAGCAATTTCACGAACTGTGCGAATGTTCCAACCGCTGCCGAATGCCGCAGAGTGCAAATAATCACCAATCTCAGACGCAACCGAAAGGTCAGTGAACCGTGTGGCAACAAGTTACGTTCTCTCGCGAGTGTGAGACGCGCGCAGTTACGTGTTATTGTTGCACAAATACTGATAACACTGCAATTAAGTGCGGCTTAATGACTGTCATCATTCTAAGTGGCACTTAAATTAGCTCTACAATGTTACTATAACAGAAAAATGAGAGGTCCTCATTTAATAATGTTTAATTATTTATTCCTGCCAATTAATTATAATAATTAATATCGTAATATTTGTATTAGTTAAGCACAGCCAAATAAAAAAAAAACCTTTTGAGCAATTTAAAAAGCATGTTAAAGCAACTTTGTCGAAAAAGGGATATTACAATGTTCAAGATTACTTAAATGACGAACTGTATGTGGTTAATTTAGCCCAAAACAGTCCTTGCTGTTAATAATTTTGTAATTATGTATTCCTGCTTATTAATTATAATAATTAATATTGTAATATTTATATTAGTTAAGCACAAGCAATTTTTAAAAGAGATCTAAAAATCAATCTGTGGGAGTTTCTATGCCCTCTGCTCCCACAGAGGTCCAATGTAGAGAAGTGGCAAAAAATGACGTTTGCTAAGTATATGTAAATACCTACAGTACTAAATAAATTTGACTTGACTTGACTTCACTTGATTATTTTTTAAATTCGGCCAATCGATCCCACACTAGGATTCCCTATGTCCTTGGAACCAGAAACAGCGAAATCACACAAATATAAACATCCAAGACCTTTTTTTTTTCTTTATACCTAGCCGGGGACCGAACCTGCGACCTCCCGCATGGTAGGCAGAGCCACAGCAGCAGCCCCGCGAGGCCGTCGACCTATGTGAACCTCATCAATTCACTTTCCTCCTCTTATTCTTCGAACCGATGTTTTTTTCAAGAATTAAATATGTGATCTAAAACAATATTTAGAAATTCTGGGAAATCTGAAATGAATATACATGTCTTTATTACCGGTAATAATAGTAAACAGCCACAGAAACCTATAATAGCCGCATATTAGCCTGCTTTCTTCAGCGCATTAAACAAGCTTATACACGCTAAAGCAGGGTTTCCCATTCACTTCTCTAGTGCGGTCCCCTAGATCCACCTTCTCTGATCGGCGGACGCCATAAATAAAACATGATAATTTTATTTTGTCTGCGTAACCCCATTGGTAGGCCTGCGGACCCTGGATTGGGAAACCCTGCGCTGACAGTAATCGGCCTTTAGATGATTGCTCGTGTATCGCTAAACATGGTGAAATTTAAACAGCTTTTTAAAGCTAATTGTATATACCAAGCGGTTTTTTCTTCACTCGGAAAAAAACCCTGTTTCGGTACCCCACCGAAAATGTAATAGTACATTACTTCAGAGGGAAGAAAGTGACAGTTCCATACCGAGATTATGGCATTTGCGCCACGAGCTTGCGAGGGGCGCAAACCATTTGAGGTATGGAACTGTACTTTATCCTGAGGTATGTATAGTGCTTTTTATTACACCTACGAGGAAAATTATAGACATAAATGCATCCATATTTTACAAAAAACACAAAGATAAATGCTAAATCAATCGAAGTTTTTGCGAAAATGCGCGGGCTTTTCCTTTTTTTATTCGCCCGTTTCTAGAGTAGGCTAAGATCATAAGGTCATGCAGCCACTTCTTCCGTGATTCCGCGCGTTTTATATACAAAAATAATTTCGTTTTTAATTTTCTGTATGCACCAAGGAGGTTGGTAACTGGTAAAAAAAAACTGTATGTGGCCAGTAACAATTTACTTGAAATTTAATTAGTAGACAGTTAAAGTCTCTTTAAGACAAATAAAAAAAAAAAACCGGGTATGTAATGGAATTTCATACATACTTCCCACCCTTGGGTCGGAAGGATTTTCATACAAACTTCCATACCTTGGGATGAAAGGATTTGAAGGGCGGGATAAAGGCGTTTCTTCCCTCTAATTGGTATAATTAGTATGTATTTTCAGAGCAGGTGTGATAAAAAAATATTTTTTCATTTACAATGACGTTATTAGTTTAACCTCACTATAGCCTATTAAAATAATGTTGCCATCTACAGTTTGATAGTGGTGTTCTCATTTATCCTAAATATCATGAAAAACTATTAATTAAAACTATAATATTTAGATACAGAATTGCTTTACAATAAGTGGTGATATTTTTTAAATTGTTGTTTTGATTATCTACAGGTTGGTGCGTTTTATTTTCACTTATGGTTTGTCAATAAAGAATTGTATGAAAATATGCCCATCTACAATAATTATTTATGCTACTAGTGCTGAATGTATGTGATTTTTCGACGTGCGGCAATCTTATTCACGAGTGAGCGAAGCGAGCGAGTTTATAATCGTTTTTTGTTTCTTAGTCTTGGATGTTTTCTATGTATTTCCATAAGTATTTATCTCTATTAAATACATCGTCATCTAGTAGTACCCATAACATAAGCCTTGTTGAGCTTACTATGGTCCTAGTTCGATTTCTGTAAAATTGTCCTCTAATTTTTTTTTTATTGATATATTAACCAAAATCTAAATATCAAGTAATGAATAACACCTTTAATGAAGTAGCTTCATTGTAATCGTATTTTCAATGTGTTATTTTTTTCTCAGTATAAGGAAGGCAGGTAACACTACTGGGGTTCGGGGGACACAAAAGAAAATATTTGTTAAGGATCTGGGGCGCCCTCTAAGGGATAGAGGTTTAGTTTGACTACCGCTCTGAGGCGTTTCTGATGCAAAGGATCTCCCTGGCGGTGCAGCGGGGAGATGCTGCCAGCGTCATGGGAACCTTAGCCTCGGCAATGTGCCGGGGTGGTTTATTCCCGTAGTTGTTCTTTTTTGTGTTTTATTTTATTTTTAATTAATATATGTATAATAATAATGACAGCACTAAAATTTATGAAAATGTTGCGGTAATTGTATAGTTACTATATAATATTATACGTAATATTTTTGTGATGTCATTTTATTTCGACATAATAGAATGAACTAAATCATTATTAACAAAATTATTTTTATTATTATTATTTTTAACAAAAAGTGGCAACATTTGACCTCTCAATTTACTTCGATATTGGAGCAATTAGGGTATACTTCTATAAATAGTAAACAGATAAAATATATCTCAGTGTGTTGGACACAAGTATTCCTTTTATTTTTTTCCCGGATTATTCCCTAACAAATAAAGTTTTTGGTTGAACGTGTGTTTAAATCTCTTTATGGGAGAAGAAATGACTCTACGGTAGTATTTTGTTTGTTCCTTTCGTAACCAAAAGGCATTCCTGTGTAGTAAAAAAATGGCTATTATTTAACTGTTCATCAAATTTACCAAAAAGTAACATCCAAAAAAATACATTTAATCCCTAATTTACTAAACTTTCGTCAAAATTTTACTCTCTATTTTATAATTAGCTACATGGGGTCGCCTCGCTCTGCTCCGCTTCGCTTCGGCTTCAGGTTGTATTGTAAGTTGTGACCTAATAAACCTAACTTAAGTATTCGGACTGAAAGTGATCCGTAGCAAACAATACGGTTCTGTGAAACTATAGGTATGGGAACACAAAATTTGGTGTACGTTAATTATTAGAAAAAATAGATACAAGAGAGTCAATCACCTGTACATAATATATTTGTACGTTTCTTTCCTTGAGCGCAGTTATCCTCGTCGTAGTAATTCGGCCAACACATAAACTAAAGTAGTGAAAGTTATCTAGCCATGACAGTTTAGCATTCATAGTGCGTCCCACTTGGTACTAACCACCGCGCAACCTTACTACTCCACAATAAGACTGATTTCTGCCCGACGAGGTAAGTGAGATTTGCTACTATGATTGTGTTTATCTTTTACGAGACCACTAGACGGTATTGATGTCAACTTGAAATGAAATTATGTCCAAATGCGAAGGAGAGTTATGTTTGATATGATCTGTTTGTTAAGAACTAAATAAACGTAGCACAGACATGTCCTCCCTGAGGAGCACGGGCATTTTCTCTGATCTCTGATTATACTTCTGATCTTAGTATTGTCTTCACGTATTTGTATCTATTATTTTATTCCGTATTCGGTCAAATTTTTTGCTATTAGCCGGAAGCTAGTTCTCTTATCTCCCTAAAGCAATGCTCTGATCGCCAGGTGCTTCGTCACGGCCTCCCGGATTCTCGGCAAGGTTGCAAAGGTGCTGGGGACCTTGCAGAAGCGTTTATGCACATTCTGAAACTTCCCTTGTTCCCCAGGATCCATCATACACCGATGAACCTCCCAACTTACCAGCCCTACACCGTCCATTCTACCATATGCCCGATGTCCACTCTATCACCTGCCTGGTCCCTAACTTCCACCGCCGTCTACCATCGGCATAGACCTCGACCTACACCCTTGACGACCCGAATGGCCGAGGCGGCAGTGACCCTGCCTACGACGCCAAGGGTCCCGGGTTCGAGTCCCGGTGGGGGCAAATATTTGTTTGATGAGAACGGATGTTTGTACCCTAGTCATGGTTGTTTATCTATCTAAGTATAATATTTATCTATATAATTATGTATATCGTTGTTTAGTACCCAATATACAGGGAATCCTAGATTGGGGCTAGATCAATGTGTGTAAATAGTGTCCAAGGTATTATTATTTTTATTATTATGTCTGCCATGTACCTGAAGACCAGGCGAGTGCTCGTGAAGTGATAATGTGCTAAATCAATACCTATGAGTTTTGTAAGCCTACGGACGCCTGCGAAGAGCTATTGTTTATTTATAGGTATACAACAATGAATTCAATCATAAATAAATATTTACAGGCACAAGCATTACCTGTAGCCGAACACAAGGCCGTGGCAGTCAGAAACAGAATTGTCACAGAAATTCAAGTATCCCAGTCGGTAATTCATATTATTTTTTTTACTGTAATAGTTATAGTAGTTTGTAAAAGTATTTTTGCCTCTTATCTACATTGAACTACTCTGAGAGAAGGAGGGCGAAGAAACCCCAACAAATGTTAAATTATTTCTTGGTGAAAAGACCAGGAAATACCTTGAGTTTGGCTGAATGATACAAATCGCGTATTGATCGATTTGTATCATAATAATTCATCACAACTCCTCGTACTTGAACACCTCAGAGTGCATGCGACACTGTATGATGTAATCTGAAGATTGGAAGAATGAAGATTAAGAATATGAGTAATTAAACTTAATTTTCTACAAACTAAGCGTAATTACTGATATCCATGATGTCACGAAAGTGACAATTAAGTAAGCTGATATCTGCTTTGAAAATATTCAAGAGTTTTTCGTAAAGCTGAGTTACATCTGGTTCGGTAGCGTTGTGAGTCTGATGATAATTTAATTTAATTATCTGATTATTTTGATTCATTAGTCAGTGCCAGCTGCTTCTGACTCATTCTGTGAAACTTGACACGAAACTGCGACTCATTACTGAATTGTATAATAAAGTATGTATGTTCAAAACGTGGCTGCCTAAACATCGGCGCAACTTTTTTTTTACATTTACATACAGGCACATACATTTCTTCTGGCCCCACACAGGGATACCTTGTATCTTGGGAGCCAGAAACAGCGAATTCACACACATAGAAACATCCAAGACCTGGGTATTTTTTCTTTACCCCCAGCCGGGGACCGAATCCGGGACCCCTCGCATGGTAGGCAGTGCCACAACCGTAGCGCCATGGAGGTCGTCCACTGATCTCAGAATCAATTAAATGTCAACTAATTACACACAGCCTCAGGTGAGTGAGACATCAACACGCGGACCTTTCAAAGGCATTCAACATTTTGAAATCGATTCGCAAACAAACTTGATCACGCAGCAGTGATCGATGAATAACCAATCAACATGAACTGTAACTTCAATCGCTGTATTTCTCACGTTATATTCCTCATGTGATATGTCACGACTTGCAAACTTATTATTGCACCGTAAAATATTCACATGATAGTAGTTTATCTACACACGTATCATAAACCCTCTTTACTGCGTACAAAAACCGCACGTTACGATCAGCATAATGTTAAACTACTTGGTAAAACCTCATTTCTTATCTGAAAAATTACACATTATGACCATAATGTGTAATTTTTCTACATATTATGACATTCAAATTTCGAACATCGACGCCCGCCTGCGTTCCGCCCCTAGTTTGTCTGTGAAATTGGTAGTTTGGTACTGACATTCAAATTTCGAACGCCGACGCCCGCCTGCGTTAAGTTGGTACTAAAGAACAGGCTAAACAACTGCAGAGCCACAATGCCGGTCAAACATGCGGTTCCTGAACACATCAAAGAGAGTTTATAATATGTGTGTAACGGTACATAATTAGGCATTAAAACTCTCGAGTGATAATATTATGAAACTCGCCTTCGGCTCGTTTCATAAACCAACTCTCGAGTATTAATGCCCTCCATTATGTAGCAGTCACATAATAGTAGTTTATGTGACAGCTACATAATGCCTTAATATGTACAGTTAATATGTACACTAGTTTATCTACACACATATCATAAGGTCTCTTTGATGTTTTCAGGAACCTCATGTTCAACCGGCATTGTGGCATTGATCATTGCTCTGCAGTTGTTTAGCTTGTACAGTAGTACCAACTTCACAGACAAACTAGGAGCGGCACGCAGGCGGGCGTCGGCGTTCGAAATTTTAATATCATAATTTGACAAATTTTGGTACAACATGGTCATAATTTATCAATATTCAGATAAGAAATTAGTTTTTACCAAGAAGTTTATCATTATGCTGGTCGTAACGTGCGGTTTTTGGACACAATAAATAGGGTTTATGATACGTTTGTACATAAATTATGAAACCCTGCATTAGATGTTAATATAACTGTGACAATCATTATTCTGTGTTGGACGTCCCGCTGCGGCGTGACGTGTTACCATCGGCGCACGAGTGTGCGTATTCTATAATGAAGTAATAAGCTGCCGTTGTGTGGCCTGTTAGATGTGCCGGCGCACACCTGGCCTAGACTTAGATCACTCAGTATCGTTGATGATGTCATCATTTATTTTGAAATCTACAGTTAAATCATTAGCTAATATACCTATAGTTATGTCTGCCGCAGCTGCAGCCATTCAGATGTTGAACTTTTTTTATTATTTCCCAAGTTTTTCTAAGGATATAATCATTTCCTTACAATTAAGCGTTTTTTTTATAATTATATTTGTGCTTGTTCTTTCATTGCAACTGTTCTGATCTGAGATAATATAAATTTCACTTTCTCTATATTCAATAGGCACGCTTATCATATCCTTTATTGTAATTATTTACTTGGTAATTGCTTGATATTACCATCATGAGAGTAATATTAATGAAGGGATCTATGATCGTTTTTAACTTTCTGGTTTTGTTGATTATATTTTTCGTACTGTATTTTTAAGTTCTTTCAAACATAAAATATGTAATAATATAATAAATAAACAACAACAATACTTATATACAGGCAGATACATTGCTTCTGGCCCTACACTACGATACCTTATTTCGTGGGAACTAGAAACTGCTACTGGGGTTTTTTTCTTTCTTAATCCCAGCCGAGGATCGAACCCGAGACCTCTCACATGGTATGCAGAGCTACAACCGCAGTGCCACAGAGGTCGTCAAATACATAAACGAAATGAATCTAAAATAACTAAACGATAACTAAACTTGTTCTCTCCAGCATCAGACGGCGATAAATACTCTCCATACAAAAGACATGAACGGGCGCGACACAACACATCTCTCTTCACACAGTGCACTCACACTAACATCGCATCATGCGAGCATTTGAACTATTCTAGTATGTACATTACATCTATTCTAGTATGTACATTACATCTATTCTAGTATGTACATTACATCTATTCTAGTATGTACATTACATCTATTCTAGTATGTACATTACATCTATTCTAGTATGTACATTACATCTATTCTAGTATGTACATTACATCTATTCTAGTATGTACATTACATCTATTCTAGTATGTACATTACATCTATTCTAGTATGTACATTACATCTATTCTAGTATGTACATTACATCTATTCTAGTATGTACATTACATCTATTCTAGTATGTACATTACATCTATTCTAGTATGTACATTACATCTATTCTAGTATGTACATTACATCTATTCTAGTATGTACATTACATCTATTCTAGTATGTACATTACATCTATTCTAGTATGTACATTACATCTATTCTAGTATGTACATTACATCTACATTATCACATGTTTATGTATGCTTTTATGTATCTGGGTTACTATGCAAATGGAAAATTGTAGCAATCAGTGAACGAACCTTATGTCGATGGTTTTAATGATAGTCGCGGATAATAATAATGTAGATAGATATTCAAAAGGTTTTCACAATTTCACACCAACTATATGTATGTACAAATATGGAGACAGCGAGCAAGCTTCTTTTACGATGAACATAGTATCGAAAAACAATTTGTGAAAGATATTGCAAAATTTTGTTTTTTAATTGAAATAACGGATGTTTCTCGAATCATTTACATTTTTTTGCTGAAAACCTTGTAAGAGGCATCGCCTGACTAAGCACTTAGTTTTCTGCGAGTGATATTTTTGTATTATAAATTTCGAACTAACACGAAGACTATTCGGGGACGTTGATGCGCTCGCCCACTGTAGTCTTCGCAAAATATTGATTGGTTCAATGATACCTATTATTCAACCATGGTTGGCCACATCATGAAGTGACACATTTTAAAATCTGACCACGACTTCTGCATTATCGTAACGTTTTTTCCGATGCACAAGATATCCTAAACAATATACAAATCATTCTACTCAAGCTACAAGTGTGAAATCCATATTTTAAACAAAGTAATTAATATGTAATGATATGCATTTATCTAATGATCTAAGTCAAGAAAGCGTCTCCCAGCGCATCACCGGGGACAGCCGGCCGGGGCTGCTGGCTGCTGGGAGTCGCGCATCACCGGGGACAGCCGGCCGGGGCTGCTGGGTGCTGGGAGTCGCGCATCACCGGGGACAGCCGGCCGGGGCTGCTGGGTGCTGGGAGTCGCGCATCACCGGGGACAGCCGGCCGGGGCTGCTGGGAGTCGCAAGGAAACGGACACAATGCCAGAGCTTTTACTTTCGAGTTCAACGAAGTGAAAATTAAGGACGTATTGTAATCGTAAAAAACGCGTTTGATATTTTGATGAGGATAGGTTCTCTATCGTTAACTTAGTCCGAAAAAGTAAAAAAACGGGTATGTCTGTGTGTGTGTGTACGTCAGTTCCATAGTAAAAGTTGTTCAGAATAATGTCCCTTAGAACCACCTTTTGGCTTGTAACTCCCTTTCTGTTACACCCTGTAAACTTTATCTTAGAACTACTTAAAACATCTCCTAAACGCCTGCACACCAATATCCACAAATTAAGTATTATTTAAATAACAACACCGAAAGCATCACGCGAGACAGTTAGTACAGGGTGGACGGCACAATTTATTTATACTCTATATGAAGCTGTGAACAAATTGAAATATGATGGGACTGACTCCAGAGGCGTCACAACTAAACTAATTAAACTTATTTAATTAACTAATTAAAGAAAACGAGATCAAAATTGAATCTAGGGCCACGAAGTGCTGTCGGATTTCAAGCGGTCAGTTTTACCCTCACAGTATTTAGTGCATATAACTAGTGGCTATCTAGATTATGCTAACTCCAGTCACCATGAAATTACTACAATCTATGATATACACCTCTACATCCATAGCATACTTGTAATCCCTACACCACTTAGTCCTTACACCAACGTAGTAAAGATCATTATCGCAGGAAAGCTGAGAAAAACGTTAGTGTCTCAATGGGGCATTGCGTGATACGGACCGCGGCTAATCTGCCTCACTTAGGACAATTCGAACGTAATCTTTTCATCCTTAACTCTGAGGCTTAAAACTCGTTTTGGAACAGCAAGTCTTGTAGGATTCAACACCGGTGCGAGTACCGTTTCAGTTTGACCTACTGTTGAGGAATGTGGCCAAAGCAATGCTCATACATTGACGGCTAGTCACCGCGAGTACAGAGACTATCGAACCAAAACTAACAATCGAGAGCAAACATTGTGATTAAGCCGCGAATCTCGCACCGAATTGATACAGTTAAATCACGTTGACGTTCATCGAAGTCTCATGAAAGGGTTTTAAAATATCGGTGGATAGAAAAGCAGTAATGGATAGTGTTGGTGATGGGCCGTCGAAGTTAAACTTAGATAAATAACATCATGTAACATCCGCTGGGATCCAGTTTCTGAACTGACAGACTAATGGACTTCAGTAATGTGTTCCATAAACGGAAATTATGATTGATTTACCGTCTTGCAGTCGAATTAGTTTTTAACTAAGTTAACCAATTTGGAAATCACCCCTGTACTGTACGACAGATGTTTGTAATATTGAAGTTTTAAAAAGTATTATGTAATATTTATTAACTGGATTTGCGTAGATTTTTACAACTCGCAAATAATAAGAAAACACTTCTTATTCCAAGTAACTATTAAATTGAGTGCTTAAGAGAAATGCGATGCACTTCAACAAACTCACCTTTTATCTACAGATGTATATATTCTTAATGTTAAGAAACAATACGATTTCCATGTTCTATGCAAAAGATATAGAAATCCACTAAAGGACAATGAGACAGTGCATACACGTCACGTCACGTAGTGTACAACAATCAATCTAATTAACAATTAATTGCGCAAGAGAAAGCAGAATGAGGTATTGTAAATGAGACTAATTGGCTTCCTTTAAGCAACTTTTGACCATAACTTTGATTAGCAAAAATATCTTTTTTTTTTAATCATATCTTTTGATTAATGAAGCACTTTAATTCTTTTCAATATTTTGTGAAGCAAGACATCGTCAAAAACATCTTTTGTGTCAACTCTCACCAACAAAATATCTGTGTTAGCAACTATGTAGAATAAACATATAGTATCTCTTTTGGTTTCTGTATTATAGTATACCCTGTCATAAAGGCTAATTAGTATTTAATCGCACATCAAAAAATCTGATTTGCACAGCAAAGAAGGATAAACAAAAACACTTTTTATGTTTTAAATATTTGATGAGTGCTTAAGTTTATCCCCCTTTACCCTTCACCTGTGCTACCGCAGCAACTATAAGGGAAATTTGCTGCGTAAATCAGTATTTTTGATGAGCGGTTCAATATTTCCTCTTCTTAAATCAAATCAGATTAAAGATATCACGAATATTTTTAAACTCACTTCTGTCCAAATACTTAAAATTCAAGTCCAATGCAATACAGACTTAAGTAAGGTAACCTACTTCTCAAGACTAGATCCCTCATTCGTTTAGCTGTAACGTTGAGTCACATAGTAGGCTGATACAAACAATTCTTATTCCATGTCTCATATGGGCTACATTCACAATTATGTAAGGTACAGTAGTGGAGTGTACTTAGGTTCAGCACCGCAGGCTATCGGAGCAGATCTCGCGGTCCCGGGGTCGAGTCGTGATCACGACAACTTTGTTTACCATTCGACTTAGTTCTACTCTAGAGTACAGAGTCTTACTCCTATACATACATACTTCAAGCAACTTGTTCAAAACTAAGCTTTCGGTTCTAAGCTGTGGACCGAAGCCTGGCAGGCTGACGATTGATGTAAGTGGTTTAGCCCAAATATTCGCATGGGAAGGAAGGACTTCAGAAAGACCGCGGAATCAGATGATATTGCTGATTTTGCAGATGTGCATTCTAAATCGACGATGATTTTCTCTAAGACGGTTTAAAAAGTCGCCAACTTTCGGAATTAGTTCGGAACGACGACCCGAATGGCCGAGTCGGCAGTGACCCTGCCTACGAAGCCTAAGGTCCCGGTTGGGGCAAACATTTATTTGATAAGAATGGATGTTTGTACCCTTGTCATGGTTGTTTATCTATCTGAGTATAATATTTATCTATATAAGTATGTGTATCTATCTATCTATCTATATCTATCTAGTCTAGTACCCAAGATACAGGGAATCCTAGTTCGGGGCTAAATCAATGTGTGTAAATAGTGTCCAAGGTATTATTATTATTATTATAGTTAATATTCAAGTTATATTTTTTAAAGCTGTTTCTAGACCCGAGACTCACCTACGGTTGGATGTTGTTGACTGGCGGTGGCGGACGCCAGCGTATAAAGTGGGGGGGGGGGAGTGGATCTTCCCCTCGAGTAACTCCCTCCCGGAAATGGTTTCCCGGTGTTTGAGTTATCTTTTTGTACGCCGAGGGGCAGTTGGGCCGGGTCGCGATTGTGAACCTTATGACATGGTAATCAAATTTAAAACCCAAAACGGAAAAGTAGCGTTATCTAACGCCGGTGGTATTCAAAAGGTTAATAGCCTCACTTTTTCTGACACACGGGTAAAATTAGACAGGTGAAAAGTGAGCAAACAATTCGGTTCTTTCAAACTAGATGGGGTCACCACTCCGCTCCGCTCCGCTTCGCTCCGCTTCGCATCGGCCCCAGGTTGTACATAAAGTGTGACCTAAGTCAAACTAACTTTAGTATACGGACAGAGAGTGACCTATAGGCGTCCGTTACGTATCGTTTTGCATAGAAAGAACTAAACGTTTGTCTGATTTTCAAAAAAAAAATATCTATATGACGACCTCTGTGGTGTTGTGGTCGAGGCTATGCCTCCCACGCAAGAGGTCCCGGGTTCGAATCCCGGCTGGGGAGGAAGAAAGAAAAATCCCAGGTCTTGTATTTTTACAAGTTTGTGACGTCGCTGTTTCTGGTTCCCACGATACAGGGTATCCTAGTGTGAGACCAGAGGCAATGTATGTGCATGTACATGTTATATTATGTTATGTTATAAAATATATTGTAACACCTGATTTTTTTTTTGGATCTTGTAGACGTGTGACCCCAAATATCCACCAAAAAATCACGTACGCCATAGCAATATTTCTGAAGTCTAGCCATTTTCAAGCCAAATCTATGATTGCATGAATAAGTACTGCAGATGTGAGAACAATTTAAATCTGATCTCCAGTGTAATAAATAATCAATCATCACCAAAACATTCATTTTGATTAGTACTAATTAGTCATTCAGTATGTCATGTTCACGTCATTGTGTATATTAGTATACTTACTTTGTAATGCAATCGATGCTAAGGGAACACAACTAACCATAATAAACTAATAAAACAAGTGTATTTGTAAATAGATTATATGGCTACCGCACAAGATCTTTCGCATTCAAGGTTTTCAGCTTAGTGCCTTAGTTAGTTGGTGTTGACACCTACAAATTATACTACCTATATTGTTAGCGCCAGCAGCGCTTTTCAGAACGCAGCCGCGTGCGCAGCGCCCTCTAGCATTGAGTTTCTATATTCTTCACTTCTTTTCGATTGTAATGGCGACGTATGCCGTAATAAATACGTAATTAAATATTATCTGCGTTTTCGTTATTAAAACAAGAACCAGCCAGTTGAGAGTACTTAACATATATACTACTAATACATTTTACATAAGTACTAATCTGTGAGGGAAATCTTAAACGAAATTCATATTTCATTTTCCACAAAACTAAAGCGAGCAATAATTTTATAACTGCTGTTAACTGCGACTTGGTGGAATCAACTCAGCCAGTTAATTAAACTGCAGCGGTACCCACCAACAGATAAAAACTGTTATTAAATAACAGTTTTTATCTGTTGGTGGGATGAAATTAGCCGGAACGAGCGGGCCGCAGAGTTGAGACTTGAGACGGAAGTTTTTACTGATCTCTCATTTTGTTCGGCTTATAAGGGTTCCACCCTCTAACTCGCGACACGTTTTTCGAAGATCGCAGATCCTGTGAAATTACCCTGATCTCAGTATCCAGTGACGAGGTATATAAGTGCTTAATATATTGGTCTAAAACCATTCGTTCCGAACCGTGTAGCGCATAACAATTATAAAACTAACTAAACCATAGAATGACGGCAAACTGCGGAACCCTTTGCTTTACATAACTCCTATACGCACTTGCCGACTTTTATACTATTTTTCACAAAAAGTGTTCACCGCTCGGGAGCCGGCGGAGCTCGTGCGATGCTCCACCGGGTTTTTGTTCTGGTTACTTCATCCGACATCCGGCCGAACAATGACGGACCGTCGCAACTGATTGTCGTAACAAATTCAATTAAACGTATTAGTAATGAGACAAAATAAACAGACCGGGGACAAGCTCTGTCCGCGTTTTGATAGGGCGTTCAAATCTAGTTTGAAAGATTCCGATTGTTTTTATCAAATAGAGCTTTTTCATTTTTTTAACTGTATGTAAGCTTTACCTTTTAAAAATACATTTTGCGCACTCGAGGGCCAAACAATGTACATATAGGTAGACTGATCAAAATATGGGTAAGTAAAGATGTTAACTCTCTGCCTACTCTTCTACAAAATATCTATGCGTTTCGTGATCAGTGAGAGATAATATTCTTGTAACCAAATATGTATGTCGACAAAATTTACTATATATGTTTACATATATAAGGCAAAGATTGTAAAAGAACGTCTTTTCCACTTTACTGTATTTATTGCAAAAAAACTCACAAACCATTAATTTGCATCTGAATGACGGAATATATCTTCGTTTTATGTATACATATATACAGTGTATTTATATTAAGGGTTAAGTTTGGCCTTTAGAGCAGGCTTCGTTTTTTGCCGGAAACCTACGAATTATTTACGTCTTTATGACATAAAAACCTACAAAAAAACACGTCAACAATCAGAAAATTATTATAATGCAATGAGGTAGAGCTTATTTCCGGCAATAATCGAAACCTACTCTAAAGACCGCGACCGGCCTAAACTCTAACTGTACATGTCCTGTTTGTATAATGGCGTATAATACCTATTATAGGTGTAATCGGTATAGAGATATATATTATGAGCAAATCGAACGTTATGAGTTCCTCGCGATAACAGAGAGAGATTCGTCAAGCATGTTATTAGCAATGTTGGTAATCTGGTGCCCGAGATTCAGCAAAAAGCAGCCACTAGCTGTATGACCCGACGAGCCACTTTTGAAAGTGAAATTAAAAATGTTGAATGTAGGTTGATGTATAAATAACTAACTGTTGTCAACCACTCGAGGGAAAGTAACTCCTAGCTACTCTAAAGATTTAGAATAAAAAAATACTACGTTTGTTTGACGTAATTTTACCATATTGTTAAGAAACCTACAGGGTCATAGCTGTTACCTGCTTACTTACAAAACACGACATACCTTTTTCATTATTGTAATTTTCCAATAATCCCTTTGCTATCTAAACAGTTAAGTTTCAAGTACCGTTTCCCACAAGGCTGGCTAAAGGACTTCTCAGGATTCAACCGCTAGCTAATCAACCCTTTCTTGAACTTCTAACCGTTTATTAATTTAACAATTCAGCTGAATCACTAACAAGTATATTTTTACCAAAGGTTGAAAGGATTTCGTTTCCTAATAGACCAAGTAGACCTTTCTCCCAACTTTTACATTGCTGTTATTAAATAAACAGCCGAGGTGGCCAGGTCTCTATTTCTCTAGGATATAGTAATGTAATATGTAATTTCTAATAATAATAATTCACTTCTAGCATTTAAAGTGAAATAGTAGCGAAAACTTACCAAAAAGGCACAGCAGCGCAATCGTCGCTCTCGGACGCATCACGGCAATGTTTCCCGCACTGAGTTCGAAATTCGAAAATTGTCCAACTTTTAAAACTTTTCTTTTATTTTCCTCGGCGTCCGTTTCTGTCGGCGGCCGGTATGAGACTAAAGAGCGGATGGCGCGGAGAGAGGTTTTTCTGCGCATACGCAAGGAGGCTGCATTTAGCGCGTTGTGCAAACTGCTTGCATAAAAGACCTCGTTGGTGATGCACTATAATATGTCGAGGAGCCCAAAGTCTAAACATGAGTTCTGACTCTCCGCTACCCGCCTAACTCAGGTGAGATCATCATCGTCCGAACTCTGTGTTATATAGTGACGGTTAGTTAGTTAGTTAACAAACTGGATGACTGCTCATATCTTATGTTTACACTATGTAGGATACTCTTAATCATTATCATCATATGAATCAAACTATCTACAGTTTGTATTGTCCTTCTGTTACATGAAACTAAACATGAAATACCAACACCCAGGATTGTTAAAATTTATTGGTAGGGAGAAATGGCATATTTATATAGATATTCCTTACTTAGATTATTTATATAGATATCCAAGCAATAATAATATGTCTTCGACAAAAGGTATAAAATACAACTGCATGAAGACCCTTGGGAGGGCTTCAATCATAGAGAACTAAGGATCTTCAAAGATGGTTCTAAAACAAACTCAGGTACAGGCGCCGGGGCAGCATCATTAGGTGCCCACAACACCGTCTTTCAAGACTAGTGTATGGGCATCATGATGGCTACTATATACAGCAGAAAGAGAGGTAAAGGATTTCCCAATCCGCATACTATCCGACAGCAAAGCAGTTCTGCAAGCCCTACAAAGCAACACCATCAGCTCTGGACTTATATACGAGTGTCACCAAGCCCTGTCAGAGGTAAGTAACTACAGTATTAATACCCTGCAGTGGATAAAGGGACACAGTGGCGCGCGGTAACTATGCAGCCGACGCACTGGCAAGGTTGGGTTCGGAACAGACGGTGGAGGGACCAGAACCGATAATACCATTGCCATTAAGCTGGTTGAGGAAACCCCTACGACAACACACAAAGGTAACTCACCAACGTTATTGGTCAACCTTGGATATCCGCAAGCAAGCCAAACAGGCCCTCCCGATGAACAGGCCCGCATCATCGCGTAAGCTTCTGAAGCTCAAGAGGCCACAGCTTCGCTTGGCAACCGGAGCGATAACTGGACACGCTTTGCTGAACGAACAATAACACACTCTAGGATTTACTGACGAGGGCTGTTTGGCAGAGACTGCATGGAGGTGGATGAGACAGCCACCCACGTCCTACTGGAATGTTCCAGCGTTGCCATCTTCCTGGAGCGAGCTTGGGACACCGAAGTCGCTCCAGTAAGTCGTCGGCAACATCAAGGGTTTGCTAGGCTTCCTTCAGGAGCTGGGTTGGCAGGAGTAGAGCCCCCAACCCACATCACGCAAAATAGCCGCAAATTTAAGTCGTCGAGTTGCGGCAAATCGGCCCGCAGTTAACTAAAACTTTCCCCACACCTAACTGAATCACCTGCTAAAACGGATACCTACGAACTAATCAAAACTTTCCTTGTTTCACAAATAACATACTTAAGCCCAACTCTAGATAAAACATCCCGTAATTTGTTGTGAAAGGGCCTCGCTGAACTATGGGTAAACTAACTTCTAACCTAACTGCCATGGTAGTTTGTCCCGCTCAATTAATTAAGATTTAGAGATTAGTAGGTATCTACTAAATATTTATCACCCATATTTCAAGGGTCAAGTATGAAGGTAAGTCAATTGATTGGTAGCAGCAGTTTCGCGTTCCGTAGTTCCGGAACGACCCGATAGACAAGAACTGTCGGACTCGCTTGCCTAGCATTCTCCGCGGAACGAGATGAGAACGTTCGACTCCGACTCCGCGAAACTAGAACGAGGTCGTTACTCTGCCGCATCTCCCGGAGTCGGAGTATACTAACGGAACCATGTGCGCTTCGAAGAGGAGATGTTCCGGATCCAATAACATTCAGGAGAGGATTTGCGCATCCTTATTACTCCGCGGAATGAGAACTAGGTCGTTAGACTCCGGCATCTCCCGGAGTCGGAGTATACTAAAAGAACAATGAGCGCTCCGAAAAGAAATGTACCGGGTTCAATAACATCCAGGAGAAGATTCGCGCATCTTTATAATACACTATTTATTTATGACATCTTGATATGCCTCTTTACATGCGGGTTGGGATGAGAAGTCAAGCAGCCACGTTATCTTTACATACTATAAGAAGACTTTGATTCGAAAGAAGGTGTTCAACAGAACCGAGCTATCGCGGATTTCCTCACTCAGTTATTTTTACAACAGTATTGTGGTTGTATTGTAACTAAGTACTATAATTAGCTAACTCTTACTGAGTTAACCTCTTGAATACCACCGGCGTTAGCTAACGTGACTTTTCCGTTAAAGTTTTTTTTATTACCATGGCATAACGTTCAAAATCGCGACCCGTCCCAACTACCCTCGGTTTTTGAGCGGTTAAATCACATTAAACCCAGGTAAGGTATTCCATTATTTCCTTTGCCTTGTTGATTACTAGCTGTTGGTAATCCGTTAACATTAATGACGATAATTTTCGTTACGTCATACATTTATCGGAGTCTTCCTCTACAAAGCTTCAGTAGAGCCCAACAACTTATTAAATCCACGAAAATAGCAATCAAAGTCACAGCGAAGCTGTAGCTGCTTTCCTGATACTAAGAAGGCAAACTAGAACTTGAAGATAAAAGCTTGCTGTGCTGTAGGCAGTACATGCAAAAACAAATAGTTATCTTGTGCTGTGTTCAGTATGTTGATCACAGCCGCGCCTGCCTGCTAACTCGTGAACAAACAATGATCCAGGAAATTAATATGTCTGGTGCATTCCCGAAGAAGTTAGTTAGGAAACTCCGAATGAATCAAACTCAAACTCAAAAGTACTTTATTACTGTAGATATTTACATATACTTAGCAAACGTAATTTTTTGCCTCTTCTCTACATTGGACCACTGTGGGAGAAGAAGGGCGTAGAAACTCCCACAGATTGATTTTTAGATCTCTTTTAAAAATAGTTTGTGCTTAACTAATACAATTATGATTTATTTTTATTTAATAAGCTGGAATAAATAATTACAAAATTATGAACAGCAAGGTCTGTGTTGAGCCAGATTAACCCCATACAGTCCTGTCATTTAAGTAATCTTGAACATTGAAATATCCCTTTTTCGACAAAGTCGCTTTAACATGCTTTTTAAATTGCTCAAATGGCAATTTCAAAATCTCCAGAGGTATCTTATTGTAGTAGAGAATGCACTGACCCTTGAAAGAATTGCTAACCTTCGCGAGTCTAAAACGGGGCGCACATAGTCTGTGATTATTTCTTAGGTAAACATTACAGCTATCGCTAAGTTTGGAAAATGTTGTAAGGTTCTTGCGTACATACATTATATTTTCGAAAATAAATTGACTAGCTACTGTTAGTATGTCAATTTCTTTAAAAAGCTCTCTTAAGGAGTCTGTTCGTTTTAAATTATAAATTGCTCGAATAGCTCTTTTCTGTAAAATAAAAATAGTTTGAATATCCGCTGCTTTCCCCCACAACAAGATACCATAGGACATCACACTATGAAAGTAACTAAAATATACTTACTAGCCTAGATGTAGCCACATCCGTGTTTTGTCTGATGTTTCTAGCAGCGTAAGCCGCAGAACTTAATTTACCAGCCAATTTATCTATGTGGGGTCCCCACTGCAATTTGCTATCAATGGTTATTCCAAGAAACTTCGTATCATTTACTAATTCTAACGTGCTCTTGTCTAACACTAAACTGGTCTCAACTTGCCTGACATTTGGAAGTGAGAATTTGATACACTTGGTTTTACCAGCGTTTAACAATAAATTATTAACTGTGAACCAATTCAAGGTTAAAGACAATACACCATTAACATCATCAAATTCTCCTTTTTGTCTTTCAATTTTGAAGACCAGTGAAGTATCATCAGCAAACAACACTATGTCAGTTAATTTCTCCACCATGAAAGGCAGATCATTTATATATACCAGGAATAAGAAAGGGCCTAATATGGAACCTTGTGGAATGCCCATTTTAACACCCGATCCATCAGATTTTACGCCGTTAACTTCTGCCTTTTGAATTCTATTGCTTAGGTATGATCTTAGTAGATCCAACGCTTTATTTCTAACTCCGTAATGATTTGATTTAATTAATAGCGCATTATGATCAACACAATCAAACGCCTTCGACAGGTCGCAAAAAACTCCGATAGCATCCTGTGCGGCCTCCCATGCAGAATAAATATGAGATACAAGGGTAATACCTGCATCCGTAGTCGATTTACCCCTAGTGAAACCGTATTGTTTGGCGTGGAGTTGTTTTGTACGGTTGAAGTGTGAGAGCATTTGATTGAGTATAATCTTTTCAAATATTTTACTTAGTGTTGGAAGAACAGATATTGGTCTGAAATTTGAAGGATCACCCTTATCTCCCGACTTGAACAGAGGTATCAGTTTACTGTGTTTCATGAGGTCTGGGAAAGCCCCATCGTCAACACATTTATTGAATATATAAGCTAAGTGTGTGTTATAACTAGAATTACTGAACCAATGACTTTGACTGATATACCCCACAGGTCTTCCGTATATTTTAAGTTAAGTAATTTAAACGTTTTGACAATGTCCTGGGGATATACATGATGAAATTTTAAATATACATTACTGGCGCTAGTGTTATTTTTTAATAAAGTCTCTGCTTCATATGGCGATGAATTTAGACGGTCTGTTGTGAGTAAGGGTACATTGGTGAAGAATGTTTCAAAAGCTCGAGCAACATCAGCGCTGGATTTAACAACATCATCACCTATCTTTAGGCAGAAATCATTGTCCCTTGGTATAACTTTGCCAGTTTCGCGGTTTATTATTTGCCAAACTGTTTTCATTCTATTATTTGAATTTTGAATTTTTCTATTAATGTGTAAAGTTTTTGCAGTTCTACAAACCAACTTGAAAGTTTTGGAATATTTTTTAACGTAGTCATGAAATTTTCGATCAAAGTTATAGGTTTTTTGTTCATAAAGGTCATATAAGATAACTCTACTTTTACGAATTCCAAACGTTGCCCAGTCATTAAATTTAGATTTACCGTTGTAGTCACAGACTTTCTTTAATTTAAAAACTTTATTGAATTCTGTCTGAATAATGCTGAAGAAGTCTGAGTAGATTTTGTTTGGGTTCTGTTCATCAAAATCCGGTACTGGCAAATTTATATCTAACTTTTTCATATACGTCTCTAGTCTATGGGATGTAATAATAATAATAATAATAATAATAATAATAATAATAATAATACCTTGGACACTATTTACACACATTGATCTAGCCCCAAACTAGGATTACCTGTATCTTGGGTACTAGACAACGATACACATACTTATATAGATAAATATAATACTATGCCTATAAAATGATGGATCAGTCCTATTTTTACTGGCAATTGGGAATGAAACTGTTTGACCACTGTGATCGGAGGGTAAGCAGTTAATTACATTTTTATTTGTGAATGCACAGTCACAAAATACGTTATCTAAGCAAGTTTGGCTGGTAAGTGTAATTCTAGTCGGCTCTAGAAATATATGACATAAATTAAATGATTTGAACAGCGTTATTAATCATTGTTTCAATGTTGTATCTACAAGCAAATCTACATTAAAATCGCCACAAATAATTAACTTTTTTCTGCTATTACAAAGTATAATGAGGGCATCCTCCATAATTTTCTCGAACATTTCAAAATTGCCATGGCCGTTTTCATCTCTCGAAGGTTTGTAGATACAAACAATAATATGGCTATCCAACTCAACACAGGATACCTCTATTTGTCTTTCTACAGTAAGTGCAAGAATATCTTTCCGTTGTTTCACCTTAATATTATTTTTTACTAAGATTAAAGAACCACCTCTATCGGCAGTCTCTCTATTGTAATAACTGACAATTTTGTAATTATTTATGTTAAAAGACATCATATTTTCCTTTAACCAGTGTTCTATAATACAAATAACATCGGTGTCTGAATGATTAAGAAATAATTCTAATACAAGTTCTTTGCCAGGTAGCCCCTGCATGTTTTGATGGGAAATATTTAAGTGGGGCTTACCCTTTATCCTAGTATTTTTCATTTGATTGCCAGAAAACCCCTGCTTATTTTGTAAAATTTTCTTATGTTTTGAGGGGTCCTCTTTTGTCGAACTATCTAGTTTAAAACACTACTATTAGTACTAATACTAACTAAAACTGAAGGCGACTGCGTTATAGTATTTACAACTGTGTCGCATATATTATACGCTAACAATGTAGCTACTCGTTTTTTTGTTTTATGAGACAGGTACATAGTATCCCGAGTCAAAGTAAAGTTATGAATAAAATTATTCATGTCGAAATATAAAATAGCATCACTATGATGACACGTTATATTGTATAGATGCATGTTCATTCTATGTACACTTTTATTTTGTTTCCCCGATAAATTAGAACAATAGGGAAAGTTACATAGAATAAACTTGCACTTCGTCTTATTATATAAATTGAGCAGTACCTCTATACCGGTATCTAATGCACTCCGACTAATGTTTGAGTGGTTTCCTACCAGTATAACAATGGTGGTATTTTCATCAAAATTCCTTACAGCTATCTTTTTTATAATATCCTCAAAGGAACTATTAGGACAACAATTATTTGTCACTTGTTGCTTAAGGCCATAATGCAAAAACATGCAAAAATCTACACCTATCTTATCTGAATAAACTACAGTTCTTTTGTTTGTTCTTCTCGGAGCACGATTTGAGGTGAGTGGCGGGACACTCGTGTTGGAGTGCGGTGCGATGCACGTGCCAGCGGGCGGCGCGGCAGTCGCGGTAGCGAGCGGTGCAACGCGTGTAACTCGCGGCAGCGTGCAGCATGACACACGACTCAGCAGGCAGCGCGACACGTGCGTCACTTAGCGGCGCGGCGCTCGCGCTGATGAGCTGTGAGGTGCCTCCTCGACGACGACGGCGACGCTGTTTCTTGGTCGGGACAGCAGTGGGCGTTGCAACACTCACGTTGAGGGGGGTCAAGACCAGAGTTTGTGATGTGGGCTGATCCTTCTTGCTGGTGTCATCCTCCTTGCTGGTCTCATCCTCCTCGTCCTCAATTAGAATGCCTACCAATTCCGCATTCTGGCGTTGTAGTTGTAGCAGCTCAGATGTTGCAGCTCTGAGTTCGACTAACTCACTCTGTTCTTTGGCATAACATTGGAGTGCGTTTGACAGGAGGTCACGTAGATGCTGGATTTCTATTCGGGCATCTTGGAGGTCTGACTGTAAACCTACATTTTCAGCCTCCAACTCCACCGGTGGTGTGTTACCTGTGCCAGATGTGATGATGGTGACCTCTCTGGCGGTAATCTCGAAGGGAGCGGTGTTAGGCTCGACCTCAGATACCGGGCAATTCTTGTGAAGGCATTGTTGTGATTGTTGCGAAAGCTCGTGTACTCTCTGTAAATTTGTGTTGCTGTCTGCTATTATTTTATCTAGTTCTATTATTTGTTCTGCTTCTGATTGTGAGTAAGCAGTAGCCATATTTTGCAGTTCAATCTCGAGTTGCGATATTTTCAGCTCTAAATCAGTGACTATTTTCTGATACTCTTCAGTTCTTTCCTGTAGCAATCTTGAAAATCCTGATTTTTTATTATTTTCCGGTGTCTGGCAACTGTTAAGCTTCTGTAGCCGGTTCCGGGTCTGGACAATAGTTTTACTTATTTTTCTGGATTTTTAAAGTATTTTCTTGTTTTTAACAGCGGTGTAGTTTTCTTATTAGTACTTGTTAAGTAATTTATTATTGGTTTTGGCTGCTGTGTTGGAGTCAAATGAATTTGCCCGACCAACTCATGGTAAAGAGAGATATTTTTTTCTGCGTCTTCCTCAGCCTTTTCATCATTTTTCATAATTTTCAATCCAACAACAACTTCACTTTTAACAACAACTTTATAAAGTCGGAAACTACTTGACACGTAAAAGGAAGTGTCACTCGCGAGGTCTAAAGCTCACAGAGCCACTAGTCAATATAGAAATATTATTAAAACTACTGTTTACGGACGTAAGGACACACCAGTCCTACTGAGCTGGTGTGTCCGTACCTAAACATCGAAGATACGGGGTGTCTTAGGAACAGCAATAGAACACCCCCCTAAAATGATTAGATTAGGATTAAGATAGGCTTAAAAATTATATAACTATCTCATAGTAGCGGGGGCCATCTGCCTACCCCACCCCCGCTAACATGCCACTATAATGCCCTTTGACTATGAGCTGATGTCCGCTCGTAAAATCGGGTAAGCAGGCAAACTCCCCCCATATATATCATACACACATATATATCGCCCAAATGGGCAAATTGCAGGTAGAAAGCCTTCTGCATATACCGAGGCCATGGCTCACAGTTATATCGATTATCGATAACTGACATACAACATAACAAAGGAGTAGTTTTTAGTCCGTATACTACACGAGCTGATGCCCGCTCAATGTGTAGGGACCCGGATATAGCAGAGTGGTCTGACTCCTGGGCATGGATAATTCCATTTTCTCCCCTCCAACAAAAAAAAACAGCAATAGAACACAAATCATCAATTTTTCGTATCGAGGGGCACGGCAGTGCCCCCGCCAAGTCGAGCGCGAAGCAAACACTGCCGTAATATCCTTTACTGGAACCATTTCGCCGCATTTTCAGGCCCCTATTTGAGAACCTCTGGATAAGACCAGAACGCAGAAATTTTCGTCATCCAGTAAGCTATAATCACATACTTAAACCCTAACTCTGTACCAAATTTCAGCACTTTGAGTTTATGGGAAGTACAAGTACTAGTAGTAAACAAAATAATTCATGCACAATAATGATATAAGTAGGTACATATACCTATTACTACTACTACACCTAATTTATATAATATTATACATAACATACATACATACATACATAACATACACATACAAATATATTTATACATATCGTCGCAAAATGACCAGGACCGATGGCTGAGGGCGTCCCGAGGATGGGTGTGATGGGTACTCGAGCATTGGAGGCAACAGTTTTGTTATAACACAGTTTATTAACTTTAGGGCACGAATCATGTACTAGACACAGAATAATGACACTTGACACTGGGAGCACTAGTAACAGTCACACTAAACACGGGGAGTACTAGATACATAATAACCACACCAGACACAGGGACTGGCTAGTCCAATAATGTGGGAGGAGGTGCGCTCCGTACGACTGCTCGATACAGACTGACCCGCTGACTGGCGCGCACGCCCTTTTTGTAGCATGCACAGCTAACCTCCCAATTATTGGCCCAACCTAAGCGAATGCATGTATCGCTTGTGTCACCGTACTTATCTCTACTACCTTACGCTATAACTATAGCTCAATTCGTACACTATGACACGGCCAACCTGACATTCTAGTCGTCCACGACTGTATCATCTGTGAAACAACAACTACATTTCGCTCGATCATCCTGACTCTTAAGTAGTATCTCATTTTTTACAATAGTTTTAGGACTGTCTACCAAGCACACACAATTTAGAAAAGTATTCAAATAATCAATTTCTCTCACTAAAATATTCTCACGGATTCTTTTCATACCCGAAGCCCAGCCTAAGGTGTCCGTGCCCACGGAATCTTTTACTAGTGGAGCCCCACCCTACCGTGTCCGTACCTACGGAATCTTTTAGTCTTGTCCGTGCCCACGGATTCTTTTCATCCCCGAAGCCCAGCCTAAGGTGTCCGTGCCCACGGAATCTTTTGCGCCATCTGTGCCCACAGATGAACGCCTTCGTCGCAACGATGCCAACCCGTGGCCAACCCCAACCAACGGAATCCAACTCCAACATTTCCGTACCAACGGAATCCAACCCCAACATATCCGTACCAACGGATTCCAAGCTCAACATATCCGTACCAACGGATACCAATCTTATCTCTGTACCACAAAATCTAAGGTACCTATGCAAACATTTCAAAATACTATATTGTGTGTGCCTAGTCGAAAGTGACACTCGACTTAGGATGTATGCTATTTGACTTAATTCACCAAATATCGCATTGAAGATCAATTGACATTGTGAGTTAACTAACAAATTACTAAGTAAACCATGAATCAATAAGGTTACGATTAGGTTTGCCCGGCAAAGGCTTCTGGTGAAACTGCAACACAACCATCTGCAACAATAAAAAAACAGCACAGTATCCGTTCGGCTATGCCTTCACTAAACCACAGTAAATTGATCACCACTCATTGATAAAGATCTATTCAGTCTCTAAGACACAAGTTGATTTCAGTTTCAAAGTCAAACCATCATTTATTCACCGCATAAAACTGATATTCTAATAGCCAAATTAACCAAAATATTATAGCCAATGAATAGAGTATCCAATACCACCAAACAAACAAGGCCTGTTTGTCATCTCCAACAACATCAACCAGTGGCTCCGCGAGAACAGTAGACCTCACTTGTTTAGAACATCTTGTGGCTCTGCTAGATTTACATTAGAATTTTGTTGATCGATGATGAGTCAGCCATTAACAAAATGACGGAACGTAAACGTTTGTCGTTACCATTCTATTTATTGGTTCAAATTGACTGAATTTTGGCAATTTTCCTATTCAAATTGTAGCCTATCGATCACACATAATTCAGGCATCTAGCTTTATCTACAGGGGGGGTCGAAAATACCCCGAAGCAACTTCCTTTTCCTTGCAATATCCTGTGCAGAATGAAGTCTCTAGTGCGCCTCTCAGGTCCGATTGAAATCCGTCGACAAACGAAGCCACAGCAAACATCCCCCTATTTTCCAAAATAAAAAATCGCGATCACTAAAAAAAATAAAAAAACACGAAACTTGTGTTACAAAATCAGCTGAAAAATGCGACATGAAGGCAAGAATACACAGTCGGACAAAGACTCTTTCACCAATCTTGAAACTATAATAATAATGATAATACCTTGGACACTATTGACACGCATTGAAACTGGACGTCTCGCACGCCCTGTCAACCAAGATAACCACAAGAATAGAAATTAAGACGATAGTAAGTGTCACATTCGTGCTCTAAGCTCACCAACATGTTCATCCTCTCCAAAGATCACAATCACAACAGTGTTCTTCAAGGATCACTTTACAGAGTCAAACCATAACCTTCTCTGGCCTTTGGCAAGACCCAACCAATTGAACCGCGCACACCTTACTCAAACATCATATCATCATAGAAATATTGACTTAATATCCGAAACTCTTGCATTTTCCGCAAACTATCTTGCAGCTTTGCCCAACAAAGCTCAACACTCTCCTTCCAGTCTTGCATCGGCCCAAATCCATGTCTGAAGGACACGAGGCGGCAAGAGTATCTGAATTTACATCAAATTATAAACCCAAATTAAAACCAATGTCTTAATGACAACAAACAAAATGATTTTCTAAATAAAGATACTAGTAGCCCTTTGGGCAGTAGACCTCGCTAACAGAGGGGACTGTGAACCCATTTTTTTGGTAAGTATTTTAGATTCAAACAAAATCAAGTAGTAAAGTAGCCGCACCAATAACTTTGTAAACTACATTTTGCAATTTAAAATACAATCTATTGACTTTTCACGAAAATAGTTATAGTTTATTTCACTCACTCTCATGGTCTGTATAAATCCTCTTTCTTTAATAATCCATCTCCTTCTTAGATTAGTCCAAACTTGGTATGTTTTGAAAAGATTTCTTGGATTTTTAGAAAACAAGCGGCCGAAAGGTAATGGTGTAGTATATTGTAAGAACCGGTTCATGAAGACCTTTAATAAAACCCATACAAAAAATTAATGACGTCATAACTCCACACCCCCCCCCCATGGGGAAAATCGAGAAGAGCACTCGACAAAAAAAAACTTTTAATTCAAGGAACACGTGTGCCATGTTTTGTGAGGATCGCTTGAAAACTGTGGCCCCTAGACCGGAACTGACAAACATTGCGACAGACGAAAGCAAAATCGGTCTCCTATCTTGTAAAAATGGAGCCCTTCGCTCGCTTATTCAAAAATGTTCGAATACAACTCAGCTTGAACAAAGTTTCTAGTGTCTGTCCTACACCACCCATCAGCCATTATGAGTTCTAGAGGGTTGGCTCCAGTCACTCTATTTACAGTGAAATCAAAAGAAAAATCGCTGTGAAATCTCAGTGTCAAGTCAATCTCGTTTTAAGTAGTGACTAACAAGATTTTTGCAGGTATTTTCAAAAAAATGCTACATGGTTTCTGCAACCGCGAACGCCTCCAGTTGGCACGAATGGAACGTAGAAAACTGTTGTTTTTTGCTGAAATTTTCCACATCATAACGACTTGAACAGAATAACTCCACATCCCTCTCCTGCAAAAAGGCTGCACTGTACAAGCCTACACCAAGTAATCTACGTACGATCATTCAACCACTTCAATTGCAGATCTTATGAAAACACAAATAGTATGCGAACTGTACCAAAAAATAATTTGCGATAACAATAAAACAAGAATAGTGTCAGAAATCAGCTCGGACAATCTGCCATAGAATCAAAACAAACTGTCTAGAATAATAACAACTCAAAGAATATCACAGATCAAGAACAAGAGAGCCGCTTTACACCAAAAGTTAAAATCAAACTACAGGCCTAAAACTACAATCTATGAACTTGTAAATTCAACAAAGTCTTAACGATTGCTCCGATTGCCAGTTCTATCGGCCCTGTGGTCCGTATGCAGTAGATAACCATCTCAGTCGCGTAATTATCACTCAAAGGGCACTGCTACACTTAGTATGCAGCCAACGTGTACCATTTAGTTAGTTATCGTTGATTGATATGACACTTGTTCAAAATGTCATTACCTATAGTCTATCCATACTACTTCAACTTCAACTTCAACTTTAATTCATGGCAATCTGTCCTGCTATTGCCAGTCAATTTCTGCCAGTATCATGTAGTGGAGGCACATGTGAAGGGACGCGGGGCAAATCTTAAATTGGCTGAAGACATTTTAGTAGGTGTCTATCTGAAATAAAGTTTTACATTATTGGTTAGTTCCATGCAATATATACATAACACACACAAAATAAACTAAGGGACAACACAATAACATAAAGGGAAGGCAGGGGATATCTATTATAATTTTATTTTGTTAATGTGGATAAATTTAGCTAATAAAAATACTATCTTTGGGTTGGGGAATAGGGAAAGAAGGTGGCGGATATTAGTAGGGATAGGGAGATCGATTGAGGGAATTAGGGAGTACAAGGAATCAAGGCCATAAATGGGGCAGTTAAAGAAAATATGATCAACGGACCCATCCTCAAGACCGCACTCGCAAATGGAGGAATCTCTGATTTTTATTTTCTTTAAAAACACTGGAGAACAGCAGTGACCTAAGCGTATTCTGCATAAAATTTACACTAATATCTTTGGTAGTTTTAAAAAAAATGAAAAACCATGGCTTGCTTGGAATACTTGGCTGAATCGAAGCGTAAAAAGCTCCTTTATTTCGACTTGATTCATGCCACACATCCGACCAAGTCTTCTGAAGATCTTTACCGGGAATGCTGAGCAAGTCATAACAGTGATTAGAGAAGTACTTTCGATTACTGTTATTATCTAGGGCCGCACGTTTAGCCAACTCATCAACGTGATCATTACCAATAATGCCAGAATGACTAGGGATCCAAACCATAATTACAGCTAAATATTTTTGGGAACATTTATAAAGGATATTTTTTATTTCCATAATAATATTACTATGCACTTTTGATTTAAATTGGTTTTGTTGGAGGGCTTGTAAGCAACTTTTGGAGTCCGAAATTATTAAAGATTGTCTTATATTATGGGATTCAATAAACGAGCACGCATTATCCTGTGTACACTGAGCTTTGAGGCGGGCTCTGAAGTTTAATTTCTATTTTAGAATTTCTGAAAGTATACTGCGAAACCTGTCGGTACTGTCTCTTCCAGCCTGGAGGCCTCAGTATAAAAATATTGCCAGTCTTCCCATCTTGATCTTAAAACCGAGTTGAAGGACGAGTTTGCTAAAAGAGAACCTTTTACAATATTAAGATCCAAAATAATTTTCGGAGTGAAGAGGACAGTTGGCAGGGGGAAACAATATAAGGGTAATTTATCTTTTCGGATGATTGGGCAGGAGTTCTCGATGTTTTTAAGCTTTCGGAAACTCTTGAGAATAAGAGGAGGACTCTTACATTTCCAATATTCATTACGAATATTGCAAATATTGTTTAGGGATCCTAATTTAAAAAAGAGGATGATTTGAGAATAAATAAGCCTTATATATAAACCGGTCAGAGAGATATTGTCTCCTTAGAATCAAAGAAGGATCTCCGCACTCCACCTGTAAGGCATTGATAGGAGATGATTTCATGCATCCAGTTATAATTCTAAGTGAATTAGAATAAAGTGCCTTTATTGTCTTTTCGCATTTATTAACAATATAATTTAGATGAACGGAACCAGATAATTTTGAGTCTAGGAATACTAAGAATTTTACAGAATTACGAACAGGAATAGAGGAATTGTTTATTTTTAAATCTATGTCAGTAATGTCCCTCTTTCTAGAAAACACTACCACAGTGCTCTTAGAAGCTGATAGATTGAGACCATTGGATAGCAGCCAAGCATGCAATAAGTTGAGAGAGACTTGCATTGACTCCCCAGCATCTTCAACACTTGAGCTAGGAATGTACAGACACAGATCGTCAGCATATTGTAAATTTTGACAATCGTTATTTAGGGAAGTATGAAGAGAAGCAGTATAAATATTATACTATATACTGGACTGAGAACAGGTCCCTGGGGGAGGCCTCTCCACACCGTACGGGGTTCAAAGCTCTCGCCAGGGATAGTCAATAGTCAATAGTCAATAGTCAAAGTGCTTTATTACTGTAGATATTTACATATACTTAGCAAACGTCATTTTTTGCCTCTTCTCTACATTGGACCACTGTGGGAGAAGAAGGGCGTAGAAACTCCCACAGATTTATTTTTAGATCTCTTTTAAAAATAGGTTGTGCTTAACTAATACAAATATGAAAAATTTAATTGTTAGTTCAGTTCAGTTCAGTTCAGTAGTTTATTGCCGTAAATGTCATGTTTATACAAGGTCTTACACATAATTATAATAGGTAGGAATCAATGTCATTTTACCCTTGGGGCATAGCAATTACAATACACGTATCATAAGACGTAAAAATAAGAAAATCGTAATAAATCAAAATAATACAACAACAATACAAATACAAATACACAAACAAACGGGCGATTCTTAGAACTAGTCAATTAAATACTACCAAATAACTAATTCAAAATGTCATACAATTAATAATTATAAAATTCATTCAACCCACTAAAATGTCATCAGTATTAAAATTTATAATTATAGAATTCGTTCAGATCATAGGGACATATTTTTATTAAATGCTGTCTTAGAATATTAAAAAAAATTGTGTCTGGCAAAGTTTTTATTTCGTCGGGGAGCTTATTATAAACCTTTATGGCAACCATCTTTGCGCATCGAGAGTATGCGACAGTCCTACAAGCTGGCACCTCCAGATCGCCCTTTTGTCGCTTGTTGAGCCGTTCACTAGCTCCTAGGGGTCTCATTGGAAACTTTACCGGATATCGCCTTACCAGTTTGCAGAGTTCTATTATGTACAGAGCTGTGATTGTGTGGATTTTAAATTTTACAAAGGAGTCTCTACATGAGATCTTGTTTGACTTGAGTCCGTCAATTATCCGCACACATCTCTTTTGCAAAACGAATACTTTTTTTATGTCTACGCTATTGCCCCATATTGCCAAACCGTACAGTAACCTAGACTGGACGAATGCGTAGTATGCCTGCAAAGTAGCTCTTAAGGTAGAAATTCTTGCTAACCCTCTCAATGCGTAACAAAAGCTACTCAACTGGTTTCCCACGCACTCAATATGTTTTTTCCAGCTCATGTATTCGTCACTACTGATACCCAGGAATTTGGCATGCGATACTAACGAACAGTTTTGACCGTCAAAGTCCACCGTTAGAGCTAACTCCTGGGTGTTATAGTTCCTGAAATGCACTATGTTAGTTTTGCCGACATTTGTACTAAGTTGGAGTTGCTTGAACCAGCCTATAAGAGTATTTATAGATTGAGATATCCGGTCTGCTATGTTACTCTCTTCATCTCGTTGAAATTTAAAAAAGACAGATACGTCATCTGCGAACATTATGATTTTATCTTCTATCAAGTTTGGGAGATGGTTAACATAGAGAAGGAAGAGTATAGGTCCCAATATGCTACCTTGTGGAACGCCTTTATTAATACTAGTAGTTTCTGATTCTGCATTTATTTGAGTCCTTGATTGGTCCAATATTGGTAGCAGCACACTTTGTTGTCTTCCTTTCAAGTATGAGCTGAACCACTCTGCCACTGTCCCCCGAATACCATACCGATACATTATATCCAATAAGGTTGTATGGTTGACGTAATCAAAGGCTTTAGAGAGATCGAGAAGAACTGTGACTACATTCTCTTTACCGTTAAGGGCCTCTGCTACAAAGTCCGTCATATCAAATATAGCATCTACTGTCGAGATGCCTCGTCGGAATCCGAATTGTTCCTTAACTAGGATTTTTTTAAGAGTAAGGAATGTGTATAACCTGTTTGCCATAACCTTCTCAAACACTTTCGACAAAACCGGTAGTAGAGAAATGGGTCGATAATTATTGACATCAAGCATTAATTATTGATTAATAAGCAGGAATAAATAATTACAAAATTATTAACAGCAAGATCTGTGTTGAGCCACATTAACCCCATACAGTCCTGTCATTTAAGTAATCTTGAACATTGTAATATCCCTTTTTCGACAAAGTCGCTTTAACATGCTTTTTAAATTGCTCAAATGGCAATTTCAAAATCTCCAGAGGTATCTTATTGTAGTAGAGAATGCACTGACCCTTGAAAGAATTGCTAACCTTCGCGAGTCTAAAACGGGGCGCACATAGTCTGTGATTATTTCTTAGGTTAACATTACAGCTGTCGCTAAGTTTGGAAAATGTTGTAAGGTTCTTGCGTACATACATTATATTTTCGAAAATAAATTGACTAGCTACTGTTAGTATGTCAATTTCTTTAAAAAGCTCTCTTAAGGAGTCTGTTCGTTTTAAATTATAAATTGCTCGAATAGCTCTTTTCTGTAAAATAAAAATAGTTTGAATATCCGCTGCTTTCCCCCACAACAAGATACCATAGGACATCACACTATGAAAGTAACTAAAATATACTAGCCTAGATGTAGCCACATCCGTGCTTTGTCTGATGTTCCTAACAGCGTAAGCCGCAGAACTTAATTTACCAGCCAATTTATCTATGTGGGGTCCCCACTGCAATTTACTATCAATGGTTATTCCAAGAAACTTCGTATCATTTACCAATTCTAACGTGCTGTTGTCTAACACCAAACTGGTCTCAACTTGCCTGACATTTGGAAGTGAGAATTTGATACACTTGGTTTTACCAGCGTTTAACAATAAATTATTAACTGTGAACCAATTCAAGGTTAAAGACAATACACCATTAACATCATCAAAATCTCCTTTTTGTCTTTCAATTTTGAAGACCATTGAAGTATCATCAGCAAACAACACTATGTCAGTTAATTTCTCCACCATGAAAGGCAGATCATTAATATATACCAGGAATAAGAAAGGGCCTAATATGGAACCTTGTGGAACGCCAATTTTAACACCCGATCCATCAGATTTTACGCCGTTAACTTCTGCCTTTTGAATTCTATTGCTTAGGTATGATCTTAGTAGATCCAACGCTTTATTTCTAACTCCGTAATGATTTAATTTAATTAATAGCGTATTATGATCAACACAATCAAACGCCTTCGACAGGTCGCAAAAAACTCCGATAGCATCCTGTGCGGCCTCCCATGCAGAATAAATATGAGATACAAGGGAAATACCTGCATCCGTAGTCGATTTACCCCTAGTGAAACCATATTGTTTATATATATACGAAGTGAGATTGATCTAGACATAAGCAGACTGCAAATGCAGTTTCTCATTCTTACAGGGATGTTCAGCTGTTGTAACTTGTACCTGAGCACCGAAAGAAGTACATTGTCATAAGCAGCAGATATGTCCAAGAACACAGCTAGGACAGATTGTTTTTTGGAGAAAGCTAGCCGAGCATCAGTGACGAATATGCTAAGACTATCAGATGTACTGTAGCCTTTGCGAAAACCAAATTGAGATTGAGCAAGGATACCCTTAGACTCCACAAACCACTCCAATCGATTTTTAATGAGATGCTCTAGGGTTTTTGCCAAGACCGAGGACAGGGCTATAGGTCTATAATGATCAGCTACATCCAGGGAGTTACCGGGTTTCAGAAGGGGGATAACGATTTATTCCTTCCAAGAGTCTGGAACATAACCTGTTTTATAAAAAATGTTCACAAGTTTTAACAGATAATAATAATAATAATAATAACCTCTTTATTACAAGAGTGAAATGAAAAATTCATAAAAATATAATAATAATAATACCTTGGACACTATTTACACACATTGATCTAGCCCCAAACTAGGATTTCCTGTATCTTGGGTACTAGACAACGATTCACATCCTTATATAGATAAATATTACACTTAGATAGATAAACAACCAAGACTAGGGTACAAACATCCATTCTCATCAAACAAATATTTGCCCCCACCGGGACTCGAACCCGGGACCCTTGGCTTCGTAGGCAGGGTCACTGCCGACTCGGCCATTCGGGTCGTCTCTAAAGCTGGCAGGCCTGCATTTATTTGTTAGAAATTAATATGGGAATCCATCCATCCCAGGGGCTGAGTCGCGGACATGGGCTAATACTGATTGAAGTTCTGCATCCAAAGGGTCATTGATAGTAGGTAATGTATGGGAATTGTAAGATTCCTCTAGGAGAGGGAAATAGTCAGGAGCAAATTTATTAAGGAAATTTATAGCAATATGATGGGGGATGCGGGGAGAGTTATGATTAGCACAACCCCTTCTATACCTGTTAATATAACGCCAAACCAAACTAGCTGGAGTTGATGGAGAAAGAGTGGAACAAAATCGTTTCCACCCCTGGTATTTTTTCTTTCTAAAGAGACGTCTGGATCTAGCCACTATTTTACGATAGCTAACTAGGTTATCAACGGTCATAGCAGATATGTAGATTACTTCAGCATTATTGCGAGCTTTGATTATTTCTGTACACTCTCTATCCCACCATGGTGGAGGAGATACTTTTTCAGAAGCCGAGTTCTTAAGCGGGATCGATTCTTCAGCAGCAGATGTTATAGCGTGAGTGAATTGGGAGTAGCAATCACCAGCATTGCCCTCATGAACATCAGGAAGAGAGCTGGTGAGTAGGCTAAGTTTATCAGAATAACCATCCCAGTTGGCTTGAGACATACGGTACTTTGATAAGGGGTTGAAGTCCCTGTGGGGGATGGATGACGAAGGAATGGTCATTTTTAATGGGAAGTGGTCACTACCATGTGTAAGGTTCAACCTATGCCAGAAGATCAGGGAAGCCAGGTCTGGGGAACATAGTGACAATTCAACACAGCTTTTGTTTTGATTTGGGGGAGTTAATCGTGTAGCTAAACCAGCATTCAGCAAACATAGGTATAAGTCATCAAAGAGATCTACTAGGGCCCTACCAAAACTGTCGTTACGAGGGGAACCCCAAGCCGAGTGATGGCCATCAAAGTCACCTAATATTAGATAAGGAGGGGTTAAAACCGAAAATATACGTCTTAAATCTGGAAGAAAGGTTAGATTAGGATGAGGGGTATATATGGAATGAATAGAAATACCTTGAACAACAACGCCTACTACACTAATTTCATTATTATGGGGTGGAATAGGAATTGAAATAGGACAAACACAATTATTTACAAATAGGGCTGAACCGCCCCCACTGCCATCCTGTCTATCATCACGGAAAGAGCAATAGCCGCGCAGGCTAAAGCGTCTTACTGGCTTCAGCCAGGTCTCCGTGATGGCAAAGACAAGAGGGAATGTTTATTTATTTAAAAAAGTATGTCATTTATTTTTAATTCAACGCTTCTCGCGTTCCATTGAAGAATGGCCAGTGGAGCCATTGAAACGGTTTACAAATGAGAGGAGTTGTGAAGCTACGTGGTCAGGTATAGAATTGTTACTGGAAATCATTGAGGTGAGGAGTGACAGCAGTAATGATATAACATTATCTGCTGGAGAGGACTGAGTTTGAGATTGGCTTTGTAAAGCACAACCATTCTGTGGTTCGGGGATTGTGAAAGAGTTAATAATGTTCTGATGAGATATCTTGTCAAACCCGGATGAGGTGAATTTACTAGGTTTTGGGGATTTGAAGATAGTTTTTCTGTAGCCAGAAGAAGGAGCATAGAAAGGTGGAGAAGACTGGGTTTGGTAAGTTTGGGAGGCTGATATACTCGGCGCCACGACTAAAGAGCTTTGTCCTTGAATGCGCAGTAGTCACTTTTCACAAGTGTTTGGCGCGGGGAAGTGAGGAGCGACGGGGGCGGTAGTCAGCGCCGGCACCTGATTCGTTGATCAGTCGCTTCCCGATGTCCGCACCGAAAGCACGTCTCGAAGCTTCTTGAGTACAGTCGCATACAATATTACCCAACGTTATCTTTCGCCCCGGTCGAAAATGCCGAAAAATAAAGTACTGACTAGGCAAGCTAGAAAAATGGTTTACGATGTGAACTGTTATATCAAAAAAGAGTCTGATGAAATCGTTGCTGATTTAAAACTGGCGAAGACCACATCAGCCACCTCTTCCATCACACTACAAAACTTGTTAGAAGCCACAATTCAAAATTTAAATGATTTAATGGAAGGAATATCATTACTGTCAGATGAATAATATTTTTTGTGTTAAAAACTTAATTGTGGTTTAATTGTTACAAATTATTAGTCAGCGGGAAGAAAAGAGTGTGCAGGACTATTACTACAAGTATCTATATTCACTAGGCCCTAGTGACTAGGGGCATTCTATGCTAGGGGGTTATTTATATATAGGTTTCAACCTTGACGTTAACAAATGTTGTCAATAGAGAGTACCTATAGTTTATTTGACACAAAGTCCATTATTTACATCGGCCAATATCCCAATCAACAAAATATCAAACAGAGAAAAAATAGAAGTGAAGAAAGTCCTGAACACTCATTCCTTCACACTAACCCTAAAAACGCACTTCGGAATTATGCCGCGACTGTACACATGCGCAGTAATCCCCGCCAGTTTCTCCGAGAGCTCTTTATTCGTGGCACCGAGTATACCTCCGCATAGGACCTGTATGGAGCAGGGAAGCATTTAGATGATTCTTCATAAGATATGTTCTTCTCTGCCATAATATGTTTAATGTTCTTTTGTCTTAATTGCTCCGGACAATCTTTACTTGTGGCCAAGTGATTGCCACAGCAAAAGAGACAAGATGGTTTCTTGTTGCATGAATCAGTAGTATGGTTTTCACCGCATTTCGAGCACCTAGGCTTGGACCTGCACTTTGGTTTCGTGTGCCCATATCGGCAGCAGTTGAAGCATTGGACTGTGGGGTATTGATACAGTTTCACAGGTAAGGATGTATAACCAGCAAAAACTTTAGTTGGGAGCACTTGCCCATCAAAGGTGGCTATGACCGATTGGACAGGTTTCCATTCCGATATATCCTGAGAATTAACCTCCCGGTTAATTCTTCGGACCTCAGTATTTTTTCTATTCCGTCGGGGACTTGAATGTTTAGTAGGACCTCTTCATCAGTCCAGTCCTGCGACATCTCTTATTACACCCTTACGGGTGATATTATAGGTGGGAATGCTGGCAATATATCCTTTGTCAAATAGTTTGGTACAGATTAGGAAGCAGTTAGCTTGCTCTGGTTTAGTGAACACCACAGAGACTCTATTCCTCCCAATCCGCTTGATCCCATCAGGTTTGATACCAATAGTGTGACTGTTCATGAGAAACTTTCCGAACCTGACCGGGTGCATGGTAGATCCAGAACGTTCATCAGTATCAGATCGGGATACATGAACCAGGAAGGGAGCTTTATCGGAGGTCGAGTACCTCATTCTGCCAGTGCTTTTATGAATCTTGTTTACTGGTGTTGATTTTTCGATTGCACTCGGGTCTTCAACGCTTAAGTTTCTTAGCCTGCCCATCACAAGCAATGTGTTCTGAGTCAGATGAAGATTTGTAATAATTATTATCGCTCAAGGGCGAGAAGGGCGGAGCAGGGGGAGATGAGGCGTTGGAGGACCCATCGAATAAATCCTGGGAAGCTTTATTTTTGTCAGGGGGTTCAGGCTCAATTTCATCCATGATTAAGGAATGTTACATCCCCAAACACGGAAGGAAAAACAAACACTGTGTACCACTTACCAAGTAGAAAGCACAAAAACAACAAGACAAACAATAATACAGGACAATCACAAGATATACAGATACTAAAAAGTACTAATTCCGAGCGGAAATTGGCAAAAGAAACAAAAATTTTTAATTCTCCAATGTTCTCACCTTCAACACTTTTTAGCGAATCCTATCCATACTAAGAAGTTACTGGACAGCTAACCTAAAACTTCATAAAATACACTTTTTAAAACACTAGGGATGTTACCAAAATAATCGGAAAGAATCGAAATTGTTTATTCAGTTAAACTAACCGAAGAGTTTTCATCGTCATCACTGCTATCCGCACTTAGGGATATAATTAGTTCATTTTCAACTATATTGTCTATTCTAATGTCTCTTTGCAAATCTTGTAAAAAGAAAACCCTTTGTTTTACGTACAACTTTCCCCATTTTCAGCAGAGCCATCATTTTGCCGGTGCTGAAGGGTGGCTCGGTATTATTGTGTGTAAAAGTACGCACTAACGTGCGAAATAGTCGTACAATTTCACCACTTATTCACGAGCTTGACTATTTAGCGTTTTTCCTCGTTTCGACATGATAAACAAATCCTAAAGCAATCGGGGTAAAAATTATAGCCAGGTTATTATCATTGTCCAATAAGTAAAGCCGGGCCAGTAGAAAATAATAGAGAGCATACAAAAACACACTTTGACCTCAGATCAATGAAACTTCTTTGACACTTTGACAACCACCATCACCAGAGTCCTTTTCTACCTGCTAAGGCCCGCCACACACATACGTTCCGTCGTCGTTCCGTACCGAAACGCCGGAATCACGGATTTCGAAAGCAATAAACTTTCCAATTAATCAATCAATCTCAGTTTGGAGAGTATCGACAACATTGTAATTATCAAAGCCTTTGAGTCTCTTTTTTTGTGAGTTTTCCTCTCATTTATTCGTAATCTTTCATTTCATCAGCGAACACGCGGTACTTGAGTCACAATAAAAAAAAACAAAATGGCTCACCAAATGATTCAGTTTCTCGAACTCGACTATGGATCGACACGACCCTGGGATCTGGGGCAGATGCTGAACAGTAACGTCACAACGTCGAAAGGTTCACCACAACCGAAGCAGAGGATTTCTCGGCTCATGGCCGGCTGCTTCTTCCTCCATATTCGAGTCCAGGAGCTACCTGGTCACTGCACTCTCAATTCCGTGATAGTGGCAGCAATTGTTTCTAATCAGCTGATGATTTCTTGACAGCATTGATAAGGTGCATCATCATCTGGTGTTTGAAGTTTTTCTGTGGCATATTTCTCCTGTGCTCGAGGTGATCCCGCTTCTGATGTCGCAGAATGGTCAGGACCGATGGCTGAGGGCGTCCCGAGGATGGGTGTGATGGGTTTATTAACTTTAGGGCACAAATCATGTACTAGACACAGAATAATGACACTTGACACTGGGAGCACTAGTTACAAGCACACTAAACACGGGGAGTACTAGATACATAATAACCACACTGGACACGGGGACTGGCTAGTCCAATAATATGGGAGGAGGTGCGCTAGGTACGACTTCTCGATACACACTGACCCACCGACTGGCGCGCACGCCCTTTTTATAGCATGCACAGCTAACCTCCCAATTATTGGCCCAACCTAAGCGAATGCATTTATCGCTTGTGTCACCGTACTTATATCTACTACCTTACGCTATAGCTATAGCTCAATTCGTACACTACGATATATATACATATATTTCGGCCATTGTTGATCAGGCTAAAATCCGCATCAATTGTTGATCAGTCTTTACCCGCTATTACTTAGGAAGTTTTGAGTATATCGTGCTATAATAGCTATATAATAATTCTCCTCTTTGCGACGCTGTGCCTAAGTATGCCGCAAGGCCTCTATCTCGTCACCGACTGACACGGCTATTGTTGATCTTTTAACCGCCTTTTTTTTACACTAAATGAAACTTTGTTGATCATTGTAAACATTTCCTGATCAACATTTACTGCGGAAACTAGTATTTTGAAACTGGCGCAGTGGAGCGGCAACGTCGCAAAAATGAAACGGAAGTATTAATAAAGTAAGTTCAGTCAGTCGCACTGTCGCAGACTTCATAGTTAGTAATCAATTTTCCTGCGGTGACTTGTGTTGCAGTGGAGGACGTGTTTTTAAAGTATTTTGTTAATATGAAGGTACTTAGATACGTGAATGAAAGTAGATGAACATTTATCCTGCTGTTAACGTTTTGTAGGTACGTACGGTAGGTAGATCTGCATTGTCATTTTTGTGTGGGAAAATGACAGTTGATTTATCCTAACGCTCGTTCGAAAAGTTACATAGTTTGTTACCCCATGAGAAACTTTAGATAAATTATATCTTATATTCTATCTTTTATTCTTAAATAAAATAAATTCGTGTGGTGTGAATTGTATCGTTAAAACATAGATTTTGGTGAAAATGTCAAGTAGAGTGAATGTGGTGAGAAATGAGGCGCGTGATGCAAATACCCTTCGGCATCAGTCACGATTTAAAATCACAGTAAAAAATAATTTTTATATACATGCAACGAAATGTCGTCAAGACGTGCGCTGTACTAGACTTGGAAGTAACACGTTGCGGGCCGCTGTCGAAACAGGTAGTGTAATGTAATTTCATAGAACATTGCGGGTAATATGGGCAGGAAGTAATATTTTTTAATTTTATACTCAGAGCAAAAAACATCAACGGACGATGAAATTACGATAAGTATTTTTTTATTTCATTGCATGTGTGAGAAAAGCACTATATATGCCTCTGGCCATGAATAGAGCTTGCCGGCTTCGTATTCCTATCCGGTCTATACCTATTCAGCCGGCAAGCCTTTCTTTCCCGGTGTCTGCAGTAATTTAGTATTACACAGACGTTAAATAACTTAATATTAAATGCTTTTTTATTATTATTTAACATGTTTTATTAGTATTCTTATGTTCATATACGTTTTCCAACATGATACCGTCAGATTATGAATACCGTCAGATTATGAACACCGTCCGTTTATAATCTTACTCGCGATATTATGAACTGTCAAAACCTTTCACAATTTAACGCATGATTTTCCGTTAGTTCATAATCCGTCAATGCCAAGTTGTGAACTTAGATCAAATTGGCAGGATTGGGAACGCATACTGTGCACTTTGTAATATTTTGTAATACTTTATTGCACAAAACAGTAATAACAAAACAAATATCAAGGAAAGAACATGTACAAAGGCGAGCTTATCTCTCTCAAGAGCTTTCTTCCAGCAAACCTAGTATGGAGATGAAAAAAATAAACTAAAGGTAGAACATAGTTCTACTTAGTACTCTACTCAACAATACATAGAAACTAATATCTTCATAATACTAAAAACAATGCTATATACAAATATATAACATATACACACATAGTAGATACAAATAAACACTAATACTTATCATGGAAGAGATAGATAGTGTTCTTTCAAACGACTATTAAAAGTGTGAATTGACGGAATGTCTCTGATGGCATTGGGGAGTTTGTTCCAGAGACTAATAGCTCGTAGTCTTAACCCATTCTCATAAACGGCAGTGTTAAGCAGAGTTTATACGAAGCCAGTCATGCTGGCGCCAGTCCTGCGACAAGCCAGTGTTGGCCTGGCCCCTGTTGTTTAGACGAGGCCATTTCATTCGCGGATTTTTCTTCGGGTGTGCACACGTTTGAAGTAAAAAATAATGATTTCGCGGCAAAGTCTATTGAAAAAAAAATGTTTAAGGAACATCTCTGCACTATTAAAAGAAGAGTTGATTGATTCGAAGAGTTTTTCGATTTTGTCGAGTTCCAAGTAGTAAGTATTTCGAATACTTTTGATTTTTGATTTAACTTCATTGATAGTAAGTCCATCTATATTCATTCCTAGACGAAGTTGTCCTAGTGCTGCAGTGCGCATTTCTTTATTTTTGTATGCATCACAACGTTTATCCCACAAGCATTCGTGCTCTCTATAAAGTTGTACGAATTTTAAAGTATCCTCTTCATTGAATTTTCTCGACATTTTGTCGCAGAGTTCCGAACAAAAAACTAAAACATACACACCGTATAGACGTTCGCCAGTGACTGCGAGAAGCGTCTACACGTGTCGCTGGCGCTGGCGCGGGGGTCGAGGGGTATGCGGGCGGAGGTCACTGGCTAGAAAAATAGGCCGGCGCTCTATTCACGCCAGCGTTGACTGCCAGCGCTGGCTTGGCTTGAAAAACTGTTTACACAAGGCAAATGCCACGCCAGCGCTGGCTGCCAGTCTTATTGGCAGCCAGCGTTGGCTTCGTATAAACTATGCTTTATGTTGCGGAGTTGTAAGTAGTGACCGAGTGTGAGATCTCCGTGGCCTATCCGAAGACAGAAAAACGAAGTGATCCCGTAAGAAGCCAGGATAGCGAGGATTACATAAAATATTGAAGAGGCAAATGAGGATATGGGAATCCCGTCGAAGGCGAATCGGGATCCATTTCAACTCCCTGCGATACTCTGAGACGTGGTCGAACTTGCGCAGACCGAAAACAAACCGAATCCCGAGGTTTTGAAGTCGCTCGAGTTTGTTCAGTTGCTCTTCATTTGCGCTTTCCCAGCAGACAGCAGCGTAATCAATCAGGGGAAAATTAGAAGAGACTGGTCAAACGTGATTTTTGTCTGACGAGACAGGAAGGTTTGAAGATGCCTGAGGGAGTGGAAATTGGTAAAGACACGTCTACCAACCTCGCTGACATGCTCTGACCAGGACAGCTGGTTATCAAACATAACTCCTAGATTTTTGCCTTGGTGCTATATGAGATCACGGTTCCATCATAGGTTACAGGAGTAATAGAAATATGCTGTAACAAGTTAAGGGAGTACCTGGAACCAATAATCATAGCCTGTGACTTAGTAGGGTTGACAAGGAGACCATGAGCCGAGGCCCAAACCCTGATTTTCTCGAGATCTGCATTGAATACTTCTACAGCTGGTGCCATATCACAGGGAGGGAAATGGCGGTATATAATTGGAGATCGTCGGCGTAGAGATGGTATGATGAGGAGAGGACATCTGAGGTGTAATTAATGAAGATAGAGAAAAGGAGAGGGGAGAGTATTCCACCCTGGGAGACTCCTGCAAAGGGATCACACCATTCCGTTGAAGTCATCTTCGACTTTATACGTTGCTGGCGACCTCTCAGATAAGAGTCGAACCAGTTAGCAGAGAGGAGGACACGTTTAGGGACTTCAGTATCTCAACGACAATGTTGAAATCGACGAGTTAAAGGCGCTGCTGAAGTCGAGCAATGCTATTACAGTAAGCTGTTTCTCATCCATTGCTTGCTGAATTATTTCTGGGCGGTTTGCCTTTCGCGCAACTGAAGCAACCTAAATAACCTAACCTACCTCGTTTTTGTGTATGCGGTCCGTAGCACGCCGATTTGATCTCAGTTCACAATTTGACGTTTCGACATTGATGGTTTATAAACTAACGAAAAATATTGCGTTAAAATGTGAACGGCTTTGACAGTTCACAATTTCTCGAGAGTTTATTATATCGCGTGTAAGATTATAAACTGACGGTGTTCACAATCTAACGGTGACATGTACATGTTTATGATGCTGACTTAATAAAAATCTTAACTTAAATACTTAATAAAAAAATAAAAAACTTACAACCCGTTTACTATAAATTTGGAGCTGGCGTCGATGATTATCGGTTCCGGCGAGGTCTTTTTAATCAAAATGTCTGCGACATACACGTCGGTATTTATAGATATATGTGATCATTTGGAAGGCTCAAAATTAGAATTAGAAATACATTTTAAAACAGTCTAAAACCGAAGTTAAAAATCTCATACCTACTTTAGAAACGCCTTACTCTTTACACAAACTTTAAAGCCCCTTTTAACACTCTTAGGGTATGAATTTGAAAAAACTTTGAAATTAGTTTTGTAGCCTTTTAATAAGACCAAAGTTACAAATCTCTTACTTTTAAAATTTATTGTTCTCCATATAAACTTTAAACCCCCATAGGGGTAGAATTTTCTAAAACACTGAAAGTACTTTTTATATTGTAAAAGTAATCTTTCTTCAAAGTTTTAAGTCTCTAGCTCGAAAAAAGTGTTAACATATTTATTTTAAATCGATATTTTACAGTTTAAAATTCTAATAACTTAAAGATCATTTATTCAACTAATGCAAAAGGCTGTACTGTACTTATGTCAAATAATAATCCAAAAAAGAAGTTAAGATCCGCAACGCATGCTTCGTCAGGCAGATACAAAAACTAATCAGCAAACGTCACATACAAACCAAAGGTGTAATTTAAAGGTAGACAAAGGGACGCAACGAATCGTAGCTAGCTCAAACATCCCCATCACACTGGCAGCGTTACCACGTTGAATTGCTAAAGAAATGGGTTGCAACAGGAACGATTCGGAACGAGGATCACATCCCATTTCGCTGAGACGTCGACTCAATTCCCTGATGAATTCCTTAGCCTCCGTACACCAAGGACCCGCAGTGTCTACTGCAACTGGCACAAATTCGTACATTGGCTCCAAGGCGTCGGTATTTAACGTGCTTAAGCTTAGCCGCATGCTCTGCAGCCGAGCCAGCGGATTCAGATCTGCTGGCTCGGATCCCTCAGGGGTGTGACTCAGGTGGGACGGCGCAAATGTCCGTATCTGTGAACACGTAGCGCACATTCTAACTAGGTTGATTTTAATTGAAACTACCTAGTATTAGTGCTTCTAGACACAATTGATAAAACACGTATGTTGGGGTTTTTGAAATTTCAACCCCTATCAATCATTCGATGTATGTATTGCTTTATTAAAAATTACTGATGCACAAGTTATAAACAACCTAGATATTTTCCAAAATAAAGATTATCACACTGCATTTTTTTTAATTTCAAACTTAGACTAGATTTTATATTATGATTATAAAAAGTAGTACATGATAAAGGTACATAAAAAAAAAATAACCTAGTGTGCCGCCGGCAGCGAAACAAGACTCAAACTACCGGTGGTTAGGGTCGAAGAGTGAGGAACCTCCTAACGATGCGTGCCGTGTCAAGGAGTACCGCCTTCTGCATATAACCCAGCCATCCGAGCATCCGAGAGTCTCTTAAGGTGTTCGTCGAGACTATTTTCGCTGAAACCACTGTCGGGACAGTAGTCCCACATGGCCGTAACCTCGTGAGTCATGTCAAGGTACTTGCTGAGTTTGTCCGTCTCCTTTCGTCGTGGTTTTGTGATACGCAGTCTGACTTTATACCTACCTATATACTTTTAAAGTACACCGTTGTACAACCAGTTTGTTTTTATAACAGAAGTAAAAAGGCAACGTATTAAGAAGTTTCACTTTTAATTTACGTTTTTTTTAAATTACTTTTTTGTTTGTGACCACCGTTGCCGACAACATTAAGCCGTCCATAGTTTCACACGATACGTAATTTGAATGCGAAGTTTTTATGGCGACTTCCTTAGAACGTAGGAAGTTGGATATTGATTGTGAAGCAAAGTGGCAACAGCGCACAATAGAAAACAACCTATCGTGGAGAAGGTCGTCCCTGATTGGTCCATTTGAATCAGATCAACAATTGACGGAGCGGATTTGTATAAAAAATGCTATGAATAGTTCGTAATTTTGCCACCAGATGGGCAGCAATTGTTGATCCAATCGGAGCCACATTTGTATGCAGAGTTATACATAAGATCAACAAAAACTGTTCCGATCAACAATTGCCAACGGATCAACAATTAACTGATGACACAACCCGTCTGATCAACATTTACCGAGTGGTAATGGTATGGTAATACCATACCATTTTTACATGGTATGTATATATATATATATATATATATATACATACCATGGAAGAGCGAGGTAATGATCTTTCAAGCGAATCTTAAAAACGGCATTGGGGAGCTTGTTCCAGAGCCTGATAGCACTGATCCGGAATCCTTGCCCATATGCGACTGAGTTGTGTTGAGGAGTTGGAAGCAGCGACCGAGTGTGTGATCTCCGAGACCTATCCGAAGAAAGAAAATCAAACCGATCACGCAGGAAGCTGGGATAGCGAGGGTTTTTCAGAATATTGAAGAGGGGAATGAGAACATCCGGGGTATCCCGGCGAAGACGAATTTAGTTTAGGAAGCCACTTTAGTTCCCTACGATACTGGGAGACATGGTCTTACTTACGCAGCCCGAAGACAAATCGAATCCCGAGTTTTTGAAGTCGCTCGAGTTTGTTCAGTTGCTCTTCGTTCGCGCTGATCCAGCTGAAACCTGCGTAATCAATGAGAGGAAGGAGAAGAGACTGGGCAAGAGTAATTTTAGTATGACGAGGAAGGAAGTTTTGAAGACGCCTGAGAGAGTGAAATGTAGCAAAGACTAGTCTACTAACTTCGCAGACGTGAGCAGACCATTTATTTATTTATTTATTTATTTATTAAGTTTTATACAACAGGTATACAACATAATGACTTAAAATACATAAAACTTAGCTCTAATTGTATACCCACAGCGTATATACACAGGAAGTTATAATTTGGAGAAGACATGAGACCTAAGAGGTACAAATCTAAATTTAAGAAGAAAAAAAATAAAATTAAATAAAATAAATCATAAATGCCCAAATACTTGGTATTCACTTTAAAAAAAAATATGGATGTTATAGTTATAATTATAGTTATAGGTTAAACAACGACTAAAGAATCTCAAACAATTCAAAACAATGATTCAAACTTAGACGAGAAGTCTCAGTTGTTCACCATGAAAGCTGATTGTCAAAGATAACTCCTAGATTTTTTGCCTTAGTACTATACGGAATTATGGTTCCTTCATAAGCTACAGGAACAAGATGCAAATGCTGTAACACACTATGGGAGTGTCTGGAGCCGACAATCATGGCTTGCAACTTACTAGGATTGACAAGTAGTCCATGAGACAGAGCCCAGCCCCTGATGTTCTCGAGATCGACATTTAATGCACCCACAGAAAAAATCATATCACATGGAGAGAAATGGCGGTATATTTGCAGATCCTCGGCATAAAGATGATAAGAAGAAGAAATCCAAAATGGAATTGATGAAGACGGAGAAAAGAAGAGGGGAAAGAATACCACCCTGAGGAACTCCAGAAGTAAGGTCGCAGCACTCCGTGGAAGTCTCCTCGGACCTAATACGCTGTTGACGACCTCTCAGGTAGGAGCCGAACCAGCTGGCAGCGGTCGAGGAGACATTCAGTATCTCAACAAGGATGTCAAAATCAACACAGTTAAAGGCACTGCTAAAGTCTAGTAACGCTGACACAGTGATCTGCTTTATATCCATTGCCGATTGAACGTCATCGGTCACTTTAAGTAAGGCCGATACGGTACTATGACACGGCCTGAATCCGGACTGGAATTGATTCAACAGCCTGTCGGAGGAAAGATAGGAAGAGAGTTGAGTGTGGATAATCGATTCAAGGACTTTGGAAAGGAAAGGCAGGATAGATATTGGACGATAATCTTTAAATGAGGAGGGATTTGAGGTTTTGGGAAGAAGGACAACAAACGCCTTTTTCCACACATTAGGAAAAGAACACTGAGATAGAGAGAAGTTAACAATGTGTGTAATGGCAGGTAGGAGAAAATCAAGGATGCTGTTGATCATTCTTGAGCAGATACTGCCGTCACCCACAGCTTTTGAGGAGATGGCAAGCACTGCCTTCTTAACCGTGTCAATTTCGACAAGACTGAAGTCGAATGGAGTGGTGGTGGGAGATGGCTTCGAGCGCAGAGATATGCAGAGTGGCATCTTATCTATATATGGCGGCGCTTGGCAGTGCGACACATACGGTTGCACCGATTGCGGAGAAATTTGAACACAGCAATGTTTACATAAGTGGGGTCCTTTTTGTAGAGGCTTTTGGCTCTGTTCTTCTTTGCCATTAATCGCTTGATGGGATCAGAGAGCCAGGGCGCAGGTAGGTGTTTTACTCGGACCTTTTTTACTGGTGCGTGCTTGTCGTAGAGTCCCAGAATCATTGTGTTGAAGTGGAGAATCTTATCGTCAACGGTCTCACTAGTGATGACAGGCGATCAATCGAGGCGGCATCAGACTTTAGGACAGTAGGGTCTAAACCCCAGAACTATGAGCAAAAATGAATCTACCTCTGCTTTTAGGAGGCCTAAGCTTGTACGATAGATAAACTAGGTCATGGAAAGAGAAAGGAGAGTTAAATTGACGTTGGACAGCAACTTTGTCTACCTAAGAGGTAATCATGATATCGAGAAGAGAGGGAGTGCAATGGAGCTGAAAATGAGTAGAGTTGAGAGGAAGAACATGCAAACTCTACAAGGCATGTCGGAGCGGAGGTAAATGGCTACACCACCACCTGCCTTCTCTCTGTCGTTCCGATAGAGCCGGAAATCACGTAATGAGTACATGGTGGATGGTAGGGACGGTTTGAGAAACGATTCTGATATGAGAATTCCATCCACATGTTTGCCACTAAATGCCTCATGTAGGACCAGGTAACTGGAGTGGACGCTCTGGGCATTTATATGAACGATGTTAAGATTATTTTCCAGGCCACCAAAGACAGTTGAGAGTTTGGCCGATAACGGTTCCTCCACAATGGAGGTATCGTTCGCCATAATTGTGTCACCATCGCTTGATGAACATATAAAATACAGTTGTCAAAAATATTACGTATGCTATGCATATATAATAGTTTAAAATATAATATTAATACTTATAAATACAAATATATATATGCTTGTTTTTACTTAATTATAAATATATAAAATATATACTATCTTAATCACACCAAGTTTACTTGTCTGAACCAGTCCTACACTGGGTCTGCTTGGAGAGGAATAAACAAGGTACTTACATAGATGGAAAATTAACAGTAACACAATTTTCGAGACAAATACGTAATGCTGGGTTATAATCTTAACTCATAATCATCATTATCAAATAAAAAACAAGAAAACACTATATAGGTATGCATGACAAAAATTCAATGTAACAATACATGAATCAAAACATGCAAAGGTGAAACGCAAAACTAGAGAAAAAAAATATATGAGAAGTTATTGTGTTCTGTGGACAAGTTTGTGAACAACAGCTTGATGACTAGCGATGCGCAATAGCGAATGATTTTGTGACTCGAATGATCCGACGACTACTAATATTATTATTCGGCAACAAAATTAGTGATCGCTAATTCTAATAATCGAATGAGGACCACTTATTTCAATTCGAATAACGAAACCAGACAGAACCAATGTAGTTTGTATTGTTCTGTAAAATATCGCATATAGGATCAGTCCTATATGCGATATTCGGCAACCAAGATTCAGATCTTGGTTGCCGAATAACCGAAAGAAAAGCAAGCGAACATATTGAATAATCGAGTTGGGGTTTGATGTATGATTTCCGAACCGCTAATCGCTAATATGTAATGGTTGCAACTTAAAGTTATAGCCATATGGTTGAATATTGCTTGCAAGTCGGACAGTCGGCCTCTTGTTTGTATGATTTTGTCGACTGGCGAATACACATTAGTGGGGGCGCGTCGATTAGTATTCGTCGATCGCTGCTGCCCGTCGCAGTTCGTTGTTGTGAGGGTTTCATTCGAATGATTTAGCCGCTCAGTTGATATCGCCTCCGGAAATTATCATGCGTCGATTGCCAGCGGCGCGGCAAAAAAAAAACCGTCGATTGCCATAAAAAACACGTCATCGAGGGCCCGCCCGCTGCGCGGCGGCTCGCTCTACAAAAACATTATTTATGACTATGGGTTCTTGAGAATACCGCTTGAAGTGTTGTTATTGTTAGTGCTCGTAAACTAAACATTCTAATGGCATACGTGTTGATTGAATTTGATACTCTTGTACAATCATACATAGCTGTAAACATAGACTTCAAGCGTAAAATCGACTAGGGTCAATGTAAAAATATATATCTAAAAAAGTAAAGCGATAACCTACTTATTTTATTTATTTAAAAGATTCCTGTATTAATATTACACATGGAAAAAAAATAAACTCGCAATATGTAGATAAAAAATAATTATTTATATGTATTTAAACTTTCGCTAGCGGTTGCTAGCGCCCCGTGGTTAATCACCCGGATTAAAAAAAATATATCTTATTTTCTATTACACATAATATTACAAATTTAGTATGTATTGAAAGCATATTTAACTCGTAAGTTTATTTAAAAAAACGTAGGCAATTGCATAATCCAGCCCGGAAAAATATTGCCTATGACGAAATTGTATAACATTTCGGTTGAACAAACCTGTGTTGACAAAACTTGTGAAACATTGCACGAAATCTGGTTTTGAGCAAATGTTTTTTGTTTGGGCAGTAGCGGAAGGAACTAATCTTTATGAAAATGAACAATTATCAGCTAAATACTCACATAATTATTTAATATCACACCACAAATTCCACAACACAACAACACTTGACACTGGAGTGAACGGAATGAATTGCATCATTCTCTTTCCATCGCTGGGATTGTTTAAAACGTTGTCGTATCTCAAAATAAAGGTTATTTAACCGAGAACGAGATGGAATACGATCCTTACTGAATTAATCATTAGTGTGACAGAGACAATAGGTTTTGTCACATAGTCCGTCACAAAATGCCTATGGGTAGTAGTACTACCCATTTGCAATCTACGGTAAAAAAATGCTTGGGTAGTAGTACTACCCATTTGCAATCTACGGTAAAAAAATCCATGGGTAGTAGTACTACCCATTTGCAATCAAGCGGTTATGTGTTCCATTCGAATATCGAATGATTGCCATTATCGAGTGATTTCATAAGTGTCATTCATAATCGCGCATCGCTAATTACTACATTTGATATAAAATTTAAAGGGACAATGAAGCGAAAAATATAATTTAACTATGAGAATCGAGGGATGTAAGAAGAAAAGTATAAAAATTCATACCCACGCGAAAATAAAATCGACTTATGTGTAACCCGACCAAAATGCGAAGTGCGGTGAGGAGACCGCGTCGCCGACGAATCATTTCTTCAATGCAGTCACCTCAACCTTCTTGACGCCGGCGCCGGGACGACATTTGGTTATTAGGGCAGGTGGCGCAGCAGCAGGAACACTAGCCGCCGTCCTTGCCCCTGGGCTCAGTGTCAGAAGATGGAAACTTGCCAATCAACTCCTGCAGCTCCATCATCGACTCGACCTTTTGCCTGCTCTTGTTTGGGAGCAACAAGACGATCCTGCCTTTCGATGACCAACAGTTCTGCATGCCGAAGTGCTTCCTGCCAGCTACAAATACCTCATGTCTCTGCTTAGTCAGAAATTCTGACAAATATATGCCCGTCCCTTTCAATGTAGTCTTTCCTTTCCAGGCTTCTGACCGGGACCTGAAGGACATAAACCTGACAATGACAATGGACGAGGTTTTGATTCCTAGATCTTTGACCCGAGCCTATGGGCGACATCAACATTCAAAGCGCATTGCGATGGCAACTTCATTTGGTTGCGCAACACCGCCCGAACAGTTTCATCAGCCTCCTCATCAGCTAGCTTCAGCGCTCCATGCAAGATAAGGATCTTGCGCCGTGATGCCTGCTCCAGACGGTCTTTTCCTACCACCAACAGCTCCATTTGGCCGCGCACCATGTCCAGTGCACCCCACACAAAGGCCTTGTACGAGCCCTTGCTGGAAATCACCATGAGAGCCCAGCTTTAGATATTGTGGAATTCAAAAGGAATAATAGAATTAAAAACACTTTTTCGAGCTGGCAACATCACACTTTGAACAGTTTCTTATTGCAACATATCTGCTTCTTAAATACAAATAAGTGATTGGTCAAGTTTTTCTTGCTATTGCGATCTCATCCAATAGAAACAGAGTATTACTTTTTAAAGAACCGAGGTCAACATTGAGAACCACTACTTTTCCAAGTTATAATTCCTTCGAGGTATTGTCAAAGTGACAGACATCTAAAGTAAAACTAAGCAAGCAGACAGGGGCTGTGAAACGTAAACGAAACGGTTACAAAAATAACTTGAAATCGAACAATGAACGACCTTTACTTGAGAGAAAGTTCCAATTACCGTTAAGTTTCTCATATCTCTCCGCTCAAAATGTGGAATCTTTGTGTAGTATTATTAGTTCTAATTGCAAGAGGTAAGTCTAAATTCGTCACAATTCCAATATGATTCATTCAGTTGTAACTTTCTATTTCCGTGGATGTTGTGTTTTCCTCAAAATTGTCGTATCCGGTTCCAGATTGCTCCTCACAGGACGAGGATGAGCCCTACAGGGGCAAGCTCATCGGCAAATTTAACTCATATCACCACCAGGTAACTCTAAACAAGTTTTAAAAACTTACAAAACTACTTAAAAATTACTCAACAAGCTTTCAAGTGGGTAATTAGAGCATTCATGTTTTGCCTATAAGTGATTTGTAAACCCAATGCAATTTAACATTATATGAAACATAACTGTTTAGTAGTATATTACATCTAGGTAACAAATTTACAATTAAAGTTGTCCTTGTTTTAATGGACATCATCCAAATTACATATATTTTTGGTCCAAACATGAAAATGCGAAGCTATATTTTGCTACATTTTGTTAGACTACCTATGTCGCCTGGCAATAATGCACAGCAGAATTTTTGGTGTCAATTACATTTTGTCAAAAAAGATTGAAAATTACTTCAATATTTTCAGAAGCAAAAATAGTAAATCCAAGAAAACATGTCTGAAAGCAGCAAGGAGTATAATGACAACTGTAAAAACAAAAGAATAAAAGATAGAAAATGACATTAACCTCTGGAATGTCCCTGTACAGCGAATCTCGCGGACCCTAACGCGTCCAAGGTTCTGGCGAAAATAAACTTTCAATCGACTTGCGTTAGGAATTTGATAAGTTTGTTAGGTTATTTTATTAGTTTCCTAACATGTTATGTACCATAATAAAGTTTATGAAATTACCTATCTTGTGATGTATAGTACTCACATGTGATAATACAGTTGATAAGGCTTTTCATCGATTGTTTGCAGAATCCATTATTTGACACTGACACCTCTAATTATATTTCGTTCTTACGGGCCAAACACAAAACTTACACTATTTTCCATTTTTCACATCACCACTATTAATTTCTCCAGCGATAAGATGTATTATTTTATTACAAAACACAGTAATTACTTCACAATAAATAAATATTGACAAACATAAAATGTAAGTCTGCGGCCGGTCGCCTGCCCAAAATGGCGACATGGCTTGGTATTTTATTTATTTTGATCTGATTTGGCTGTCTCAATGTCAGTTCCAATCATATCACACGGTTGCCAACTAAACTACTCATAATCTAAGACTACTTCCGGGAACGTTCTGAAACTTGGTGAATATTCATAAAACGTCGAAGTTTGCAATAATTTCTATGCGCTTATGCAGCGCACAGGACGCTAGCCGCCCAAAAACGTTATGCGCTTATGTAGCGCATAGGACGTTTGACAGGTTAACACAAAGGTATAAAAAAGGTTGCACCCGCAACATCCTGACGCCTTGTGTGGCAAATTACACAAAAACTAACCAGGCTAGCTGAAGAGTTAGGGCCTAACCTGATGAGTTTTGTAGAGGGTCGGCGAAGAAGGCTAGAAGGCTGTGTGGCTACGTCCACCACCCTGACCACTCCCTACGTCCACCAACCTGACCACTCTGTCAAAGACCAAATTAAAAAACTTTGATAGCTTCAGAAGCTAAAATAGTAAATCCAAGAAAACATATCTGAAAGCAGCAAGGCAAATATAATGACAACTATAAAAACAAAAGAATAAAAGATAGAAAATAAAAAAGGTTGCACCCGCAACAAGGATGATGGCAAGGTGATCTCATCATTTTAGCCATTAATCTCTCCACTGAGGGGCACAGGCCTTTACCTGGATATGAGTAAGATTAAGCCATACTCCACCACGTTGGCTCAGTGCGGTTTGGTGGAGGGGTTTTGTGACCACTACCACGTAGTGATAGTAGCCGGGACCTACAGCTTAACGTGTCATCCGAAACACTGAACGTCTGGTAATATACTTAAGATAAATTTATTATCTCATTGGTACATGGTCGAATTTCGAACCCATAAGATAGGTAGGGCTCTGATGGGTGATATATTTTATGTTAAAATACCTTCACGATGAATCTGTCTGATTGCCACAGGTGCACCCAGGCTACTTTACATACATCTTATGCTCACACCTTTTTTTCAGAAGGCAGGTAGGCTGAGACTTGAGATCTCCACTTGCTACAATCCTGCAGTTGTCCACTTCTCACTTATAACATTTTCTGAATTGCCATTTCCAGGTGTCGGGAGATGTGTTTGCAGTGGACGAGTGGACGGTCTTGCTGGTGAACTTCAACTATGACGGCACGGGGGATGACACCTTCTTCTGGGCCGGAGACTCTGGGCGGCCTGGCCATCAGGGGTTCATAGTGCCCGATGAGCACAACAAGTAAATGTGGAGGAGCATTCAATAATATCTAACCTCAGTATTAACACCTTAGAATCTGCATCACTACAAGTCTATTACTTTATACTCCATTTTTGCATGCCAGGGGCTAGCCCGTCTCAGCTCAGGAGATATAATGGTTGCCTTACAGACACATGCCTCACACACCATTTGTATCAATACCAGAACAAACATCCTGGAGCGCTACTACAACCAAGACATCCGCCTGAGTCTCCCCTCCGGCAAGCGCCTGTCCCGGCTCGCCTGGCTGTGCGTGTTCGACGTGGCCTCACAGAACGTGTTCGCGGACGTGCTGGTGCCGGAGGAGTTCGAACCGCCGCGGCCGCGTAGTGTGGGCACGCTGGCGGCGGCGCCCACTGCGGCCGGTGGTGCCGGCGTGGTCAGCGGGCCCGTCACCTTCCTTGATGCCAAGACTGTGCTGTGAGTACCCTGAATCTTAACTTAATGGGGTGCATCCACAACTTTGTTTGCGTTTGTGATGACCTTGGGATTGAAATTGTGCGGCATATAAAGTGTCCTTAACTGTGTTAGTGTATGTGTGGAGGACTATCTTGAACCACAATAGCGGTTTAAAGAAAAGAGTCATATCATCATTAAGTATTATTTGAGCTTAGTTTAATCCTAAATGATACATAGCCCATTATAATCCCCACCGAAAGGCACAGGCCTTTACCTGGATATGAGTAAGATTAAGCCATACTAAACCACACTGACTCAGTGCGGGTTGATGGAGGGGTTTTAAGACTACTACAATGTACCAATCGTAGCCGGGACCTACAGCTTAACATGTCATCCATCCGAAACACTGAATGTCAGATACAGTACTTAAGATAAATTAATTATCTCAATTGTACATGGTCAGGTTTCGAACCTGCATCTCCTTTGTGAGAGAACAGCAACCGCGAAACCCATTAGACCAAGGAGCTTCTCCACGGAGAACCGTGCTAATAAATGCTTATGGTTGACTAATGCGCGGGGCGACAACTGGGGGGGGGTCACGTTCCCCCAGCTGGGTCTTGTGCGTACCTAACGGTGTAATCGGTATAATTTATGCACTCATTGTCGTCGACATTTTGATAAATATTTCCGGCGGCACGAATGGAAGAGGGCAGATAATGGTTGTAGTGTAAAGCCCGCAATATTATCACCCTCCGCTTTCCGCCTAACTCAGGTGGCGTCATATTCTGTCACCTGCACCTGGGTTAAGATAGTCTATTGTTGTAAGTGGCACCTGATGTGGACGTCACTTCTGTAAGGTGGGAAAGGGAGAGTTATACTATGAATCAGACGATGTTTAAAGATGGTCCAGATATGTTCTTTTGTCCGTAACGTACCTCCGTATCGTATCAGCGTCACGATCCAAGAACGCTAGTTTGGACGCCCGGATCGGCTGCGATCGAGACGCGCCCTACCACCGTACCTACCGAACTGGCGTCCAAACTAGCTTTCTTGGATGGATGTATGTAAGTAATATTCGGGTCTAATTTACCCATTTCCCGATTTCCGATTGAGCCAAAATGTTGCATGCATATGTAAATCGGATTACAATAAAATATTTGGGTGACATGGAGCTGATCTGATGATGATCCTATGAGCATGGATCTAGACTCCGGGCCATTCAATTGTGGAATGCACTCCCCTGCACCATCAGGGACAGTCCTTATCTTAATATATTTAAAAATCGCATTACCTTTCTCTTTAGAAATATAGGTAGTATGTATGCATTTATTAGTATATATATTTATGTTTAGCATGTACATGTATATTATATAATATTTATGTAAGCACTCGTATATGTAGTTAATATTGTTTTATATTAGTTATTAATATATAATATATATCTAACCATATATTAGTTATTTAGATATGTACTAAATTATATAGTTGTACACATGGTCTTCCCCTGCTCAGCAATCGACCTTTCCTATCCTAATTTGGTTTGCTGAAAGAGATCTCTTATTAGAGATAAGCTCGCCTTTGTACACTATTTTAATGTAAGTCTTGTTGTCCACATATTAGTTGTGTGCAATAAAGAAATAATGAATTACGATGTGATCCAGGAGCCGGAAGGTGGCCATGGGAACTCAGTAACAAAACGAACACACTCTATCAAGTTTGGGTCCGTTTGATTCGTCTTGACAAGGAATTCGGTCCTAGATGATATCCAGGGCCTGATGTTGGACCTGGAAGATGGCCATGTGACCCTCTAATAAAACGATGCAACCTTCTCGAGTTTGGGTTCCTTTGATTCGTCTTGACAAGTACTCTGTGATAGAGTACAAAAAATGCAGGGAAGTTTTGTCGAGCACGCTTGAAGTCTATATAGGCTCAAAGCTCTTCGCTGCTGATCAAGCGTACGTGGCGTCCATTAGAGTCAGGTCACTAGAACGTCTTCTTATTGAAGAACTAGACGGTACTTAATAAGCGGGCAACACAACAATGGCATTTTGAATGAAATGAAAAGGTTGAGAAACTTTTTGATACAATAACACAGCCTTCAAAAAAAAATAGGTTAAAAAACATTAAAAAAGCTTTGATTTAATATAGCGTCACGCCTTTTCCCATACGGGGTGGCAGAGGCCCAATTGGGCCCACTTTGAGCTTTTATTTAAATGCTCTAAAAAGAAAATAAACTTTAAATTGCATCAAACCCATCAATTTATTACATTGCACCATCTATATGATAAATAATTATTTAAATTGATCTTGACTTAGGTAAAGAAAAATAATTACGAATTTTCAAAATAGTGAATACCTACATGTGTATGGTCTATCGGACGCCGCTTACATCACCTGATACAGATTATTTAAGCTTCAGATAGTGATGTATGGTTCATATGGTGATCCGCAGTATCCCTGAGTTCCGGTTCGACGGCGGCGGCGGCGAGACGTACTTCACGGTCGGCGTGGGCCCGCAGCCCTCCCCCAAGGGCACCAAGCTCACCGACCACTACGGATAGTGAGTACCCACTCGACACCAGTACCTACTGCGTGCGCAGGCAGCTAGGCACGAACGAGACTGCAGGGCAGCTGCGAGGTATTCGCGTATACTCATTATATCACTTGACTGGCCTTTTTTGTGTATTTGTAAAAAAGATTTTTCTTTCTTGGTGCGCGACTCCGGCTTCCACTTGACTGGTTTGTTACTGGTACAAATAAAAGGGATTTGTACAGAACTCTAAAACTGCGTAATAGAGTAGCGTCCATGTGGAGTCGGACTCGCGGCAGCTCGAACTTGATCCTCAGAACGCTGGCTGATAGGGTCGACAGCCCTATGATGAAGCACTGGGTGGATGTGCACTTAAACAGGAATAAGAAGTAAGTGAATGTGTTGTGTGATGGATGTGTAATAGACATAATTATGACAGAATGACGAATGAGTGTGTGGACTTAACTTACTTAGATCTTGTTTTCTGTGTTACCAATTTATTTATTTTTCGTTTTGTATAATTATTTCAATTTATTTTTCATTTTACCGTGTTTAATATTGATGTATGTCTGAAATAAATAAATATTATTATTATTATAAAAAACGAGTCGTAGTCGCGTACCAAGAAAGAAAAACAAAAACATCCTATTTTTTTAAACGTAAACAAACCAAAAAAAGGCCGCTGTCAACTGGTATGTCTATTTTCGAATGCGCCTGCGCACCGAGTTCATGCGGGATGCCTCGCTGACTGCTGCCTTTTAACCTCGTCAATATCCGCAGTATTCCGCTTATCTAAAGAGTCAACCAACTCCCCTTCGCCCTTCAACAAATATTTATATACTAGCCTTGTAGCCTCGTAGTAGCCTTGTAGCCCTGGGAACAGTGACGTCACCAACATGTTAACTTCCGAGACCCGAGCTTTGAAAGGAGAACGAGATGGAGCCACGAGGTCAAGTTATGGTTAAGTCAAATTTAAGACAACATAAAATAAACATAAACATTTCTTTATTGCAACACAAAAAGTATAAATTATTGTAGCCCTGGTTCCTAAACTAGGGTAACCTGTGTGTCAGGAACCAGTTCCTTCCATTTGGTTAACAATTCACATTGAGTTACATCAAGTACAAGGGTAGGTATACATATTAAAATGAACGATATTAAATTACTTATTAAAAATCTATAAAGATGTATGTAGGTGAACTAAAAGTTACATATCACTTATTTATAAGTAACACTAATGGTAGTTAGTTGTAAAATAAAATGATGCAATTTCTTAAACAGTATGTGGTACAGTCAAGGCAAAAGTTGCAATAGTTAAATTTAACTGCTAATAGTAACTAGATATACAAATAAATTAATTTGGTTAGTAAGTATGAAAGTGAAAGTGAATATTCAAATTAATAGTGCACTGAATATTGTAAGTAGATATGCATTTTGATTAAAATAGATATGCATTTTGATTAAAATACGAGCCATGTAGGTATTGTGTATAAATATCTGTTTACATGATTTTAAAATTAGTTATAGAATTTGAGCCAAATAATGCCTTTTGTTAATTTTTTGATTTATTTTATTACTTTTAGGAGATCTTCTGTAGTGTCGTAGTCGAACTTATTTAGCCATTCAATGATTTTGCTTTTAATTTGATAATTACTTAATGTCTTGGTTTTATATTTTAAATTTAGTTTGTTATAAATACGAGGAGAGGTATAGGTATAGTGTCGCCTAGCAAAGACACTCTTGCTGTTTGGTACGGGGCAGTTATCTATTCGTTTATTGTTCAAGGGTAGTGAAGGTACGGTTACGCGATGGTATCTCCTTAAACTCTGATATATAAATAGTTTACACACGCTGAGTACCTTGCACTCTTCATATACCTTGGTAGTAGGATGTCTAAATGGTAAGAATAATAGGACCTTCAGGACTACTCTCTGTGCTCTTTCCACCTCCAATAAGTGAGTTTTGCACGCTCCCCCCAAGAACAAATACAATATGTAATAATGGACTGACCGAGAGCCTTGTAAGTCTCTAGGAGTAACTTGTTTGATGCAACAAAGCGAAATGTCTTAAAAACAAAAATAAGCTTTCGTAATCTTTTCGCAACGGCTTTTATATGTGGAACCCATTGGAGCCTATCATCAATAAGTACGCCCAGGTATTTGATCACATTAACGCGGCTAAGCTTAGAGCATTGGCACTGATTGGAATCGATTAGGTTAGTCGAGTTACAAGGGTAAGAGTGAATTGTTAAGCTGAAGTTATTGGGTGGCTTAGATGCGTTGGTTTTGCTGAAACATAAGTATTTTGTCTTGGAAGTGTTTAGAGAAAGAAGACTGTCTTCTAACCACGATGTTACCCTAAGTAAACCATTTTCAGTTGTTAGTTGAAGACTATCCCAGGATGTGTCATTAAATAATAGCACTGTATCATCCGCAAACATAGTAATTTCAGCACCTGAGATGTCCAGTTCAGCCAGCTGATTGATATAAGCTAAAAAGAGAGTCGGTCCTAACATGCTACCTTGTGGTACTCCATAGGAACATGTTTCTTCATCACTCGAAATGCCACCTAGGTGGACAAATTGTCTACGTTGATTGAGATAACTCCTGAACCAATCTTGTCCCCTTAAACCAAGAATTTCCAAACGTTTGAGCAAAATCGGTATTGATACAGTATCAAAAGCTTTTTGAAGATCTAGAAAGACACCGATGCATTTCTTTCCTTTGTCCAGGTGCTTTGTTATTTCAGTCGTTAATTTTAAAACTGCATCTTCAGTAGAATGACCTGATCTAAACCCATATTGGTTGGTTGATAGATATTTATTATCTTCTAAGTACGACATTAGCCGTTTGTTGACTATCGTTTCTAAAATTTTAGACAAAGTTGATAGAAGTGATATGGGTCTACAGTTGCCAGGAGATAGTTTGTCACCAGCCTTAAAGATTGGAATAACTACGGCGAGTTGAAAGTCTTCAGGGAATTTACCGTTGGCTAAGCTCAGATTACATAAATGTGCAATGGGACTCGCTAGTACATGGACGAGTGATTTAATGAGCTGTGACGATATTTTATCCCATCCAGTGGAATTTTTAGATTTCATTGATGATATCACCCTACGTACTTCATCCGGATCGGTAGGTGAGAAAAACATAGAGGTTTGAGGTGGATTAATTAAGGCAGTTTTGTTGGCTAGTGAACTTTCATTTTTATTGACTTTGTCGCAAGGTCATGGCCGATTGAGGTAAAGTACTGATTCACTGCATTAAGAGAGTCTTTATCCGTGGCTTTAATTGAGAGCAATTCAGTGGAGCAAGTTTTATCTTTGGCTAAATTACAAAGTTCTTTAACAATTTTCCAAGTTTCTTTTGAATTACCGGTATTTTTTTCAAGTTCCTTTTGGTAGTATTTGCGTTTCAAGGTTTTTAATATTTTATTGCATGTATTTCTGTATATTAAATATTGTGTTTTGAGTTCTTCATTAGATTTTTTCTTTATTTTTAAGTGTAATTTATCTCTTCTACGAATAGATTTTATAATCCCTATAGTTATCCATGGTTTTATAGGTTTTTTCTGTTTGCAACTTTTGTACAGGTGGTATTGGAGTTTATGCTATTTTGAATATTTTATATTAGGGAATGTGCTACTTCATCCACAGAAGTATTATTATAGTAGTCATCCCAGTTAATAGCCTTAAGTGATTCATCGATATTTTTTAGGTTAAATGTTATTTTTTCATGTCTAATGTCCGGTTTTTTATAGTTACTACTGTTTAAATGAAGAAGTACAGGACAATGCCTGTAATTTCATCAAAAAGTACAGTTTTAGCTTGTTTATTGGTTCGAAGCATAAAATGATCGAGGCAGGTTTTGAGCCTGGTGGGAAGATTTATACCTTGTCTTAATCCATGGGAAGCTAACATAGTCACATAATCTTCAGCGTGCCCTGACAAATTTTCCGGTAAAATTTCGAAGTTAAGATCCCCTGTTAAAATTATATTAGACGTTTTTATTTTATGAAGCAGAGAATCTAGGGATTCAATGAATTGTGATTTACATGCAGAATTTTTAAACTCAGAAGGTCTGTATAGACCAACAATTGTTGTATCATTATTTATGTTAAGTGTTAAACAGTTACCATTAGAAACAACTGGCTCATGGACATTATAATTACTAATTCTATCATTGATATAAATAATGACACCATCATTTTGATTATAAGATTTGGTAGTACTAAACGATTTAAAGTTATTTATATTAGGATTACTGAATCTTGGTCGACCCAACATTCGGTTAGAACTACAACATCTAAAACTAAGTCCAACTTTGACATAAAAACAAGAAATGAATCAAGGTTTTGATTGATACTGCGTATATTGGCACATAGAACAGGCATTGAGGAAGCCAAAGATGCAGAATCTGTAGTAAGTAGTGATTTGATTGAATATGGGTCATCACAACGCATACACTCTACGTTGCCAATGCATTCAATCTCGGTAGAAATATTTATTGTAAGAGGATTGAATTTTAATAAATTTTATAAACCGTGTTCAGCATTTGGAACCTTGAAAAAACATGGACCGGTACAGAAGCTGGGTGTCAATGGATATTTACGAAATTGATTTGAATAAGAATTGTAAGGCATTATGTTATAACTACATACATTACTCGTACTGTTTGATTTGGTTGTGAGTTTGCAATTGTTAGTGATTAATGTTAGTGTGTAAGGGGGTAAATGCGTGAAGATATAGGTATCAAAAGTGTGTATAAGAACATTTAACCTATGCGATAGACAACTATGATTTAAGACTAGTCACTTTTCCTTTGTGCTTAAATTTTCAAGATCAATCTCATTGTTCAGCCGAACTGCAGCCTGGCCGTCAGTCTTACGGATATAGATATTACCGTTGCTTGTCCAGCAGTATTTGTATTCATTTGTTCGAGCAAACTCTCTAGCCAGGAAGTGTAACCGTTTCATTTTGAATGATAAGTTTTCTGAGATGTGTATCGGTACTGCAGGTCCATCGATACTTATTTGTGTCGTTTTAATTAAGTCTCTTTTTTCTTGCTTATATTTCTTGACAGAGCTGATTATCTTTTCTTTTTTGAGAACTGTAGTTAGTTCAATAATAATCGGCGAGTTTGTCGAGTTTCTTTTCTTAGTGCGAAACAGTTCCTTGATTTCTGAGGTTTCAATTGGAGTATTTAAAACTGATCCAATATTTTGTACTATTTTGATCAAGTCATCTTTGCTTTCGGTATCTTTCTGAGGGATGTTTCTCACTTCAAAGCTAGATGTTCTCATTCCACGCTCAACATTGTCAAGCCGGTCCTCTAGCGCCTTTATATACAGACGGTCCTTCTTTTGTTGCTGTTCACAATTTTCTAATTTCATCCTCATTTCCTCATACATATTGGATATGAATTCAATTGACGCCTTTATATCCTTATTCTGGTTACTTATTTCCTTGATACTATCCTTGAATGTTGTCTCAAAACATTTTAGTTTTTTTTCCTGATTTGCCATCATAGTTCTCATTTCTTCCATAAATGTTTTCATTTCCACTTCTTGCACATCGCCCCGTGTCCGTTTAATTGGTCCATAATTGCCAGTACGAGATGATTCCTCACCAACCTGCAGTGACAGGTCAGGCGCGGAGTCGGACATAGCCGGTGGCGTGCGATTTAGCGGCATGCGGAACATTTGTCGCGCTGACTGTACTTTGAATCAATCCGGAATCCTCTCACAGGCAAAAATTACTTGGTGAGTACACAGGTAGAAAGTAGATGAGACAGGGGTCACAATATTCTGGCAGAGATCGACGATTGTGAACAAATCCGCTTTCCGTCCACTGTATCGTGACCTCTGAGTCAGAAGACGGCTAAATAGTGTGTAGTAATAAGTTAGAACTCACACTAATACAGATTCGATGTTGTAGCTACTGGGTCGCGCGCTTGTAGTGACTTCTTCTGGTTTTATGCAGTTGGAACGATTTTAACTGAGTTTAATTTAGATTGTTTATTTAATTTGAGTAAGTATTTAATATTAATTTGTAACAGAGAAACACGTCTATACTCCTCAGAGATCCGGGGGGAAGGGAAGGCAACGCCATCTACAAAGAACTTTGAATCTAGAATATAGCTTAAAATAAAAAACTTAAAAACATGTCGTTTTACTAACACATTTGTTTTGTTTTACTAACAAAACAAATGTGCACTTAATGAGTTGTTGTATGTGTAGTGCTCTCGGTACGCGTATTTCTTTATCCGTATTGAATTCGTCCCCTCGTCGTGGCCAAATCAGGCCCCGTGAGCGTATCGATTGCTTCTCCTCGTGTTGACGACACCAATACGGTTATCGTGTGAATATTGTCATTCATAATAATCGTCGTATCCTTATTAGCCTCTTCAACAGGTGGGGATGAATTCAATACGCTTATGGAGCAAGTTCCTTATGCAGTTTTGGTCGTCCTTAGACGTATCGATCTTGCCCCCTCTGAAGTTATTTTTCCTTTTTGAAGGAAAATTAACGTTATACCATTGCAATTAAATAGTGTCTTACATGTCATAGATAAGTAGCGTGGGCTTTTGTCAATATAAAATACATCGTTGCAAAGCAATACATCATTGCATTTGCATTTATCTCTTTCAAACTATGATAACTGATAATTAACTGACACAATATTTCAGCAAACATACTGAACACCACTTTATGAGCTGCGCAGCACTATCTTTCTTTTTCAATATAATATTTTTTGGTATGTACTTGCCAAAGGCAACAATAACAATAAAATAAATCTTTTATGATTAGTTTTTGCAAAAATTCATCCTGAAGGATCTAGAACCTGGTGCTAAACACCTAGGACTAGATATTTATCATCAGTTGCGCTAGACAGTTGAACATAGTATCTTAACCACCTCGAGAGACATATACCGCCTTATTCAGAAACGTCTAATAAACCAATTTTATCTATAATGCTGTTATAATTCGTTTGTCTTTGTCTGTCACTTTGAAATTTGTGTTTGTGAGAAAAGGTCAAAGTAAATTTTAGCTATCATAGGTTTGATAAGTTTTATGAATAAGGAGGAATACTTATATATATACTTATGAGAGTTTATTTTTAATACAAAAGAAATGCCCATAATTGTATTGATTTCGTCAACACGAGGCAATAAATACATTTCCATAACCTTTTTGTTTTGGTCACGACGAGGGGACGAATTCAATATAGATAAGGAAATGCGCTCTCCTTACTAGTGCGAGACTCTATGACGGCAGAGCATTGTAGCAGTTTTGTAGTTGAAAATAGCACAAGATTGTCAGCGAATACTATAGAAGTCCTTAAAAGTCCTTAATGAAAGACCCAGAGTCGAGAGAATTCGTCATTGAACCTGCTGTTTTGGACTAAACTCCAAAATAATGCGTGTCTTCATTGCAGCTATAGGTATAGGTATAGCCCTACTCTTCGTGTCATTATGAGTACTTCCACAAGTTGGATAGTGTTATATTAGGCCATTTTTGCACTCAAAGAAAAAATATCAAGGAGCAAGCGAGACAGACGATAGTTTTATCTCGCTTGCTCCTGTATTTTACGGCTATAGCGTTCGACTTCTATAGCATTTAAATTTTTCCCATACAAAATTGTATTTAGTGACTAATGACAAAAATATACACCCAGCAGTAGGTAAATGTGGGCTAATTTGATCGATTGATTGATTGAGTGTCAAAAAGTCGGTTAGCTGACCCCGCGAACTTCGTACCGCCTAACATTTCAATGATAACGGATTGATGAGAGAGCTGTCAATTGCGACTTTAGATTTATTTTTCTTTTGAAGGTACACCTTTTTAACTCAAATAGAAATCGACAGACATGTTATGACTTACACCGGTATGCTTAGTCGTTTCCTCCACTCGACTTCACCTCGACTCGACCTAAACTCAACCTCACTCAAGAGATTGGTATGCTCAGTTGTCCAAAATCGGCTCGACTTGAGGATTTTCATCAGTCGAGTGAAGTGGGAGTGGAGGAATGAACTGTAAAATTCAAGGTACGTTTCTATGAACCTTGAGGCTTCCTCGACATGTAAACATTCCTAAATTAGGACGGTTTTGTATGTGCTTTGACAAGTTAATTAAAATAATGTCCGATTTCGACGATTTTCTCGATTTCATCGATTTTGTTTACGACGATCATACCTAGCCTACCCAGCGAGACGTTATTTACGTGACGCAGAAAATCCCTTAGAGTTTTATGACGAACCGGCATTTATACGAAGATATCGTTTTAAGAAAGAGACCGTAATTAACATTCTACTACCCCTGCTTGACCTGAGTCAACAAGCAAACAATAGAGGACTTCCCATTGCTCCGATACTGCAGCTTATGATAGCATTACGATTTTATGCAACGGGAAATTATCAGGTTAGTAGGTAATTTAAATAATTTGCGAAGTACAAAATCAATTCGTTATTTATTTCAAACTTATATGGGGTATTGTGTTTTGTAATTTCAGATTGTTTGTGGAGATTTACTCAAGCTAAGTCAATCAGTTGTATGCAGAATAGTATCAAAGACACCAAGGATACTTGCATCAAAATTGAACTTGTATGTGAAATTTCCACCAGCAAATGAACTCCCCATCAAAAGAAAATTCTATCGCCGTGCAAGATTCCCTGGCGTTATAGGATGCATAGACTGTACTCATGTACCAATCAAAAGTCCATCAAGAGAACGAGGCGAGATTTTTCGGAACCGTAAAGGCACATTCTCAGTAAATGTTCAAATACTCTGTGGGCCGGAACTGGAAATTTACGATATTGTTGCACGATGGCCTGGGTCTGTGCATGACTCGAGAATATTTGTTGCACGATGACCTGGGTCTGTGCATGACTCGAGAATATTTGTTGCACGATGACCTGGGTCTGTGCATGACTCGAGAATATTTGTTGCACGATGACCTGGGTCTGTGCATGACTCGAGAATATTTGTTGCACGATGACCTGGGTCTGTGCATGACTCGAGAATATTTGTTGCACGATGACCTGGGTCTGTGCATGACTCGAGAATATTTGTTGCACGATGACCTGGGTCTGTGCATGACTCGAGAATATTTGCAAACAGTCGTTGTTGCATGCGGTTAGAGCAGGGAGAGTTGCAGGGCATTCTTCTTGGAGACAGTTGATGTGCTCAAACCACCTATATGTATTTTTAACGTGACCATACGTCCCGCTTTGGGCGGGACAGTCCCGCTTTCAGACTGTCTGTCCCGCTGTCCCCCGAAAGAGCAAAAATGTCCCGCTTTAGCAAATAGATCAAAGATATTTTAATTGTATCTATATTTAATATTTTACAAGAATTGGGAAAGAAAGTTTTGAAGTAACAAACATACAAAAACACGTAATTAAGAACTTCTTTCTTCCTTGAAGTTGGTTAAAAATCAGTTAAAACCTAAAAGGAAAAAGGGTTCCAGCTTTATCTGTCTATTTTCTCAGCAATAGTGAAATTAATATCAATTTACTATTTAGGTCTGTGGCCCCTTGGAAAAAAACTTCTAGTCCAACGCAGCAAAGGGATACGGCCGTTTTCGCAGAAAATTTGCTTCATTTACCTGATGGCATGGGAATCAAAACCATGGCATGGGGTACTTCTCGTTGACCTAGAATCATGAAATTTGGCAAGAAGTAATTTATAATAGCACAAGTGAAGGGCAAAATCCTATAAAGGTAAATTTGTAGTTCCTTCACAAAAATGCGATTTGTGCGGAACCCTTAGTGCGCGGGTCCGACTCGCACTTGACTTTTTTTTTTTTTTTTTTTCAATATCCGCATGCTCCGCTCCGACGAAGAAATTTATGGTCACTCAATATGTATACTCCAATATTAAATCGACAGACAACGGTTCAGAGAGATTATAACAGAGCTCAAATTAACACAAGAAACATAATAGAGCGGCTTAATGGAGTATTGAAAAGGAGATTCTCATGTCTAGCCAGGAAACTGCAACATAAAATAACGAATATCCCAAACATTATTGTTGCTTGTGCTGTGTTGCACAATATAAGTCTTCGCTCTAATGAGGAGCTTCCAGAGCCAATGAACATACCACCAGTTAGTCATGAAATCGTTCCTGAGAACCAACGGGGGAGTGAAATTAGGGCAGCATTTATACAAAGACATTTCAGCTAAAATATACATTTATTTATTTTTAGCCTGCTCCAACAAAACTTCAGCTAGAAGAGCCTCATAATGGGCTTTTTTAAATTTTTCCTCAGCAGTCTTAACTAACCACTCCTGCTCCTGAATTTTTAATAAATGTAGTTCCTCTTCTCTTCTCTGAATTTTTAAATAATTCTCCTTCCGAGCATCTAACTCCTCTCTAATTGCTTGACTTCCGGTACCTATAATTGAAATTTAATTTGATTAATTAAGTACACAGTTAAACAGATTGGATATTATGGGGTTTATATACAGTCTGTTACCGGCATGTGGGCATTTATTAAAACTGATAATAACATGCTCCGTTAACAATCGTTTGCACGTATTAGTAAATCATAATTATGTTATTAACTCCACAATTAAACTTTCTAAATTTGCAGCTTAAATGTAGTAGACGTATTGCCTTATAGTCGTAACTCATGTCGTTGAACTACTTGGTACAAGGCATGTCGTGGTACGTGGTACGGGGGGTAAAAGCCGCGACAACTAGTGCAATCAAAGTATATCTGTCAACTGTCGTGGTCGTGTTAAACTCCTCCGTCAAGCGTGCCCACGCTGGTTTTTTTTTCACCAAGCTCCCGGGGCGTCGGGACCACTTGTCGCCATAGTATTGGGCTTGTATTTTCACCAAGCTCCCGGGGCGTCGGGACCACTTGTCGCCATAGTATTGGGCTTGTATTTTCACCAAGCTCCCGGGGCGTCGGGACCACTTGTCGCCATAGTATTGGGCTTGTATTTTCACCAAGCTCCCGGGGCGTCGGGACCACTTGTCGCCATAGTATTGGGCTTGTATTTTCACCAAGCTCCCGGGGCGTCGGGACCACTTGTCGCCATAGTATTGGGCTTGTATTTTCACCAAGCTCCCGGGGCGTCGGGACCACTTGTCGCCATAGTATTGGGCTTGTATTTTACAACAAGCTCATACAGGCACGATTTTTCACTTTCCGTGAACATTATACGCGGTATACGCCCACTCATTGTATTATCCGCTAGGTATCCGTAATCAGAACACAACAACAAAACAAGGAACAATTTTTATGAATTTCAAACGAATGAAGTCAGTATGTCAGTAACGACGTAATGACGAACGATGTATGTTTGTTTTGTTTGCTTTGTAAAAAAAATACGTGTTACGATCCGTTACAAACAATTATTAAAGTAAACTGTCAAAAGCAATCAAAAAAGTTTATCGAGCTTGCTTAGAAAGGAACGTTGCAGCCAGTACTGCCAGGGTAAAAAAAAAATGATGACGTATCTCCTCGACTCGATCTCGATTCCACCTTACTCGAGGTGGCCTCAGCCAAAGCCAAGTCAACCACTGAGCATACGAATGTCAAGGAAACCTCGAGGATTTCCTTGAGGTCGCCTTGAGATAAGGCCGAGTCGAGGAGCTTTCAAGGATTCCACTAAGCATACCGGTGTTAGTGGATTTTGGAAACGGTTGAAACTTGTGATTTGATTAATTAAAGTCTTGCTGCCTTATAATTAAATGTTGAGATTACCTAATTAGTTGTTAATTTGAAGCTGGGTAAGAAAGTGCTACAGTCGGGTATCAAGTTATGTGGTATGCTCTCAGCCTGGAGCCGCTCGGCGCGTACAACGGCACGGACGTGAGGCTGTCGCTGCCCGGCGCCGCGACGGCTGCGCGACTGTCCTGGCTGGCGCTGTGGGACGCGGCGGCCGGTACCGCGCGCGCCTCCGTGCTGCTGCCGGAGGAGCTCAACGTGCCGCCGGCGAGCGGCACGCTGCATGTCTATAAGTACGCCACTCTTCACGTGCCCACCACCCTAGCGGAACATAGAACTTCACTTACAGCTTACTTTTTAGGGGAATACACACTCAAAAACGCTCTCTACCGATGTATAGAAAACTAACAGATCAACATGACCTAATAAGCATAAACATGATATACAGGCACATACATTGCTTCTGGCCCCACACTAGGATACCCTGAGTCGTGGGAACCAGAAACAGGGTATTCCACACACAAGCATCCAAGACTTGGCTTTTTTTCCTTTTATCCCCAGCCGGGGATCGATTCGAGGACCTCTGGCATGGTAGGCAGAGCCACAACTGCAGCACCACAGAGGTCGTCGATATTTTTTTTATAACTGTTGTTACATTACTGTCCCGGTCTGTAATGACTGCGTTGCTGGTCGCACTGTTGGTGGCCGAAAGCGCAGCACAGCGCAGCTCAAGGCCTACACAGCGCGATCAGCTTTGCAGCCTTTGATAAATGCCTCTGACAATCTGGAATAAATGCCGAGACCGAAGGTCGAGGCTTTTATAGCGCGGACATCAAAGGCTGCAATGGTGACGAAGCTTATAGGCCGAGAGCGAAGCTAAGCTAAGCTCAAAGCCTTCATAGTGTGGCCAGCAGTGCAGTCATTGCGGACCAAGGCTTGTCTATACAAGTAGTACATTACTCAAATAATGCGAGTAATTAAATAAAACCAGCTTATCATAAAATTGAGAGTGAGTTTTTTTCTTTTTTGTCACACATAACCAAATTCGTTGCAGTACCTTTTTTAGTGGCAAGAAGATCTCCCGCTCTTTTTTTTGTCACACATAACCAAATTCTGAATAAAGCCTTTGCGCTACCTTTCTTTACCATTTTCGAAACAAAGCTCGACAATAATTGAATTTAACAGGAAATTGCCGGTCGCTAAAACACGACAGTAATGGATTTTCACAGGAAATTGCCGGTACCTTTTCTGACTCCTCCAAGTAGCGCGGCAATGTCGACTTTGCTCAAAGAAGGTTGTCAAAATAGTGAGCACATTACTAGCTTTGTTTGAGTAAAATAAATAATAAGAACATAAATTCGAATCCGATGCGAGATTGTAAAAAAATATATTGTGAAAAACAGATTTGCTGACACTCACGATCAACGAGCTAGTTAGTATATAGAAACAACTGCTTTAATACATTTAGCATCACTTGAGATTAACAACGGGCTGTTTTGGCCTACTGCGACTTCTTAAGCATTGGTCTCGCGACCGCACCGCACACTGCTGCGGTGCGGCTGCGGTGCGGCTATGCGGCGTCGAACACGTAGTTGTATAAAAAACTTGAAGCATTCCGGCCCGGCCCGGCCCGGCCCGGCCCGGCCCGGCGTGGGGCAGCGCTGTGCGTTGTGTTGCGATCGCGATTTACGCCCTTTACACACTTCTATCTTCAATACAGGCTGAATTAAAAACTTCCTATGATGGGGCGCTTCTGACATGACGCAGTAACGTCATAGTTCCCCAAAGCTTTTCAGATGGCGGTACAACTTGATCCTTAATGTGCGTGTAGTGCGTAGTAGTAGTAAAGGGCGTGTGTGTAACAAAGAGTTTACATTGCCATTCAAATCCAAAAAATGACTCAAAAACAGGATCGGCGTCTTTTGACGCAGGCTTTAGAGCCGCTGTGATTTCATCCACTTTCATAAAATAAATCGGATTGGCAAAGTCATTAGTGAATTGACTATCAATTTAAAATATTTTATGCCTCCTGTTAATAAATTTCCAAGTTTTATTGCAGGTCTACTCTACCGAACTGCAAGCAGCTGCACCGCTCGCTGCAGGTCAGCTGGGAAGTGTTCGGCAACCAGGTCACCTTCCAGCTGGCGGGGCAGGTCTGTACCGATGCTGATTATTATTTTTTCAGCTGCAGGTACTTTATAATTGTGCGCGAACGTACATTGCAGGATGTCCCTGTGTTGCGCGAACGTACATTGCAGGATGTCCCTGTGTTGCGCGAACGTACATTGTAGGATGTCCCTGTGTTGCGCGAACGTACATTGCAGGATGTCCCTGTGTTGCGCGAACGTACATTGCAGGATGTCCCTGTGTTGCGCGAACGTACATTGCAGGATGTCCCTGTGTTGCGCGAACGTACATTGCAGGATGTCCATGTGTTGCGCGAACGTACATTGCAGGATGTCCCTGTGTTGCGCGAACGTACATTGCAGGATGTCCCTGTGTTGCGCGAACGTACATTGCAGGATGTCCCTGTGTTGCGCAAACCATAAAGAGCGACAACACAAAGATACATACATTGAAGACCCGGCGTTAGATTATCTTCCACCCCGGCCGGGATTTGATTTCCTTCCACCTCTTCCGGGATCCGAATCCGGTCCTCTCGGTTGTGGAACAGAACCTGGAACACCACGCCACATAGGTCGCCGCAATCAAATCGATAGATGCTTTACTTACGCCTATTTGTATATTGCTTTGTATTCTCCGCAAATCGCATCAGCGGGCTGTATTCTTCAATTTCATGATCTCATTAAATTGATAATTTCATGATGTGGCCAACCATGTCATGACATAGTCAGAAAAGGTTGAATGCCATGAAAACATGGATTTCAAAAGCAATTTTGTTACTTGATTTAAGTATGCGGTATTACTTCCAGTAAAAAAGAGCCCCGTGGTCCAAAGGGTTTCACGCTTACTTCTCACACAGGAGATGCAAGGTCGAAGCCTGACCATGCATGCACCAATGAGATAATTAACTAATCTTCAATACATCATCGGACTTCAGTGTTTCGGATGCCGCGTTAAACTGTAGGTCCTGGATACTATCGCTACGTGGTAGTGGTCGTAAAACCCATCCATCAATCCGCACTGAGCCAGCGTGGTTTAGTATGGCTCTATCTTACTAATATACATTAATCTATTATTATCTATTACTTCCAGATCTCCGAGTCGGAGTACATAGCGTTCGGTATCAGCGGCTCTATGTCTCGCTCGCAGATGCTCGGCGCCGACGTGGCTGTGGTGCGGTACGACGCGCAGGAGCAGCGCGCGTACGCGACCGACTATAACATCACCGCGCTGGCGCCCGTACGTACGAGATCTACTTTACTACCTTATATGTTTATAACTACAGAAGACTGTTAAATCCTACACAAGTCAATAACGAAGACCTCTGTCAAAACTACGACTCCTGGCTTAAACTAAAATGCTGCTAATGTATCTATTATATGGTGCCTTTGCCGGCAGGGTGGCAACCGTCGGGAGACGAAATAAAAGGCTTCTCACTACATGCTCAGTTAATGTATTGTCTTTTTCTTCTCTGACCTATATACTAGGTTGGTACATGTTATTAATGACGTACATAAGACATAGTGCGTGATGAGATATTTCCGCATCTCTGTGACGGGCGTACACGTACGGGCCGGCAGCGGCACAGTGCTTATTTGGAAACGATAGAGACTTCTCTATGCCACGGCTACGGCCAGCATGCCACGGCTACGAAAAAAAAAAACCCGACTCATTTAATTGCAAGGAACTACAGTAGAAAAGGCTAAGGCTAAATTATGAGCAAAAGGTCAAGCATATGTACCTCTAAGTCGCGTAAAAAATTTACAAGGTGTTTCATTTAGTGAACAAAATCAGAGAAAACTATTCAATAGTCCCCATGACAAATCGGCTTTGGCAGAATTACAAAGATTAAAATGTGGAAGTCAATCTGTGTCTCATCACCAAAATCCGTCCACCCGCTTGAGCGCCTGTGCCACAGACCCCTCTTTTTCGTCATCTCTGACTTGTATCACCAATATCCGCCCGCCATTTTGAGCGCTAGGGTACCACAGACAGACACTCACGCAGAGACACATCCTCCCACACATACACACACACACACACACACACATAAAGAGACAGACACCCACACATACAAACAGATGTAAACTTCAAACTTATAAGAACCCGCTTTTTCGTCCTCTCTGACTTGTACCATATCACCAATATCCGTCCACCCGTTTGAGCGCTAGGGTGCCACAGATAGACACACACATATAGATACACCCTCATATACACATACACAGTTGATAGATGCCTCAAACCTATAACAACACTCATATTTTTCGTCGTCTGGGGTTAAAAAGTCTAAAATTTGGTTGACTTGTGTCCTTGTTAAGCTTCGTTTCGAACTACTGAACCGATTTCGATAAATCATAATCAAATCAAATCTCTTTGTTATTGTAGATATTTACCTATACTTAGCAATCGTAATTTTTGGCCACTTCTCTACATTGGACCAGTGTGGGAGAAGTAGGGCGTAGAAACTCCCACAGATTGATGTTTAGATCTCTTTTAAAAATTGCTTGTGATTAAATAATACAAATATAACAATACAAATTATTATAATTAATAAGCAGCAATAAATAATAACAAAATTATTTACAGCAAGGTCTGTTTTGAGATTGACCCAATACAGACCCGTCATTTAAGTAATCTTGAACATTGTAATATCCCTTTTTCGACAAAGTCGCTTTACCATGGTTTTTAAATTGCTCAAGAGAAACTGTCCAGATCTCCAGAGGTATCTTGTTGTAGTATAGAATACACTGACCCTTGAAATAATTGCTAACCTTCGCGAGTCTAAACCGGGGCGCAAGTAGTCGGTGATTATTTCTTAGGTTAACATTACAGCTATCGCTAAGTTTGGAAAATGTTGTAAGTTTCTTTCGTACATACATTATATTTTCGGAAATAAATAGACTAGCTACAGTTAGTATTTCGATTTCTTTAAAAATTTCTATTAAGGAGTATGCGCGGTTTAAATTATAAATTGCTCGAATAGCTCTTTTCTGTAAAATAAAAATAGTTTCAATATCCGCTGTTTTCCCCCACAACAAGATACCATAGGACATGACACTATGAAAGTAACTAAAATATACTAGCTTAGATGTAGCCACATCCGTGTATTGCCTGATGTTCCTAACAGCGTAAGCCGCAAAATTTATTTATTTATGTATTAAGGTTTACCAACAGTTCTTACACTCAACACAGAAATGGAAAGAAAAAAAAAAGTGTAAAATTGCTATATGTAGACCCAATTACAGGTGAACACAGCATACATTTAAAAATATACAGTTCTACCTACTCAAATCTACCGTCACATAATTAGTTTTTACAAAAAAAAATATACAAAACAAAAGAAATTTAAAAAACTAAATCACTCTGCAAACGCCGCTATAATGTTCTTTTTGAATTTACTTACCTAAGATTAAAAATATCTATGTCGTGTGAGTGACATAACTTATTGTGAGATCGAGAAATTCTATTCGTGATACAATTAAACCCAACATTGGTTCTAGACAAGTTAACGTAAAACGGACGATAGTTAACAATTGTGGCATTTCTGCGCGGCACTACAGACCTGACCTTCGTTCGAGAGCAACTCCGGACAATCTACACCACCCCTTAAAATTTTATACAGCGAGACTTGATCAGCTGTTGATCGTCTCTTTTCAAGTGACATGAAATTAAAGAACTTTAATCGGTCCTCGTATAATGGCAAGGTGGACAATTTCTTCTGATGCGCGGACAACAAGAACATAAATCTCTTTTCAATTTTCTCAATTCTGTCGATGTGACACTGATAATGAGGAGACCAAATACTAGAGCAATACTCAAGAGAGCTACGAACCAGTGCAAAATAAGACACTTTGAGAGCTGATATCTTCCTAAAAGACTTGCAATTGCGCCATACAAAACCCAACAATTTTAGAGATCTTTTGACAACACTGTCGATGTGGTTATTGAAGGATATTTTTTTATCAAGAATAACTCCTAGATCCCTAATTTCGTCAACTTCTTCTAGGTAAGCTCCGTTTATCATATATTTAGATAGAATTGGCAGTAATTTCTTAGTGAACTTGATATGTTTACATTTTCCCGTGTTGAGTGGTAATTTGTAGTTGACTGTCCAGTTGTAAAAAGTATCGAGCTCATGCTAAAGAAGTAGGACATCTGCCGGTTGTTCTATGAATCTGTAAATCTTTAGATCATCAGCAAAGAAGGAAAACTTACAATGATGCAATTTCGCTGCAAGATCATTTATAAACGCTAGAAACAGTTAAGGACCTAGGTGTGATCCCTGAGAAACACCTGAAGTGGTCTCGAACTGCTTAGATTCGTATCCACACACTACCACTCTCTGTGACCGATCTGAAAGGTAGGAGGAAAACTATTTCAAAAATAATCCATGCACGCCAAAGTTGAGAAGCTTCTTCAGTAGTAAATAATGGTCGACTCAGTCAAAAGCTTTGCTTATGTCTGTGTAAATAGCGTCCCCTTGACGGCCCTTATCAGCCTCTTCTTGCAGATCCGACACATAGCAAGCTAGATTAGTGGTGGTTGACATGCTGCTTCGGAAACCATGCTGATATGGAGTTAACGACAGATCAATTATTGGTCTGTAGTCTTGAATATCACTTGAATCACTTCCCTTGGGGATGGGAACCACATAAGCAAGTTTCCACACGCGCGGGAAAACACCAGAAGGCAATGATTTGTTGAAAATAATATTTACAGGAATAGAAATGCTCCTCACACTATTAGCTACGAACAGCGCCGGAATCCCATCGGGACCCGCACCCTGATTCTTGTCGAGGTTTTTGATAGTCTTTTGTACTATATTTGGCAAGGTGGTAATAACTCCCAGGGTGTCACACGACATTAAACAGTCTTGCTCCACATCAGCATTAAAAATGTTATTCGAGTCATTGTGTGTATAGACAGAGGCAAAATGGTCTGCAAAGGCGTTGCAAATGGTACTAGGCGATGAAAGCTTATTTCCTCTCAAATGCATCTCACTCGGAACGGTTTCCCTATTTTTCTTTTTGCTACTTATGTAGGACCAGAAACCTTTTACGTTGTTGCGTGATATAGATTTCATTTAATCTGAATAAAACGATTTAATTAGTTTGTGGCAACTGGCTCTAGTCTCAACGAATTCATAGTGGTCTAATGTATTTTTAAACTTGGCATATCTTATGCGTAACTTGTCTTTGGATTTAATAGTTTTAATCAGGTTTCTAGAGTACCAGTTGGGATAGTTGGCAGATTTTTGTCTACATTTCGGTACATATTTTTCAATACTGCTGTATATATAATGGAATAAAATTTGTCAACCGATTCGTCGACATCCCCAGATATACATAAAATATCAGACCAGTTTAGTTCGTTAAGCTCGTTATTATTACTGTTGTTATCTGCTTTATAGTAGTAGATTTTACAACAAGTGCACAAAACGAACCTCGACATTACTATCAGCCCTCGCCTTCGGCTCGGGCTGCTAAAAGTCTCGGATAAAAATGGTTTTTGTGGACGAGTTATAAACTCTGCTTTTCACTTCGATTGCGAGAAAATAAAACAGTAATTTGAGAAAATTCAATACGAAAAGTTCACGGCTTCTTTCCCGCTACTTTACTTTTTTTAATTTTCCTGCATAATTTTCGGGCAAAGAAAAAAAATATACAGCCTATTCTTAAATTATTTTGGAATAATGTTTTTTTTTTGTGGTAAACACGTTTTGATATTTAGTTTCTTTTTCGTATTATCTTATTATAAATCAAAAATGCAAATAGGGATGGAAATATTATAAATTAGCAAGTTTTATCCATGTACAATTAATTGTTTTTGGCTGTATGGGCTAAATGGTCACTGCCTTAGTGTAGACACATTTAAAAAGCTACTTTTATGCACAAGAGCATAAAATTCAACTTTATGTCGCCTAGATCCTGCATAAAGTAGTACTTTTTCGAGCATGAGATGTGAAAAAAAATTATCTGGCCACATCCACTTTTTGTAAATAGTTATTTACTGGAAAGTCGACTAATATCTCTAAAGGAGGGTGGTATTGATCTATCTTAGACAGTGGAACTGACTATAGCTGTGATAAGGTTATTATTGCTCAATACTAGGTCAAGAATTTTGCCATCCTTATTGACAATGTGGTTAAATTGTTTGAAGTTGTGTAGAGATATGAAGTCATCTAGCCGTTGAGACAGACCAGAGCCAGAACACGATGGCGTTGTTGCTGTGGAGCCGAGAGCCTGGTTAGATTTTAAGGACCACTGGATATGGCTGAGGTTGAAATCACCCACAACAAGAGTATCAGTATTGTGCTACTCAGACTGTTTAGTTGATTTTCTAGCCTGTCCAAAGTGACCGGCGGTGGAATATAAACAGCTCCTATGTTGATTTTTCTAACTTTACTATTATGAGAAGAAACTGTAATCAATCCACAGATCCTCATAACAACTCCCATATTTTGACTGTCTTGTAGAGTTAAGCAATTTCGACACACCTATTAGAACCCCCCCTTAATTAACCAGCTAATTTATGTATATGGTGTATCCACTGCAATTTGCTTTGAATGGTTATTTCAAGAAACTTCGTGCCATTTACTAATTCTAACGTGCTGCCATAGTATAAATAAGAAATAGTAAGTTCACTAGGCCCCTGTTCGCATGATAACTACCTACTCTTGCTCAAACGGCTAGGGTTGTCGCTTAGCGCCGCGGGTTGCGGTGCGGATTTGTTGCGTCGTCGCTCGTCGCTCGCTGCACGGTAAAGCAAGTACCTACTTACAGGTGATGCCCCTTATTCTGCCTCTGAGTGCCGCTTGGAGGGGGTATACTTCGCGTATTGTAAAAAGATCATGTCTGAAGTTAGGCAAACGTGAAAAAAGCGACTTTATTAGCGAAATATCTGCTTGAAAAATAAGTTGCAAGATTCCACCCGACCAAACATACCTACATAGGACAACATACATTGCAAGTCAAATAAAAGCTTTTAATGTATACCTAGCTATTGTAAACACAAGGTCGTATGCCAATAAGTTATTATTATTAGCGATTAGAGTTAGTGAAGTAAGTAGCATTTTAGTGTTTTCACCGATGCAAAACCTAAAACTTACTTTACAAACAATATATAGGTACTATAAGGTATGGATACTCACGTTTCCTTTTATTGGGGTACTTTGAAAAATACTAGATCCTTATTTGCGGAATCCTTATTGAGGCAACCGTATACCGCACAATGTTTAACCATCTTGCAAAATAAGAATATCTGTGCGCGGAAATCACACTTGTTTGTAAACAAAAACAAGTTAACACGTGCCGCCCGGCCGGACGAATGACGTTGACTCGTCGCATGCATTGCTTGCATAGCCCAGTCTCGTAGCACGCGAAGGACGCGAGATTCGGCAATGTGCGCGTGTGGCGGCGCGTGCTTATACGGAATGCGATGTAGCTGTGTGTGTGCGGTTGTTCTCGCTGATTTGATTGAAGTGAACCTGGCGTGGTGCTGCTGTCTAACACTAAACTGGTCTCAACTTGCCTGACATTTGGAAGTGAGAATTAGATACATTTGGTTTTACCAGTATTTAACAATAAATTATTAACTGTGAACCAACTCAAGGTTAAAGACAAATCATCAAAATCTTCTTTCTGTCTTTCAATAATTGAAGACCAGTGAAGTATCAGCCAATTTCTCCACCATGAAAGGCAAGAATATATATACCTAATATACCAGGAATAAGGGCCTAATATGGAACCTTGTGGAACGCCATTTTTTACTCCCGATACATCAGATTCAATGCCGTTGACTTCTGCCTGTTGAATTCTATTGCTTAGGTATGATCTTAGTAGAACCATAGCTAAGAACCATCGCAGGAAAGTATACTATCATTTACAAAAAAAACGCATTAAAATCCGTGCTCTAGAGTGCCACAGACGGACATACATACATATGGACACACAAACAAATGGACAATACGGACAAATAGACAGACAGACACTTCAAACTTATAACACCTTCTTTTGGCCGTGGGGGGTTAAAAAATGACCCCGCGAAGTCGCGAGTGTTTTTCTTGGAATATTTAATAAGTTGTTCGAATTGTATCGAGTATTTAGTATAATCTTGAGTCGGTGTGTTATGGGCCGATTCGTCCCTGGTGGGAAGTCTTTCTTTTCAGGTACCTACAATACAGGTTCGCCTAGTGTGGGGCCTTTCATAAATCAGACTGCGCTTTCCATCTTCACATCATCCCTTTTATCCGAAACTATTTCATTTTTTGAGATTTGTTTAAGAAATCTCCATGTATACCTAATTGTGTAAGTAAAAACCTTCTGTTTCTGTTTCTTACAAATAGTGTTTGTATTGCAGTGCGTGCAAGTGCTGGGTCAGTGGCTGGGTGTGTGTCGCGATGACAAGATCGGTTACACCGACAGCAACCAGGTGTTCACCGCGACGCGGGACGACGGGCTCACTGTCGTCACCTACCGGCGGACTCTGCAGACAGGTACAACACTAGTGTACAGTACAACCAGGTGTTCACCGCGACGCGGGACGACGGGCTCACTGTCGTCACCTACCGGAGGACTCTGCAGATAGGTACGACACTAGTGTACAGTACAACCAGGTGTTCACCGCGACGCGGGACGACGGGCTCACTGTCGTCACCTACCGGAGGACTCTGCAGACAGGTACAATACTAGTGTACAGTACAACCAGGTGTTCACCGCGACGCGGGACGACGGGCTCACTGTCGTCACCTACCGGAGGACTCTGCAGACAGGTACAACACTAGTGTACAGTACAACCAGGTGTTCACCGCGACGCGGGACGACGGGCTCACTGTCGTCACCTACCGGAGGACTCTGCAGACAGGTACAATACTAGTGTACAGTACAACCAGGTGTTCACCGCGACGCGGGACGACGGGCTCACTGTCGTCACCTACCGGAGGACTCTGCAGACAGGTACAACACTAGTGTACAGTACAACCAGGTGTTCACCGCGACGCGGGACGACGGGCTCACTGTCGTCACCAACCGGAGGACTCTGCAGATAGGTACAACACTAGTGTACAGTACAACCAGGTGTTCACCGCGACGCGGGACGACGGGCTCACTGTCGTCACCTACCGGAGGACTCTGCAGACAGGTACAACAGTAGTGTACAGTACAACCAGGTGTTCACCGCGACGCGGGACGACGGGCTCACTGTCGTCACCTACCGGAGGACTCTGCAGACAGGTACAACACTAGTGTACAGTACAACCAGGTGTTCACCGCGACGCGGGACGACGGGCTCACTGTCGTCACCTACCGGAGGACTCTGCAGATAGGTACAACACTAGTGTACAGTACAACCAGGTGTTCACCGCGACGCGGGACGACGGGCTCACTGTCGTCACCTACCGGAGGACTCTGCAGATAGGTACAACACTAGTGTACAGTACAACCAGGTGTTCACCGCGACGCGGGACGACGGGCTCACTGTCGTCACCTACCGGCGGACTCTGCAGACAGGTACAGTGTACAGTACTACCAGGTGTTCACCGCGACGCGGGACGACGGGCTCACTGTCGTCACCTACCGGAGGACTCTGCAGATAGGTACAATACTAGTGTACAGTACAACCAGGTGTTCACCGCGACGCGGGACGACGGGCTCACTGTCGTCACCTACCGGAGGACTCTGCAGACAGGTACAACACTAGTGTACAGTACTACCAGGTGTTCACCGCGACGCGGGACGACGGGCTCACTGTCGTCACCTACCGGAGGACTCTGCAGACAGGTACAACACTAGTGTACAGTACAACCAGGTGTTCACCGCGACGCGGGACGACGGGCTCACTGTCGTCACCTACCGGAGGACTCTGCAGATAGGTACAACACTAGTGTACAGTACAACCAGGTGTTCACCGCGACGCGGGACGACGGGCTCACTGTCGTCACCTACCGGAGGACTCTGCAGACAGGTACAACAGTAGTGTACAGTACAACCAGGTGTTCACCGCGACGCGGGACGACGGGCTCACTGTCGTCACCTACCGGAGGACTCTGCAGATAGGTACAATACTAGTGTACAGTACAACCAGGTGTTCACCGCGACGCGGGACGACGGGCTCACTGTCGTCACCTACCGGAGGACTCTGCAGACAGGTACAACAGTAGTGTACAGTACAACCAGGTGTTCACCGCGACGCGGGACGACGGGCTCACTGTCGTCACCTACCGGAGGACTCTGCAGATAGGTACAACACTAGTGTACAGTACAACCAGGTGTTCACCGCGACGCGGGACGACGGGCTCACTGTCGTCACCTACCGGAGGACTCTGCAGACAGGTACAACACTAGTGTACAGTACAACCAGGTGTTCACCGCAACGCGGGACGACGGGATCACTGTCGTCACCTACCGGCGGACTCTGCAGACAGGTACAACACTAGTGTACAGTACAACCAGGTGTTCACCGCGACGCGGGACGACGGGCTCACTGTCGTCACCTACCGGCGGACTGCAGACAGGTACAACACTAGTGTACAGTACAACCAGGTGTTCACCGCGACGCGGGACGACGGGCTCACTGTCGTCACCTACCGGAGGACTCTGCAGACAGGTACAACACTAGTGTACAGTACAACCAGGTGTTCACCGCAACGCGGGACGACGGGATCACTGTCGTCACCTACCGGCGGACTCTGCAGACAGGTACAACACTAGTGTACAGTACAACCAGGTGTTCACCGCGACGCGGGACGACGGGCTCACTGTCGTCACCTACCGGCGGACTGCAGACAGGTACAACACTAGTGTACAGTACAACCAGGTGTTCACCGCGACGCGGGACGACGGGCTCACTGTCGTCACCTACCGGCGGACTCTGCAGACAGGTACAGTGTACAGTACTACCAGGTGTTCACCGCGACGCGGGACGACGGGCTCACTGTCGTCACCTACCGGAGGACTCTGCAGACAGGTACAACACTAGTGTACAGTACAACCAGGTGTTCACCGCAACGCGGGACGACGGGCTCACTGTCGTCACCTACCGGCGGACTCTGCAGACAGGTACAGTGTACAGTACAACCAGGTGTTCACCGCGACGCGGGACGCAGGCCATAGTCATATGGGCTACGCAACTGCGACTCCCCATACTTTGAAGTTTCATTTGAGTTATGCAGTTAGTTTGAGACCTGTTATATGGGTTTGTCGATATGAGTTTTGTCGCAGTCGCGTCATCGTCGCCTACCCTCATGTGAGGATGGCCTAAGAGGCAATATGTCTTAATTTAAAACATATTTATTTTTATCACACCTGCTCTGAAAATACATACTAATTATACCAATTAGAGGGAAGAAACGCCTTTATCCCGCCCTTCAAATCCTTTCATCCCAAGGTATGGAAGTTTGTATGAAAATCCTTCCGACCCAAGGGTGGGAAGTATGTATGAAATTCCATTACATACCCGGTTTTTTTTTTTATTTCTCAGCAGTCATACTGCAAAGAGACTTTAACTGTCTACTAATTAAATTTCAAGTAAATTGTTACTGGCCACATACAGTTTTTTTTTACCAGTTACCAAACTCCTTGGTGCATACAGAAAATTAAAAACGAAATTATTTTTGTATATAAAACGCGCGGAATCACGGAAGAAGTGGCTGCATGACCTTATGATCTTAGCCTACTCCAGAAACGGGCGAATAAAAAAAGGAAAAGCCCGCGCATTTTCGCAAAAACTTCGATTGATTTAGCATTTATCTTTGTGTTTTTTGTAAAATATGGATGCATTTATGTCTATAATTTTCCTCGTAGGTGTAATAAAAAGCACTATACAAACCTCAGGAGAAAGTACAGTTCCATACCTCAAATGGTTTGCGCCCCTCGCAAGCTCGTGGCGCAAATGCCATAATCTCGGTATGGAACTGTCACTTTCTTCCCTCTGAAGTAATGTACTATTTGATCCCCAGCGGAGGACATAGACCGCGAGTGGGTCACGGACCGGCCCATGTTCGCGGTGTGGGCGGTGGGGCCGCTAGACGACGCGCACGAGCCGGCCTACCACAGACTGTATCCCGGGAGAGATGTCCAGCTGGAGCTGGGGGCTGCGGCTGGGAGTGACTGCACGCCATTCATCACGTGAGTACTCTGGAGTATATGTTGCTAATAAAGTCCACGTCAATCGATGTCTGGGCATAGGCTCTTGTCTGGACCGAGTTGCATTGCGTATATACCTAATCTTACCATTATGATTTCTGTGCAATCAAGAATATTAATATGTCAAGATCTTTTTTAACAGATTCTGAGGCAAGCTGATAATGATGAATAGTCTTTATCGCGGTGTAGTAGCAATCGAATTGAACTTCATTCGGGTCCGTGTTTAACTTTTCAGTCAATAGTCAATTCTAGAAATGTGAACGGTTTTTGATTCTAGAAATGTGAACGGTTTTAATTCTAGAAATGTGAACATAGAAAATGGCTGTTTCCACTAAGAATAAATCAATTGATGTAAGAAGTTCTAGTGATCAATCATAGTATTCAGATAAGTCAAAAAACAATGAATTAATATAAATATTAAAGATTATTGTTATTTTTAGAAAATAATTTCTGGAAAAATAGGTGCTAGGTCACGTGATAGTGAACACCAATAAATCAACCAAATTTTACTTATTTTCTATATCTATGTTTAGAAAATTTCATTTGCCGCTTCTCTTCATTGGAGCACTGTGAGAGAAGAAGAAACTCCCACATTATTTTTTTTAGATCTCTTATAAAAATAGATTGTGTTTAATATATATAATATAATAAGACCAATTATGACATATTTATTATTTTATCTACACACGTATCATAAACCCTCTTTACTGCGTCCAAAAATCACACGTTACGAACAGCATAATGATAAACTTCTTGGTAAAAACTCATTTCTTATCTGAATATTGATACATTATGACCATAATGTGCCAAAATTTGTCAAATTATGACATTCAAATTTCACCTGCGTGCCGCCCCTAGTTTGTCTGTGAAGTCGGTACTACTGAACAAGCTAAACAAGTTCAAAGCATTGGTCAATGCCACAATGCCGTGGAACATGCGGTTCCTGAACACATGAAAGAGAGCTTATGATATGTGTGTAGATAAACTAGTGTATGTAACTGTACATAATTAAATAGTAGATTATGCAACAAGGGGATAAAGCACGGGCGCGATGTTGAATCCTGCTATGCTCCGCTATTGCTTGTTGCTTAATAAGAAAGTGACTTTTGGTCGGCCGCGCGCTGAGGCGAGGGGCGACCCACCGGGCGTCGGTGGCGGCAGGCGGTTGTAACAATCGGGGCTGGATTGTTACAAGTATTGTATATTTATAATTCAGTATTATATATTTATACTACTGAATTAATTTCACTCATTAAACAACCTCGGCACTTCATTCATAATTTCAAGTTTTTGAAAAAGTTCTAACATATTCAATGAAGGTTTCACTACGGTTATACGCCTTTTCAGCATATAACTCAAACAACCTATCTCTACTAAAGCGAATGCACTAGCCTAGTGACTAAATCTGAATTTAGGCTTAATGTTAATTTTCTCTACTTTAAATGTATCCTCAAAAGCACAATGTAATAAAGAAAATAACTCTATTTGGATCATTAAAATCATAATTTGGAACAGGCAGTTTATCGCATAATGCTTTATTGTATTTTCAATTTTACTCGCGGTTACTGAACTTTTCTTTATCGAAATACTTTATTTTTGGACTAAATGGAAAAGTCACGGCTTGTGCATTATGATCTGATTGAAGATAATTTATGATTTGTTTGCTGGAACAGTTACCATCACAGTAAAAATTATCGAGACAAGTAGCCGAGGTCGCTGAGATTCTTGTTGGCTCTAGGAAAATGTTTACCAAATTAAATAATAATAATAATAATAATGACTTAAATAAACCAAGTAGCCTGCTTTTATATGTTGAATTTACTAAAAAACCTACATAAGAATCTACACAGACTATTTGAGATTTATTATTAGACTACTATTAATTTTAATATATCTTCCATAATTAACTCAAACTTTTGAAAGTTCTGGTCATAAGAGGGTCTTTAAACGCAAAATATGTTTTTCTAACTCAACAGAGGACATTTCAATACAACCTGCCTTCCCAACAATATCTTTGCGTTCTTTAGGTTCTGTGGTTGTACATATTACTATTTCACACATGTACGGTGAAGCACACGCGTTTTTTGTCGTACGCCAACTATGACTATGACTGGCTCGGTTTCAGCGCCGCTCCCCCTCCGCTGCCGCGCTGGGAGCGCGCGGAGCTGTTCGACCCGGCGCTGCGCGTGTTCCGCTTCACTCTTGGCGCCCGCGGGGGGCAGCGTGCGAGTGCGGGCGCGGGCGCGGGGGGAAGTCGCGCGTGGTATGTGAACGGCCAGCTGCGCCCCGACCTGCAGCTGAGGAGGGGGCTGCACTACACCTTTAAGGTAACAAGGAATCAGGGTCCCTAAAGACTTCATAACAGATGATAGATACATAGATACTAAAAGTGAGGCAGTAAGGATCGCATATTAGGGACAAAGATCCATTAAGGGCCCTGACCATCGTAGTGTAATAAGGGATTGATGACCATAACATAAAACACGACCGTCCCTGGTCTAATTCGTATCTCGCTGACAATATAGCAAACTATGTTTGACACCTTGCTGCGCTCCATATACCAAAGTTATCTCTAGCTAGAATATAGCAAACGATGTTTGATCCCACGCTGTACTTGGCATACCAGGGTTATCTCTAGCTAGAATAAAGCAAACTATGTTTGACACCTTGCTGCGCTCCATATACCAAAGTTATCTCTAGCTAGAATATAGCAAACGATGTTTGATCCCACGCTGTACTTGGTATACCAGGGTTATCTCTAGCTAGAATAAAGCAAACTATGTTTGACACCTTGCTGCGCTCCATATACCAAAGTTATCTCTAGCTAGAATATAGCAAACTATGTTTGATCCCACGCTGTACTTGGTATACCAGGGTTATCTCTAGCTATAATGAAGCAAACTATGTTTGACACCTTGCTGCGCTCCATATACCAAAGTTATCTCTAGCTAGAATATAGCAAACGATGTTTGATCCCACGCTGTACTTGGTATACCAGGGTTATCTCTAGCTAGAATAAAGCAAACTATGTTTGACACCTAGCTGCGCTCCATATACCAAAGTTATCTCTAGCTAGAATATAGCAAACGATGTTTGATCCCACGCTGTACTTGGTATACCAGGGTTATCTCTAGCTAGAATAAAGCAAACTATGTTTGACACCTTGCTGCGCTCCATATACCAAAGTTATCTCTAGCTAGAATATAGCAAACGATGTTTGATCCCACGCTGTACTTGGTATACCAGGGTTATCTCTAGCTAGAATAAAGCAAACTATGTTTGACACCTTGCTGCGCTCCATATACCAAAGTTATCTCTAGCTAGAATATAGCAAACGATGTTTGATCCCACGCTGTACTTGGTATACCAGGGTTATCTCTAGCTAGAATAAAGAAAACTATGTTTGACACCTTGCTGCGCTCCATATACCAAAGTTATCTCTAGCTAGAATATAGCAAACTATGTTTGATGCTTCGCTGCGCTAGATATACCATGGTTATCTCTAGCTAGAATAAAGCAAACTATGTTTGATGCTTCGCTGCGCTAGATTTATTTATTTATTTATTTATTAACATAATTTATCTATGCCTTGACAGCCGAGGCCAAATCGACATAAATTACAGATATATACCAATAAAATAAAATATTTACAATCCAAATTAAAATTCACAATATGTCATCAATCATAAATCAATTAAATCAATTAATAAAAAAACCAAATTCAATGTTATATAGATATACCAGGGTTATCTCTAGCTAGAATAGAGCAAACTATGTTTGATGCTTAGCTGCGCTAGATATACCAGGGTTATCTCTAGCTAGAATAGAGCAAACTATGTTTGATGCTTCGCGCTAGATATTCGTGGGTTACCTATAGCTAAAACATAACAAACGATTTTTGATTCCGCTGCCCTCGATATAACCGGGGTTATCTAGAGCTAAAATATAGCAAACTATGTTTGATCCCACGCTGCTTTTGATATACCAGGGTTATCTCTTTTTCACCCGTAAGCTCTCTGATTCAATGTGCAACCCATAAAAAATTTCAAAGGTATAATTATTCCTGTTGTTCTTCCGAGAGACATGAAGTCAAAGGTTACAATACTTATTGAACACAACAGTGGATAGCGGCGCCATCAAAAGAGCTTTGCTCCTCCTCATTACATGCTTTTTAATCCATAGTTCGTGTGTGTGATGGTTCTGAGGCTCGTATGTTTATATTTAGGTGAACGGCGGCAACGACCCGCACTCGGCCACGCTGTACCACCCGCTCATAGTGTCCGCGTCGCCGGTGGGCGGAGCCGACACAAGCGCGCGAGTGCTGGCCGGGCTCGCGTATACCAGGAGACACCTGCCCACGCCTACTGCAGGTAATAGTGGCTCGAAGGAGTAATGCTGCCTTACTTGCTCGAAGGACCAACATGGCCTACTGTCTGACAAAGACACGTGTCCGGCTTGAAGGACCAACCTCATATCACCCGCTCGTAAAGTCCGATTCCCCAGTGAGCGGCTGACGGCATCCTGATCTATTTGGACACCGCTCGAACGTCCGTATAATGTAGAATAAGGCACAACACCTCGGCATGTGAGCACGCCTTCAGGTTGCGGGCGGTCCGACGACGGAACACACTTCCTTGCAATATAATAGTCCCACTCTTTTCTCTTTCAAAAACCGGATAAAAGAGCACTTCCTCTCTCTTTCGTGATAGTAGTTAAAGTATGTATATTATTACTATATGTACCTACAGGTTTATGTATACGTAGTTTGGTATATAGGTATTTTATTTTCCATATTTAATAGATATTTAATTTATTATTTATTACAGATAAGTTATTAGATATTGTGCACTACCTACCCTTTCATGGTAAATTTTCCTGTCATGCCTTGGTTGGCTGGAAGTAATCTCTTTTTAGAGATAAGCTCGCCTTTGTACATATGTTTTCCACAAATCAAACTTTTTATAAATTTTAGATATGTCTAAGGCATACAATAGGGTGAATCACAGAATTTAATTAGACAAACTTTATGGAATAGGTGTGCGCGGAACAGCCCATAACTGGTTTACTTAATATTTGAAAGATAGAGTACAATCTGTCGAAATATAGCAATCGAATAAAGAAACTAACCAAATACAAAACGTACGCTCATCTAATAGGACATTAAATTTATCAATACCCCAAGGAAGTGTCCTGGGGTGTTTATTGTTCCTTATATACATAAATGATCTCCCTAAAGTAACGATTGATCACTGCGTGCTGTTTGCGGATGACGTATCATTACTGGTCTCATCAGAAGATAGGTCCCAACTGAACGCAAAGCTTATTTCTACATTAGATCTCATTACTAATTGGATGACAAACCACAACCTTGAAATCAATTATAATAAAACTAAAGTAATGATATTCCACCCCCCACAAAAAAGCAACTAGATTTCGTCATCACCTATAAAGGTACTCAAATAGAAATAGTAGACCGGTTCACTTTGCTTGGAATTGAAATAGATTCACACGTCAATTGGAAACAACACACTCAAAAAATTTGTAACAAGATATCTCAGTTCTCTTACGCACTTAAAGAAGTAAAAAAATCCACTGACCTGAAAACTGCTCTTACGGTACACTATGCATACACTTTCGCTTGGCTCAGCTACGGCATAATTTTATGGGGAAACAGCACAGGAGCCCCAGCAATATTCATCTTACAAAAAAACTAATACGGATCCTAGTAAATATCAAACAAACGGACAGTTGTAAACCTTTCTTTCAAAAACTTAATATTCTGACTTTACCATGCTCATACATATACGAAATGTGCAAATTTGTCCGTAATAATGAGAATCTTTACCATAAACGTGGAGAAATTCCCGTAAACTACTCATTAAGACATAAAGACAGACTCATCCAACCCTGCACTTCTACTCTAAAGATGCACTCATCTAGTCCTTATGTCATGAGTATCAAAATATATAATAAATTACCTACCCTACTTAAAGATGAAACCAATAACGTAAAGTTCCTAAAAACATTAAAAACTATATTAATAAATAAAACATATTACAGTATAAATGAATATTTTATAGTCACATCATTTAAGAAAAATAAATAACTTAAAATTACATTAAAACACAGATATATACATATATATATATATATATATATATATATATATATATATATATATATATATATATATGAATAACACTAACTTATAAATATATGCATGTACACCACAATTACACAAACACACAATTACACACACACGTACATAATAACATACCTCAATAATTAATATTTTATATTAGTGATTAGTATTATGCCTCTCTACTGTTGCAGTGCCCTATGCCCTATGGACAGGGTCCATCAATTGTACCTTAATTTAAAAACAAGTGTTTATGTACTTTATAAAATAATAATCTTGCAATGCCCTTGCAGGGCGCGTGCGTGTTTTGGGACTAAACCTTATTTTGTCATGTTTGTACCACAAGTAAGCGATGAATAAATGATAAATGATAAATAATTATGAATTAAAAAAAAAAAAAAAAAACAAATGCAGCTTGTTAATGTTCCCATCGAAGGGAACCAGCCTTTACCCGGATACGAGAAAGATTGAGCCGTACTCCACCACGCTGGCTCAGTGCGGGTTGATGTAGGGATGTCGGGCTAGTGGCCATCCCGAAAGTCAGAATTATCAAGCTGTTTTACTGAGACCTCTGTCACCACTTTACGACTACTGCCACCGAGTAACGAGGCTTGCCGGGACCTACAGCTTATCGTGACATCGAGACATGAAAGCGTCCCGCTTCAAAAAAGGAAACTGCTGAAAAAAAATAAAAGCAAAAAATTATTAACCTTTTTTATTTTATCTTGTTAATAATTTCTTAAACTAATGTAATACCTACCTAAGTAAATATTTTTGTAATTATTTTGAGTTTTCCAACCACTAAATTACCTTAAAGGAGAACTAGCATCAGAGACCCAGGGCCGACAGAAAAGAGACATACCTCATTCTTTTTGTTACTATGCATATAGTTAAATTATATACTTTTTATATTCCGAATATATGGCTAACACCAAAATATTGCCTTATGTTTTTGTTCAGGCGTAACACTAAAAATACAAATTGTATTTTTATTTAAAAAATACTTAAATATACCTATGTGACTAAATGACTATAGAGTTGCTATGGGATGTATCTAGGTCTGGAGATGTATCTGGATTATAATGTTTTTTACTACTAGTACAACAATCAACTTGCGAATCAATAAAATCGTCGTATTGGATGATTTATTGCTTATTAAGTTTATAGGAATATAGATGTATGAAAATAGTGTATCTAGGTGACCTGGAGATGCATCTGGATTATAATGTTTTTAACTCCTAGTACAACAATCAACTTGCGAATTAATAAAATCGTCATATTCGATGTTTCATTGCTTACTAAGTTATTAGGAAAATAGATGTATGAAAATAGTCACGAGCTGCCTGCATGCTACGGCTCAGGTAGCTACGAATCATGCTGTCTCACTCTTTCATTAAAACAACAATAGCGCGGAGCGGGGAAGGGAGGGCGTGCGCCGACGCAGCGCAGGCTGGTGGCGGCCGGGCCGCCCCGCCCCGCAGTCCTTCGCAATTCGGTGTTGAGATCTGTGCCTTTTTGTTTTCAAGGTGTTTTCAAGATTATATTTTTGCGACGATTTTTGGCTTTCTCTTTACCGGACTTGATTTTTGCACTGTGAGTGGTTTGTTGATATGGCTGAGAACATTAATGATTGTGCTGCGTGTGAACGTGCACTACGTCGTCGTCGTCGATACGTTCTCAATGAGCGATTACTGGAAACCCGAAGAGATTTCGTAGAACAACTATTACGCATCGTTGGTGGTGAGGTACGTATGTTATTATTGATTTTGTAAAAGCCTTTTGTTTTGTTGGAATTCTTATTGATTATATGTAATCATATCCTACTAGAGGATGCTTGTTTTGCGCCGACGCGACGTGACGTCATCGACGCCAGGTCTCGAGATAATATAACCAGGTTGTAGTCAAACAGATCAGTGCTAAAAATAAGACTTAGTTAGATTTTACAATATATAAAATACAATAGTATACATGATATATAATTATATGATACGAGTATAACATATTTTGTTACAGATAGCTTTTGATGGAACTCGATCGATTTGCCACTCTTGTTGGCATAGAATCGATACTGTAGTTAATCAAGAGCGACAAGCATCTCCCGCTCCCGCTCCCGCTCCCGCCGCACCAGCACCAGCTGCTGTTGTAAGCTTGCCAAGAGTTCGACGTGCTTCTAATACGGCCCGGCGATGTTTAATTGACAACTGCAACAATGGTTCTCTGCGTCACGTGCCTAATTCAGTGAAGGTACAACTCCTTAGCTATCACCGCTTTTATGTACCTCATCTTGCCCACATTTGCCAACGGCATTTATTACACATGGCGATAGAAGAGATTCCTGAAAATGTTACAAATCACATGTCCGACTTGAATGCGGAGAGTGTTGGTGACATAATCAACATATATACACAAGCTTTAGAACAAAGGTCACAGTTCAATGTAGATGAAGTTTCTGATGAGGAGTTGACATTTTGGACTGGAAGGAACAGAGCCACATTCAACGATGAATGAGTCATATACCAAGCCTTAATCAGTCCTCAAATACTCCACGACAAGACTTGGCCATCTACTTGTGCACAATTCGACCAGGCGAGCCGAACAATAGAATCGCTTCACTTTTCAATGTATCTGAGCATACTGTGGGAAGAAAAATAAAAAAAGTAAGGCAGTGTCTCACTACTGACTTTGTTCCGTTGAACCTTGGTTTAGACTGTATATCTAGGGACGAGGTGATCGCTCGCAACCGGATTATACCAAATGTTTTGTTTGGTAACGAAGAGTCACCAAAACCAATAACTATATTTGATGGAACCTACATATACATTGAAAAAAGTAGTAACTTTTTATTTCAACGGCGCAGTTATAGCCTACACAAGTACAAAAACCTGATAAAACCATTCATGATCGTGTGTGCGGATGGACATATTTTGGATGTAACAGGTCCATACTCTGCACGGACAACCGATGCTGATATAATGAAGATGTTATTGGAAAACCATGACGCACCCATTGAAGACGGACCGTTCCATCATTTTTTTCGTCAAGGAGATGTATTTATTTTGGACCGAGGCTTCCGAGATGCCATACCCTTAATTGAAACACATGGCTATGTTGCTCATATGCCGCCAAGCAAACAAAGACAAGACACGCAGTTAAGCACCGACCAAGCCAATAAATCTAGACTTATTACAATGGTGCGATGGGTCGTGGAAAGTGTCAACGGAAGATTCAAGCGCTACTTCAAGATATTCAGAAATCGAGTATTCAATAAACATGTGCCGTATATATTTGAAGATTTTAGAATTGCTGCAGCTTTGATTAATTATTTCCAAGATCCATACGAAGACAGTCCGTACACAGAAGATTTCATTGCAATGATTGATCGAAATATACAACGCCCCAATCGACTAGCCGAGTATGTAGAGGAAAACAATTTAAACAGACAAAGAGTAGCGTTTCACAGAATGACAGCAAATGATCCGGAAGTAGAACATTTTCCTCAACTAACAATTGAAGACATAATTCGATTCTCAATTGGCACATATCATGTGAAGTTAGCAAGGTCGTACTGCAGCGAGCATCTAAAAACCACAGGAGTATATAATATGGAAATATATAGATATCCAGCGGCTGTAGAGGGCAGAAACAATAATATTTTAATCAGGTGCAGAATTCATTCACGAAATATCACGACAAAAATGTATTACACTTATATAATGTTTGATGAGAATATAATTGGAATAAACGCAATAACAGAATATTATTGGTCGTGCTACCAACCAAGGTAAAAGGACATTGGGGAGTTGCGCACACGTCATTACTGTTGTGTATTATTTAGGGTGGGCTAGATATCAGGATCACTTTGACCACCCCGCATTGGGCATGGATTATGTTTTAAGGGACTTAGAAAATCAATAAACCTTATTTCCACATACTAGTTTTTTTTTGTTACGTATAGATCTTGTAACCCCAATGATAGGCGCCTAATGGCCGATATCACTAACCTTAGGACGCAACTTAGTGACCAAGATGACACTAAATAGCTGTCAAATCCATGCAAGAAATATCACTTTAGGTAATCTTAGCGTAAGTTGTATCCCAACGACTTTAGTGCAATGGGACATAAATCTTAAATGTGCAATTAATCATTCAATACGACGATTTTATGAATTCGCATGTTGATTGTTGTACTAGGAGTTAAAAACATTATAATCCAGATGCATCTCCAGGTCACCTAGATACACTATTTTCATACATCTATATTCCTATAAACTTAATAAGCAATAAATCATCCAATACGACGATTTTATTGATTCGCAAGTTGATTGTTGTACTAGTAGTAAAAAACATTATAATCCAGATACATCTCCAGACCTAGATACATCCCATAGCAACTCTATAGTCATTTAGTCACATAGGTATATTTAAGTATTTTGTAAATAAAAAGACATTTTGTATTTTTAGTGTTACGCCTGAACAAAAACATAAGGCAATATTTTGGTGTTAGCCATAGATTCGGAATATAAAAAGTATATAATTTAACTATATGCATAATAACAAAAAAACTGAGGTATGTCTCTTTTCTGTCGGGTCTGGGTTTATTTTCTATGGGGCGTGCTAGTTCTCCTTTAAATAAATAACCAATTCAAATTAACAATGCAACGTGAAATCTCCAGCAATGAACTAGCATTCCAAAATTGCGCTCTCCGCACGACCACTCGCAACGACGCATTACGTGTTTTGTTAATTAATTTGCTTGTTTGGTGCCGACACAAAATTACTTAGGTATACTTACATTAGTTAAAGAACTTACAGCCTTACTAATAAAAATATGTTAATTCACTCTTTGAGTATACTTAACTAATCATAATCAAAGCATTAACCCTAATACCGCGATTATAATTTTGTTACCTATAAACACATGTTTAAGTAATGCTTAACTAAACCTCAAATAAGCGAAATTTAAAGTAGCCGCACGGCGAAAGTAGAAATAAAAAACCGGTCAAGTGCGAGTCTAAATCGCACACGAAGGGTTCCGTACCACCGTTCAATGGAAGCGATGGTGTGGAGTGAATAGTTTGGATTTTACACAGCAAAATATTGTTTACAAAGTTATTGGTGCGGTTACTTTTACACTCCATGTACGTAAGGTGCATCCATAAGTTTGTATTTGGTATTGAAAGAATTGTTGTATGGGAGCCCCCTTAAATATTTCTTTTATCCTGTTTTTTAGTATTTGTTGTTATAGCGGCAACATAAATACATAATCTGTGAAAATTTCAACTCTATAGCTAGCTAGGTTCTTGAGATACAGCCTGGTGACAGACGGACGGACGGACGGACAGCGGAGTCTTAGTAATAGGGTCCCGTTTGGAACCCTTCGGGTACGGAACCCTAAAAAACAAAAAAGTGACCACAAACAGACTAAAATGACATTGACAAACCGTGAACACACGTTAATTTAAAACAAAATTGGCCTCAAAGGACTAGTTTCCAGGGCCGTACAACCCAATAACAATATACCTAATCCAAACTTTGTTTATGTTACAGTCATGAGCTTGGACGATGGTCACGGGTTATTGTTTATGTTACAGTCATGAGCTTGGACGATGGTCACGGGTTATTGTTTGTGTTACAGTCATGAGCTTGGACGATGGTCACGGGTTATTGTTTATGTTACAGTCATGAGCTTGGACGATGGTCACGGGTTATTGTTTATGTTAAAGCCATGAGCTTGGACGATGGTCACGGGTTATTGTTTATGTTACAGCCATGAGCTTGGACGATGGTCACGGGTTATTGTTTATGTTACAGTCATGAGCTTGGACGATGGTCACGGGTTATTGTTTATGTTACAGTCATGAGCTTGGACGATGGTCACGGGTTATTGTTTATGTTACAGTCATGAGCTTGGACGATGGTCACGGGTTATTGTTTATGTTACAGTCATGAGCTTGGACGATGGTCACGGGTTATTGTTTATGTTACAGTCATGAGCTTGGAAAATGGTCACGGGTTATTGTTTATGTTACAGTCATGAGCTTGGACGATGGTCACGGGTTATTGTTTATGTTACAGCCATGAGCTTGGACGATGGTCACGGGTTATTGTTTATGTTACAGCCATGAGCTTGGACGATGGTCACGGGTTATTGTTTATGTTACAGTCATGAGCTTGGACGATGGTCACGGGTTATTGTTTATGTTACAGTCATGAGCTTGGACGATGGTCACGGGTTATTGTTTATGTTACAGTCATGAGCTTGGACGATGGTCACGGGTTATTGTTTATGTTACAGTCATGAGCTTGGACGATGGTCACGGGTTATTGTTTATGTTACAGTCATGAGCTTGGACGATGGTCACGGGTTATTGTTTATGTTACAGTCATGAGCTTGGACGATGGTCACGGGTTATTGTTTGTGTTACAGTCATGAGCTTGGACGATGGTCACGGGTTATTGTTTGTGTTACAGTCATGAGCTTGGACGATGGTCACGGGTTATTGTTTATGTTACAGTCATGAGCTTGGACGATGGTCACGGGTTATTGTTTGTTGTGGTTTGCCTCAGATAAACGCAACTCTTTTCTCTGGTTGTGTTCTTTCTTTTGGTTGTTGTGAGTGAAACGTATGTATTCACCTCGTATCTGCCTCAGTACCAAATAACTGCCATAACTTGTATGTAAACAGGCAATCCTATTGCTCTCGTATCTAATTTTAATCCATCCTTCAACAATTTTTTACATATTTTCTTTTGAAAACCTGTATGTCGATTTAAAATCCACATCACTTAGTGGAGTAAATGGATTGAATCGCTATGCATATATTTTTACACGTCTACGTCGTTGGCTGAAATCTTGCAGTTGCTGTAAATAATTTCGAAACTGTCTGATATCACTAAATGCATCCATTATGTGCGTCACAATCACAACAAACTAAGAAACAAAACAAATAAATCAATCCAAATACAACACATATGCGCAAACTCGGTGAGGGGATAGACCTCATATAAACGGAACTCTTTGCTTAAACTTACTCTGTGGGACAAAAACGTGGGAAACTTACTCTCACAGTGTGGACTTCGGATTAGGTCGATCGAAGAATGACAATTGACAATGACATTTAACAGCTGTTCGGTTTCCTCCATTTTGTGAAAGTGAATTAAACAAGGATCCGGGGGTAATTAAACTGACAGCTACTTATGCAATAGTTTATGCGGTTGATTAACGTAAATTATCGTTTATAAGTAACAAAAAAAAACCTATAAAAACGGTAATTAATGTTAATTAATGTTTATAAGTAAGGCTGTTAGTTATTAGGGTTAATTAAAACTCAAAATAATTTCAAAAATGTATACTTAGATATACTTATATAAATTTAAGAACTTAGTTATTAAGGTTAAATAAAAAAGGTTTATTATTTTTTGCTTTTAATTTTTTTCGGCGGTTTTTTTTTTTAAGTATTTATTTTATAATTTTATATGGCTATAATCTAATGATTATTTAATTGTAATACACAACTCTGCATTAAAATCTATGACTGAACAATAAATCACCCCTATTTTCCCACCCTTAGGGTAGGATTTTTCCAAATTGGAGGATATATATATATATATATATATATATATATATATATCCTTCTAGGAGGGTTTACCTAGTTCCTAGAGAGACTAAGTCGCGTTATGCCTATACGTCATTACACTGCCCAAAACACATTAAGCGACCACTCCCAACGCGAACAAAATTGTACAAAACTGAAAATGTGCACCAAAATGCTTTCCACTCCAACAGCTCAATGAAAAATGATTTTTTCCAGTCCTGCCAAAACTGACAACTACCAATAAGAATCTAGAATAATTCGAACTTTCAATTTCGCATAAACTTATAAAACATCAACCAGCCTGTATCACGATAAAATCGAAATTACATTACAAAGGAGTCTTAAAACGACGTCTGCGAGTTCACGCGGCAGTCCATAGCCTGAGTATATTTCAGAAAAAGATATAATGCAGAAAATTCTCTGAAGGTAGTAAAGCCTCAGAGATTAGCATTTGATATATTTTGGTTAGCGTTCAACCACAGAGTAAGTAAGAGTTTAGTTTATCAGAGCATACAACATTCAAATGAGAATTCATTTCTAAATAGGTTATATAGAAAATATCTTTCCTCACAAAAAAAATATGAACTCTCTATTATCTATATTCCTACATCGTTATTTGACAAAAGATCAACATGTCTATGAATCTCTTTGTCTTCCTCTCTTGTAACCTAAATCGCGTTAGGTCTAACTAGGCCTACCCTTCTAGAATGCGAGGTATACCCTATCTATCCATTTTATTTTATCAAAATCTGACTACTCTGCATAAAGTTATGCGTGGTCATACTTAAAAAATTGACTTGAGAACCTCCTCCGTTTTTTCGTCGGTTAAAAATGCTTAACAGTGTCCTTTTAAATCACAGATATCTCAACATAGGAGATAGGGCGTTCAGCCTATTTTGCATGCGAACCGATTGTCGCAAGCTGAATTCACGCACACAACGTATCATTAAATAAACACAACGAACACGCAAACATAATAACCACTTATACATTTATCCTTACTCTCGTATTGGTAAACACAGACAAAGCAGTTACGTGGCTGTATCCGTGCGCATGAGGCGCACATTGTTTCATAAAGCACGCACACAGCACACACTTGAAATTACAGGTGTGATAAATAATAATAATAAAAAATAAAAATTTTATCACACCTGCTCTGAAAATACATACTAATTATACCAATTAGAGGGAAGAAACGCCTTTATCCCGCCCTTCAAATCCTTTCATCCCAAGGTATGGAAGTTTGTATGAAAATCCTTCCGACCCAAGGGTGAGAAGTATGTATGAAATTCCATTACATACCCGGTTTTTTTTTTTATTTGTCAGCAGTCATACTGCAAAGAGACTTTAACTGTCTACTAATTAAATTTCAAGTAAATTGTTACTGGCCACATACAGTTTTTTTTTTACCAGTTACCAACCTCCTTGGTGCATACAGAAAATTAAAAACGAAATTATTTTTGTATATAAAACGCGCGGAATCACGGAAGAAGTGGCTGCATGACCTTATGATCTTAGCCTACTCCAGAAACGGGCGAATAAAAAAAGGAAAAGCCCGCGCATTTTCGCAAACACTTCGATTGATTTAGCATTTATCTTTGTGTTTTTTGTAAAATATGGATGCATTTATGTCTATAATTTTCCTCGTAGGTGTAATAAAAAGCACTATACATACCTCAGGATAAAGTACAGTTCCATACCTCAAATGGTTTGCGCCCCTCGCAAGCTCGTGGTGCAAATGCCATAATCTCGGTATGGAACTGTCACTTTCTTCCCTCTGAAGTAATGTACTATTCCTGTCTCTCTCGCTAGTAGGTAACGCTAATGAGTATGGGAGAGACGGAATCTGGATGCGACTCAATAGCATTACTTCCTCGGAATAATTCGTTAATCGTGTTGTTTTATTGAAGAAATATTGTATTTTCAGTATTTACCTGTGATATGTTGAAAATAAAGCTAAGTGTTGTTAGTTTTCTAAGGCCACCGGCGCGTGCACTCGGGAATTCTCGCTGAGAGCAAATTAATGCACTGTATGCACATTGGGCATACAAACGGTCATCTGTTACGCGGCGGCTTGCCCTCTCTCTAATATTCAATGCTCTGTGTTTTAAATAAACAAAATAGGCAAAATCGTATTTTGACGAAATTCGTGCACACCGATTGTCAGAGCATCCGCCTTACTAATTTCGCCATTTTTATTTACTACCTAGCTCAAGTATACAAACACAGTTCGTAGAAGCCGCTTGGCCAGATGTAACTACCCGCAAGATCGTTTCCAACGTGCGAACACCGCTAGCGCTAGGTCACGGACACTTCGCTCCTTATAACGTACATAGGATAAATTTCTTATCTCATTGGTACAATCGGCAAAGAAGTTCGGTTTGCAGGGCACACAAATGCCACTCTTTGTGTGCGTAACGTTGCGACACGAATCGCTGACTTGAATGTGTGTGCGTTACATTGGTCGTCACAGCACAGTCACAGATATTATAATACTGTCTGAGCATACAATCACTATGTGTCTTCGTTGAATATAAGACTAGTTTTTACCGCTTCCTACAGAGTGGACGATAGCCCAACGGGTTAGATGCCAGACTAATGACTTTGAGGTATTGAGTTCGATCCTCTATCAAGGAGGGAAAAAGCATGGTGATGTTTTTTTTTAGATACTTTTTTTTAATTATTATTGATCAGACCAAATATTTATTCTAGATTAAGGGCCGGTTTCACCACTGCTGATGAAGCCTATCTGCCAGTTAAACTTAGATTTTTGTATGGCGTTATTTGACAGATAGGCTTTATCAGCATGTGGTGAAACCAGCCTTATTTTTTTCATAATAAAACAAAATTATATTTCGTCCTAATAATAATTTATTACTAGTTTGTTATAATAAACTACACTTAATTTACTTATTTTAGTTTTAGTCAGACAAGGACAGATGTCGCAGTTGATGATATATAAGCTATGAATCAACATGCTAAGCAATTAGAAATTATGTGATAACTTCTAACCTGAAGTAGCAATAACATCATAGACATATAAATCACCTTATCTTATGATAACACAAAGCTTTCACATATTAATGGTTATGTTTTATTTAATATCTTAGTGGAGCTCCTTCTCTTACTATTATTTGTTGTAGTCTACTTCTCATGCCAGTGACCATATTCCAACACATGTCAGTGCCTCGCATTATCTCCCAGGTTGAAGTAACAACTTCATCTAAATTAGACCTAGATCTCACATTCGATGGATCCCAATTGAGCACCATATGTCCCCATAGATTTTCGATGGGGTTTAAATCAGGGCTTTTAGAAGGCCAGTCAATAACTGTCAAGGATTCTTGCTTGTTAAACCATTCTTGCACAATATGGGCGCGATGCACAGCGCAATTGTCATGGACAAAGTATATATGCTCATCCGGATATACAGTTCGTACGGTTGGTAACATGACGTTCTGTAAAATATCCAAGTATCCTTGAGCAGTGTTGCGAGCACTCACTTGCACTAATTCACCGGGGCCCATCGACGACATCCATCCCCAATATCCCAAAGTAATACGGCCACTACACCTGCACGGTAGAATGTTTGCTAAACTATATCGTTCATTATTTCTTCTCCACAGTATTTTACGCCCATCCTTGTCTGATCTAAAAGTCTTTTCATCACTAAAAACAACAACATTATTACACCAATCAAAGTCCAAATATTCACGGGCAAACCGCACTCTGTCTTCACGATGCTCATTAGACATCATAATCTTCTTCGCTGGTCTCCGACATCTTAAACCATCAGCTCGTAAGTGATTGCGAACTGTTTGTAGTGTTACATTATGAAGTGTCGCCGTAGACCGGGTGCTGGCAAACGGATTGCTGTTATGCGCTGCAATGATGTCGCGATGGCGATCAGATGCAGCTGTGTAGGCTACAGGCTGTGGGCCTGGTCGACGACTTTCAACATGTCCAGAATCTGCATACCTATGAACCCACAGTTGCACTGTTCTTCTCTGTAAAATAAGAAAAAAATACAATGAAGTAGTAACACAAGGTATAATTATAATCATAATTTATAAAAAACCTTCAAATTTATTTTTTATATGCATAACTCACCGATATCATTAAACGTCGTGCTATCTCGCTAATTGAAATGTTTTGTTCATACAAAACAATGATTTCCGCCTTTTTAAAAGTGGATAGATGACTTTCCATGATAGATAACAAATCTCAATCACAATTTACAAGGAACGAAATGCAATACAACTAATGCTGAGAGCGCGCAGACGCAAAACAATTTTAAAGAGGGTAGCTGTTACATTTTAAATAAAGAAGGTAGACTATGGCCTTTTTACCGGGCAAGTTTACAACTCTTCGAACTCTAGTTTGGTTAAACAATTGTAATCAATTTATATTCGATGCTATGTGAATTTAATAATACTCGTAGCTTCTAAAAAATAATTTCCTTTGAGGGATCGAACCTTTATCTACATATCGTAATTCTAGCACCTAATCCACTAGGCTATCGACTACTTTGCATAAAGCTGTGAAAACTTGCGTCATAATCAATGAATGTATGGGATCAGAAAAACGCACACAGACGCGACATTAACACGAATACTGTGTTAGTGTGCATTGCTAATCGTAGCTATTGGCAACGTTACGCACACAAAGACTGGTGTTTGTGTGCCCTGCAAACCGATCTTCTTTGTCGTGTGTACATGGTCAATACTGTCCTGGCAGGGATGCTTATAACCACTACGTTTGAAACCTGATGACCTTTCAAAATAATAACCAAACATTCCCCCTTGTAACGTCGTGCTTGTATGTACACCACAGTGGGTCCGCTATGCGAGGCCTCGCACCTCCCCGGCGCGGACCCGCGGCGCGATGACGAGTTTCCCTCGTTCCGTCTGTACAACCGCTCGCTGGCCTGGCGTGGGGCTTGCGACCAGAGCGCCGCGTCGGGAGAGCTGGCGATCGCGCCTAATGCGTCGTGGCCGGACCTGCTGTATTACCAGTCGTTTACTCATCAAGGTAATTATTGTCACTTACAAGGGTTGTTTAAATCGGGAGATAACCAACAGTCATTCACTCACGAAGGTTAACTATAGTCATTCAATCATTACGGTAATGCTCATTCACTCACAAGTCTTGTCATTGACTCACAAGGGTAACTACACTATACAACTGTATATACAACACCCAGGCGCCTAAGTTCACTGTTCTCTAGTAGACCGCGTCAAAGATCTTTGTCTCTAAACGAAAGATGCGAATGAAAAGTGAAATGTCAAAAGGGTTACCCATTAGTTACCATTAGCCATAAAAATGGCTATAAAAAGCCAAATTGTCATTTTACCGATTTTTTTATTTTTTTCATTTACTCAGTCGACTAATCAAGTGAGAGAGAGAGAGAGAGAGAGAGAGAGAGACTACCAGAGAGAAGGTACTTTTATCCTCTATTTCCGGTCAGTATTGCCAGTAATAAAAAATAATTGCGGGTAGTAGTAATCATTTTATAAAAATAAATATTATTCCAAGTCCTTACTAGGCGTGCATCTGTGAGTGGACGGTAGGTAAATTAAAATTTAATGCAAGACTATACTAGGTGTTCACACGCGAGTGGATAGGTTAAGGTGGGGTGTGTGTGTAAGAGAGAGAGAGAGAGAGAGAGAGAGAGAGAGAGAAAGAGAGATCACATTGAACCAATGATATTTGGTGCTATCTATATCAGCCGTTCCGCTTCGGTTTCAATATATGCCTTGGGCACATGCTATATCCCAGGGTTTATCCCCTTATTGTGTAATCTTTAGGTACGGTCGGAGGGGCACAGATAATACGACCGCGCTGTACTATTCTCCAGCGTTTAGTTTTATTTATCTACTGACTATGTCCTCAGGTATGGGCGGTCGCATCCACATTGTGGACCGTCACAAGCGCTCCCTCAACAAGAAGAGTTCAGCACCACGCACACACGCGCACACATACACACACACACTGGCGGTAGCGGTCACTGCACTACTCACTAGGCTCGTGTTACTAACTTAAGCTTGAACTGATCTTCGGATAATAGTGTTGTAACAGAAAGGTACATACACCTCGTTCCCTTATAAGTTGACCTATATAACGCGCAAACTCGATAACTTATAGCAGCGCGTAATCTTAGTAACTTGCGAAGAACACAGCCATTTTGGTTCAAGTTATAAAAATGTTAATGTAATCTGTAATCATTTGTCTTGTCTTTTGACATGAAACTGTATTTAGGAATACTCGTTCGTAATGTTAAGACTAATTTTATACTCTGTATACTTTTGTATGAATATTCTAATTTCAATCTATTTTGTATTCAACTTCTTTTGATATGTTACTTCCGTCCATTTATAACTTAAATTGAATAAGCGCAACGATCACAATATTCTATTAGTTTTCTAAGCATTCAGATCTCGTATTGTTTTTTTTATACTGATGAACAAATAAACATTTTTATACAAAGCTCATTATTTTAATATAACCTTCAATAAAATATATTTAATTGGTTCTTAGAAACATTTGGTTATTTATTGCATTAATAACTAAAAAAATCGTTACATTCTACTAACAATTCACTATTATGTAAGAGCTAAATAATACAATAAATATTAACTAATAATATACCTACATAATTTAAGGACGGCCAGACTTGCCTCATTCACAACAAATACTGAACTATTGAGTGGGAAACTAGAGTTGGCTTGGCATTCATTCAAATTATTTAAAAGTTTTGACTGCTAGTCGGCTCTGGCGACAACACACATGGATGGCTATATCCGATTCTCGTATGAATTAAGGTGTATTGTGAATAACACAAGTATGGCGTGTAAGTGACACATTTTGAAGTCGATGTATGGCAGTCAAAAGGTTAAACAAGTAAACTAGAAAAGAAAATTTCAAAATAATTATTACAATTTCCATCCATTCCAGAAATTTTTTATTTCTTTAAAAGAGCATTTTACTTAGGTAGACAGCTGATTTTAATTCTTAATTGTGTTATGTTAACTTGAGAGACTCTGTGATTCAAAGGAGATGATAGGTTAGCCATTGTTTAGATTGCAATCATAATATATATATATTAGGTAGGTATCCCAATAAAAACATGACTGAAAATGAGAGCCAAGTTCGACAGGTAGACTTTTTTTTTTGTTTAATATTGAATATAAATAAATAAATTATCTTATTCAACGTCAAAATTATACTTACTTATAACTACAGGTCAATTTTTTTTTATATAAAAAAGACTACACCGTTTCGGAAGGTGGGCCTCGGGGTTAAGAAGAAACGGCAAGAAACTCCCCCATACCTTTTTTTTTTAAAGTGACTACAACAGGTACTGGTTTCGGTCTAAGGAAATTCGCCGGCGAGTGATAGACTTGATCCATCGCCCCTCGTCGAATTTCTGTGCGCTGAGATGGTATGGACCATGCAGTTTTGTCATCTAAGTATTCCTTAATACTATAATAGGACTTTCTTATCAGCTCATTTTTAACATAGTTTTTTAACCTCTTTTCAGGAAGGATCAATGATTCCTGTGGTATTTTATTGTAGAAGCGAATACAGTGCCCCATGAATGATGTGCCTACTTTACTTAGTCTAAATAATGGTAGTGCTAACCTATTTTTATTTCTAGTGTTAATTGTATGGCTATCACCTACAATTTTAAATAAAGCTATGTTTTTTCTTACATGCATGATATTCTCGTATATATATTGACAGGTAACCGTAAGTATATTAATTTCTTTGAATTTTTCTCTTAATGATTCTCTAGCATCTAATTGATATATCGCCCTGATCGCCCTTTTTTGTAAGAAAAATATCGTATTTATATCTGCTGCTCTCCCCCAGAGCAATATTCCATAAGACATAATACTGTGAAAATAACTGAAGTAAACCAATCTGGCAGTTTCAACATCTGTAAGATATCTGATTTGTCTGACCGCAAAAGCGGCTGAGCTAAGTCTTCGTGCGAGATTAGTTATGTGAGGACCCCATTGAAGTTTCGAATCTATAGTGATTCCGAGAAAGATTGTGTCTTCAACGAGGTCCAATCTTTTAGATCCTATTCTAACACTGCTTTCAACCTGTCGTACATTAGGCAAACAAAATTTGATACATTTAGTCTTCTTTGAGTTTAATAACAGGTTGTTTACATTGAACCAACTTAACACATGAGAGAGTGTACTATTGGCGTCACCTAGAATTTCTTCTTGTCTTTTCACCTTGAAAATAATAGATGTGTCATCAGCAAATAGAACAATCTGAGTCATTTTTTCCACCATATAAGGCAGGTCATTCATGTACACTAAGAAAAGGAACGGACCTAAGATAGAACCCTGGGGTACACCAATATTCATATGGGTTCCAGTGGACTTGCATCTGTTTATATCTACTTTTAGAAATCTTTCCATTAAATAAGATTCCATTAATTTTAACGCATTATCTTTGATACCATAGTGTTGAAGTTTGAGCAAAAGAGTTTGATGGTCCACACAGTCAAAGGCCTTGGAAAGATCACAGAAAATACCAACCGCATCCTGTGATCCTTCCCACGCACTATAAATGTGTTCTACTAGCGCTACTCCGGCGTCTGTTGTCGATCTGCCTTTAGTGAATCCGAACTGTTTTTTGTGGAGTAGCCCAGATGCATTGAAGTGAGAGAGTAGTTGACTCAATATGACCTTTCAAACACCTTGCTCAACACTGGCAATACAGATACAGGTCTGAAGTTGGCAGGGTCTTGTTTACTACCGGATTTGAAAAGTGGTATTAATCTGCTCATTTTCATGAGGTCAGGAAAAACTCCGTTTGCTATACAACTATTGAATGTGATTGCCATGTATGGTGCAATCACATCGATTACTGATTTAACCACGTTAACCGACATGCCCCATAAATCTTCAGTCTTTTTCATGCTAAGAAGTTTAAATGTTTTAACTATAGTTATAGAGCCTATTGGCTTAAAGTTAAAGCCATCCTTGTTTTGGGGCACATTTTCAACCAAGTAATCTAAAGACTTTTCAGAAGAGGATGGTAGTGCTTCTGTTGTTATTATTGGTATGGTACTGAAGAACTTTTCAAATGCGTTAGCAACGTCCTCGTTTGATGAGAGTAATTGGTCGTTAACTTTTAAATTAAAACTAGATTCACTAGACCTAACCTTGCCTGTCTCTTTTTTAATAATGTTCCATGTAGTTTTAATTTTGTCGCCAGAAGCTTTGATTTTATTGTTAAGATGTAGGCACTTGGCTTTGTGGCAGTCTTTCCTAAAATTTTTAGAATAATTTTTGACAAAGACGTTAAACTCAGGACTGTGATCATAGGTTTTTTGCTCATACAATTCATATAGTCTGGACCTGCTCTGTCTTAAATCCTGTGTTGCCCATTCAGAGAATTTTGATTTGTTGTCCGGTCTCACTTTTGTCAGATTGAAAACCTTTTCAAATTCCGCAGATACAGATTTGAAGAAGCTGGAATATAATGTGTTCGGATCTTCACAGTAAGGTGTTAACGGAAGACTTGACACTAGTCCACTACGAAATTTTTCCATTTTCTTCAAAGTTACTGGTCTACACAATACTTTAACGGGCTTTATAGCATTACTTTCTTCAAATACTACAATCTGACCAGTGTGGTCTGAACTTAATGCCTTAACTATTTGTTTATCGTGAATACTACATTCACAGAATACGTTATCTGGACAAGTAACGGAGGAGCCGTTATTCGTGTAGGCTCCAGAAAGACATTGCACATATTGTAAGATGTAATACTGCTAGGATCCTAGTGCGAATAGAGCGGTTTGCGGTGTCTAGTAAATCTACGTTAAAGTCGCCGCAAACTATGACGCGTTTGGACTTGTTTCTGGATGCAAGTTGAAGAACTTGTTCCATCACTGATTCAAAGACTTCAAAATCTCCTTCGCCCCGCCTGTACACACTAACAATAGTATATTTTTCCATCTCAACACACGAGACTTCAGCATTCATTTCGCTAGAAAGACTAACAATATCCTTTCGTTCTTTACACTTAAAACCATCTTTTACTAAAATTAAGGAACCACCTCTAGTTTTAGTCTTTCTATGGAAACAGCTGATCACTTTATAATTTGGTATGCTGAACTGCATTGCACACTCTTGCAGCCAGTGTTCTGTCATACAAAGTATATGTATTCTTTCGCTTTCTAAAAACATTTCTAATTCTAGTTGCTTGCCAGAAAAGCCTTGTATATTTTGGTGCATTACCTTTAAGCCGTGCTTTTCTGTTGTCGGTTGCGGCAGTTTAAAGATACAATAGTATCGTTTGTACATATTGCCTTGTCAGTAGTTACATGCTTCTTAGTACGTGTACTAATCTACTTACTTCTGTTATACTGTTTATAACAGATTCTAAAATTAATGAAACTAAAGACTTAGCCGAGATTGAGCAATAACAGGTCTGTGATGCCCTTAGATGTCCTGGGCCGCACGCGCGCTACACTGAAGGAATCAGCATGTTCTCCCTGGCCTAGAGGCCCGGGCAACCCGCTGAAACTCCTTCGTGCTGGGGATTGGGGTTTGCAATTATCCCCCATAAACGAGGAATTCCTAGTAAGCGCGAGTCATAAGCTCGCGTTGATTACGTCCCTGCCCTTTGTACACACCGCCCGTCGCTACTACCGATTGAATGATTTAGTGAGGTCTTCGGACCGACACGCGATGGCTTCACGGCCGTCGGCGTTGTTGGGAAGTTGACCAAACTTGATCATTTATAGGAAGTAAAAATCGTAACAAGGATTCCGTAGGGGAACCTGCGGTAGGATCAGTGTCAATTTTAACAATAATAACTTTGATGTCCTCACTGTTTCCGTCAGTGATGTATTTACTAATTAATAGATTTGTGTCAAAGAATACAAATTTTGTATTGCGTAGTCATATTATACATATACATATTTAACCTATGAGTAGCGTGCTGTTGCTTTCCATTCATTGTATTTTTGTAAGGGAAGGCACATAGAACAATCTTGCCCACTTCTAGATTAGAGAGAGCATCTAGAGCATCTAGAGAGAGAGTTCTATTTTGTTGGTTTTCAGAACTCCGAAGTAATGATTAATAGGGATAACTGGGGGCATTCGTATTGCGACGTTAGAGGTGAAATTCTTGGATCGTCGCAAGACGAACATCAGCGAAAGCATTTGCCAAAGGTGTTTTCATCAATCAAGAACGAAAGTTAAAGGTTCGAAGGCGATTAGATACCGCCCTAGTTCTAACCGTAAATATGTCATCTAGCGATCCGCCGACGTTACTACAATGGCTCGGCGGGCAGCTTCCGGGAAACCAAAGATTTTGGACTCCGGGGGGAGTATGGTTGCAAAGCTGAAACTTAAAGGAATTGACGGAAGGGCACCACCAGGAATGGAGCCTGCGGCTTAATTTGACTCAACACGGGAAATCTCACCAGGCCCGGACACCGGAAGGATTGACAGATTAACAGCTCTTTCTTGATTCGGTGGGTGGTGGTGCATGGCCGTTCTTAGTTGGTGGAGCGATTTGTCTGGTTAATTCCGGTAACGAACGAGACTCTAGCCTGCTAAATAGGCGTCGTCATTTAGGTGTGTGTAGCTTCGGTTGCGCAACTCACTGGCGACGTATTAAAATTCTTCTTAGAGGGACCGGCGGCTTCGAGCCGCACGAGATTGAGCAATAACAGGTCTGTGATGCCCTTAGATGTCCTGGGCCGCACGCGCGCTACACTGAAGGAATCAGCATGTTCTCCCTGGCCTAGAGGCCCGGGCAACCCGCTGAAACTCCTTCGTGCTGGGGATTGGGGTTTGCAATTATCCCCCATAAACGAGGAATTCCTAGTAAGCGCGAGTCATAAGCTCGCGTTGATTACGTCCCTGCCCTTTGTACACACCGCCCGTCGCTACTACCGATTGAATGATTTAGTGAGGTCTTCGGACCGACACGCGATGGCTTCACGGCCGTCGGCGTTGTTGGGAAGTTGACCAAACTTGATCATTGATAGGAAGTAAAAGTCGTAACAAGGTTTCCGTAGGGGAACCTGCGGAAGGATCATTTACGTATCCGTGTGGTGCTGTTGATGTTAACTCACTTGCTCATCATGTGGCATATGACAACGATCTCTCGACAACAACAACAATCTCTCTCAGCGGAGCCGCTTCGCGGCGGCGACGCGACGAGAGCCTCGCGGCGGCGACGCGACGAGAGCCTCGCGAGACCGCGCGTTCGAAAGGACGCAAGAGACGCTCGATGGGCAGAGAATCCGCGCCCGGAGTCTCTCGGACTCGCGTTGTAACCACGCGGTGAGTGGGCGGCCCGAACGGGTCTCGTTCATTCGTTATTTTTTTTTACACTTTTCTCTGTACGACACATCGAAACAATTGCCAAAATCATTACCCTGGACGGTGGATCACTTGGCTCGCGGGTCGATGATGAACGCAGTTAACTGCGCGTCATAGTGTGAACTGCAGGACACATTTGAACATCGACATTTCGAACGCACATTGCGTTCCGTGGAGACACATCCAGGACCACTCCTGTCTGAGGGCCGGCTGCATAAAATCTAATGCCACACTGCGCTCAACCAACCAACTCGCGTTGGGTTGGGTTGGGCGCACATGACGGTATCGTTTCGGCTTCATTGACGAGATCGTCCGTTTAAAAATCGACACACAAGAGATGCGCACTCGTCCTTGTACGCGTGTGCGTCGACGCCTGGTGGCGACTCGTCGATAGATATTACTCGAATCGAACTGAGCACTGCCGCCGCGGGGTCGTCGCGCACGCTGACGAACGCGTCATCGAGTAGGCGGACTCGACGTCCGTCGCGCGGACGGATATCGTGTCTGCCTCCACTTTTATCGTTGGCCTCAGATCAGGGAGGATTACCCGCCGAATTTAAGCATATTAGTAAGCGGAGTAAAGAAACTAACCAGGATTTCCTTAGTAGCGGCGAGCGAACAGGAAAGAGCCCAGCGCCGAATCGCGCGGTTGTAACGGCCGCGCGACATGTGGTGTTCGGGAGGTTCCGTTTTCTCGTCGTCGCGACTCCTGTCCAAGTTCGTCTTGAACGGGGCCGTTTTCCCGTAGAGGGTGCCAGGCCCGTAGTGACGGACGGCGGCGGCGAGAGGGACTCTCCTCAGAGTCGGGTTACTTGAGAGTGCAGCCCTAAGCGGGTGGTAAACTCCACGCAACAAACTTCACGCGCCGGTCAACAACGTGTGCGATACGTTTTATTTTATTTTATTTCAACGCGGGCTACCATGGAGGCTAGACCATACACAGGAGCCACGTGGGCAGAGTGGCTGGTCCACACTAATGACATCAAGCAGCTATGGGTAGCGCAACCCACCTACATTATCTCACAGGGATTCTACGTGCTAGCTGGACTCTTCACTCTGTTACATGCTTTCAGAAAAGGCGGCAGATGGAAGATCGTCCACCAGCTCGTCGACGCCCAGGAGTATTCATCCCTATATGCTTTGGGCGTCGACCTCCAGGTCGCCGGCGAGGTGCTGCGACTCTACGCCGCCTACAAGCCCCCCAGTACACCAATCCGCACCGCCGAGCTACGGGGGCTGCTACCTCAACGCCAAGCACACCGCCTGGAACTCCACCAGGGTGTGCCCAGCTGGACGCGTCATCCATGCCGACTCCGTGAGCCACAACTACGACGTCATCGGTCCCGACGAGCCCACCCACTTCGACACGCGGGCCGGATGGGACATCATCGACGTCGTGGTCGTCAGAGGTCTCCGGACACCGCCGAGCCAGGAGGTTCTCCCTGACCTCTCTCATAGTCGCCTCTGGAGTAACTTGTGCGGAGGACTTGTCACAATGAGGCGCACGCGCAAAGTGTTGGCCGATTGCGCAGCAGCTAGATATAACCAAACTAGTTGCCGGCCTTTATGTGGTTGTGGCTTCTGCCGCAGCAGACCCGATGGGGCTCGGGTGGCGCAGTTGCGTCTTTGGGCTCAAGCATAGCCGGCCACTTTGGTGGGGTCGCACGATAGCGGGCGTGCGTAGCGGGTGCGGGGGGTTAGCTGCCCTGCGTACCCTAAAGTTAATTGCTCCTACAAATACAAGAAGAAATAGAAATCCTTCTGTCCTCCCTCCGGAGGCAGAAAGGGCAATTAACCTTGGGCGGGGTGACTTGGCTGACGCCGGTCCGACTGGCGTGGCAGAGGTTTTCCCTTGTCCCTCATGTGAAGGACAGTTCACAACACGGATAGCCCCTATTGTGGCGAAGCGGCGGTGTCGTGACGAAGAGGTGGCTATTTTGGCGCGAACTGAAGCACGCCTTGTTCTCGAACGAGGTGGCTGCGGCAACATTGAGCTGCTCCAAGCTCTGCCAGAGTTCGGGAGGACTCTGGAGGCTGTCAAGGGGCGCAGGAGAATGCCTGCGTACAAGGCGTTGGTACAGTCGTATCTTGCTGCGTACCAGGCTGATCTGGTCCTCGATGATGTAGCGGCACAAGAAGTCCCCGAAATTAGTCCACTTGGATCGCCTCCGTTAGCTGATGAGCAACCTGCGGTGCGTAGTAACGGGCAGAGTGCGCCCGATGTCCTAGCCGGGATCCTGCAAAGGGTGGCAACGAGACGGGCTAAGCGACGTTCGGATCTACGAGCCGCGGGGCGACATCATACCACGACCGATAACGACTGTGAGACAGGCACAGTACGGTTATCCAAACGGAAGCGCAGAGCAGAGTACGCGAGGGTGCAGGAACTCTATCGGAAGTGTCGGAGTCGTGCGGCTGCGGAGATCATAGATGGTGCTTGTCGAGGTGTTAGGCACAGTCTTGCGGAGTTGGAGGCCTATTGGCGTCCTCTCTTTGAGAAGGTGTCGGACGCCCCGGGACCCACACCGGAAGCTTTAGCTGACTTACGTCAGCAAGAAGAGCAGTACGGAGGTCAAACAGGCGATTTTTCTCAGCTGTGGGCGCCCTTCTCGGAGGAGGAGGTGAAGGCGTCTCGCATTGACTTGCAGACAGCGCCAGGGCCCGATGGTATTCGGGCCGAGGACTGGCGCGCAGTTACTGCAGCCCATAAGGCGGAATTGTTCAACGCGTGGATGGTGAAGGGCGAGATCCCAGCTGATCTACGGCAGTGCCGAACGATCTTTGTACCGAAAACGGAGGATCCTGCTGGGCCGGCGGAGTACAGACCGATTTCGATCGCGTCTGTGCCCCTCCGGCACATGCACACGCTCCTGGCGAAAAGATTGTTGGCTTGCTGTCCCCCCGATATGCGTCAACGCGGGTTCATCAGTGCAGATGGCACGTTAGAGAACACAGCGATTTTAGACGCGGTATTGGGGGATTGCAGGAGAAAGCTAAGAGAGTGCCATGTGGCGGTGCTAGACTTTGCCAAGGCGTTTGATACAGTGTCGCATGCGGCGCTGGGCAAATTGTTGGAAGCAAGGGGCTTGTCGGCTCCTTTCTGTGCTTATGTGGCGGGACTCTATCGAGCCGCGAGTACTACACTCGTGGTGAGTGGTGAGACTAGCCCCCCTGTGATGGTGGGTCGCGGGGTCCGTCAGGGAGATCCGTTGTCCCCCGCTCTGTTCAACATGGCTTTGGACGTTGTTCTTGCGGCCCTACCCGGAGAAGTAGTCTATAGGTTGGAGGGGGAACGTGTTTCCGCTCTGGCTTATGCCGATGACCTCGTCCTCCTCGGAGGTTCGAAAGTTGGGTTGCAGGAGTCCATGGATTGTGTTGACAGAGTGGGTAAGATGATGGGTCTAACGTTGAACCGTTCTAAGTGCTCCGTCCTCTCAATGATACCAAATGGACATACTAAGAAACACCGTTACCTCACTGAGAAGTCCTTTAAGATCGGTGGAAGGTACCTAAAACAAGTGACTTGTATTGAGCGTTGGCGTTACTTGGGAGTTGATTTCAGTGCTGCTGGATGTGAGACGTTAGAGATTTCGCTGGGGGTTGCTCTGAGAAATATCACCAGGGCTCCCCTGAAGCCGCAGCAGCGGCTCGAACTCGTCAGGGGTCACCTAATTCCGAGATTCGCGCACGGGTTAGTGCTCGGTAAGATCTCGGACGACCGCCTGCGTAACGTCCTGATCCGGAAGTCTGTTCGTTCGTGACTTCGGCTGCCTAAGGATGTGCCTCTAGCGTATTTTCACGCTTCAACTAGGGACGGTGGCTTGAGTGTTCCGTCGGTTCGTGCTTGGATCCCGGATCTCATTGCTAAGAGATTCGGGCGTCTGGACACGTCCGAGTGGCAAGTTGCCCGAGCTGCTGCGGGATCGGAGTCGATCCGGAAACGGTTGAAGTGGGGATTGCGCCAATATCAGAGGCTGTCCGCTGAGCATCCAACCACACACAGAAGGTCTGTGTGTCAGTATTGGCGAGATAAGCTCCATGCGTCCTGTGACGGGACTGAGCTCAAAGACTCTTCGCTCTCCCCCGCATCCACGAAGTGGATTAGGGAGGGTTGCGCCGGAGTGAGTGGCCGCGACTTTGTACAGTTTGTACATTGCCACATTAACGCGCTCCCTTCCAGAGTGCGGAACTCGCGGGGGCGCAGGACTGGTCGTGAGTCGGAGCTTCTTTGTCGAGGAGGGTGTGGAGTCAGAGAGACTACGGCTCACACCATTCAGCAATGTCACAGAACACATGGTGGCAGAATCGAGCGTCATAACTGCGTGGTTCGCTGCGTCGCGAATGCGATGGAGAACCTGGGCTGGGTGGTTGAGAAGGAGCCGAAGATACGGACTGCAGTTGGTCTAAGAAAGCCTGACATCATAGCCGTTAAAGAGGGTCAGGGGGTTATTGTGGATGCACAAGTGGTCTCGGATCGCAGACCTCTTGATGAGTCGCATCGTGTCAAATGCGCTAAGTACGCGAGCCATGATGAGCTTGTTGAGAGAGTAGCGAGTAAACTAGGACTACCAAATTCTGAGTGTGTTGCAGTGACAACTTGTACCATCTCCTGGCGAGGTGTATGGAGTAGTAAGTCCTATCGTGACCTAAAGACACTTCTTGGGCTTTCTGGGAAGACATGTCGATTGGTACCAGGCCTAGTGCTGAGGGGCTCTCACATGAACTGGACAAGGTTCAACCAGATGACTACGGTCGTTGGATCGGCGACAGCTGAGTAATGTCGTCGGGGGTTATCCGGGGGGTGGAGTAGCTGGGCTCCTTTGTAAAATCTTCTATGCCCCGTCTTTGCGGTACGTGGTCGCTCTATATTAAACATCAGAAGATCAAATTTTATTTTCCCAGCCAATTTGGATAGTTGCAATGGGCCCATTTTGGGCTAAGGGGCAGTGGGCTCATTGGCGTTCGTCCGTAATGATTACCATCACGGGCACGAGGCCGGCGGCAATTTCCATTGGAAAATAGCCAAATGCCTCGTCATCTAATTAGTGACGCGCATGAATGGATTAACGAGATTCCCACTGTCCCTATCTACTCGAGCAGGTACTGTACCCGAGCATACAATACCTGCTCGCGGTACCCACCCGTTTGTTGGGGAGGGAGTCTTTAACTCCCGGGGCCGCTCACCCACTCACTTAATGAGTACCAACGCGCGCACTCTGCTCCGTTGGCGGTATGATCCCACCGAAAAGGGATCCCTGCCTTTTGCAGGTACAGCGGCTGCTCAATTATAACCCTTGGGTTGGTGTCGAGCTGCCGCTATACAAATTAAATTTTGAAATAGGATTAGCAAAATGGGAATTGTCCCTATCTACTCGCTCGACGCGCGTCGTTGAGTGCAGACGTGTCCGCTCCGCGCTCCGCATTTTAGCGAACTCAATTGTGATTGGTCGAGAGCGTAAAATCCAATTCTCGTTCTCGCACGTGGGAATCTCCGTAAGAGGCGGCGGCCATCTTCCGCGTGCGAGAGGGACGCACTGCGCATCGTGCCGCGAGCTCCGGGCATCGAGCCCGCGCGGCCGCGGCTACTGCTTCAGTTGTGCGGCGGCGCCGGTTGCTCTGCGTGGGACATCGCGGTACCGTAAGTGCGTCCGGCGAGGTTGGTAAGTGGTGTTTTGTGTTGGGACAGGGACCCGTGGAGACCTGCAAGGTACTCGTTGTGACAGTGACACTTGGTGCAGTGTGGGATAAAGACCCCTTTTTGTGATAGTAGGTCACGATAGTAAGTCCTATCGTGACCTAAAGACACTTCTTGGGCTTTCTGGGAAGACATGTCGATTGGTACCAGGCCTAGTGCTGAGGGGCTCTCACATGAACTGGACAAGGTTCAACCAGATGACTGCGGTCGTTGGATCGGCGACAGCTGAGTAATGTCGTCGGGGGTTATCCGGGGGGTGGAGTAGCTGGGCTCCTTTGTAAAATCTTCTATGCCCCGTCTTTGCGGTACGTGGTCGCTCTATATTAAACATCAGAAGATCAAATTTTATTTTCCCAGCCAATTTGGATAGTTGCAATGGGCCCATTTTGGGCTAAGGGGCAGTGGGCTCATTGGCGTTCGTCCGTAATGATTACCATCACGGGCACGAGGCCGGCGGCAATTTCCATTGGAAAATAGCCAAATGCCTCGTCATCTAATTAGTGACGCGCATGAATGGATTAACGAGATTCCCACTGTCCCTATCTACTCGAGCAGGTACTGTACCCGAGCATACAATACCTGCTCGCGGTACCCACCCGTTTGTTGGGGAGGGAGTCTTCAACTCCCGGGGCCGCTCACCCACTCACTTAATGAGTACCAATGCGCGCACTCTGCTCCGTTGGCGGTATGATCCCACCGGAAAGGGATCCCTGCCTTTTTGCAGGTACAGCGGCTGCTCAATTATAACCCTTGGGTTGGTGTCGAGCTGCCGCTATACAAATTAAATCTTTGAAATTAGGATTATCAAATGGGAATTGTCCCTATCTACTATCTAGCGAAACCACAGCCAAGGGAACAGGCTTGGGAGAATCTAATGTATTTGATAATTAAACCACATATTTGTAAAAATATAACCCAGAGTTTATTCAGCACATATGATGAAGAATACGACAATCACAAGAGTGACAATGACAGTTAAGTCATAACACTACGAAGTTCGCCAGGATTAAAGCAAGGAGGCTACAATGAAATCTCCAACACGCCCTCTTAATCTTGGACGACTTCCAGCATATCTTGAACAAACGGCTGGTGCTTACAAGTAGGCAGTGCCTTCGTGAGCACATCAGCAGTCATCTGCTCTGTAGGCATATATGACAACTTAATGACTTCATTGTCAACAGCCTCACGAATATAGTGATACCTAATGTCTACGTGCTTAGACCGTTTATGAAAAACCGGATTAGTGGCAAGCTTCGCCGCAGACTGATTATCACTATACAGGGTTACAGTGTTGCTCTGACCTGTTAATTCAGTAAGAACCGCACGGACGTATACCGCCTCTTTGGCCGCTTCAGACAAAGCTATGTACTCCGCCTCGGTAGACGAAAGTGCGATACAAGATTGTTTGTAACAACCCCAGGAAATTACATTCCTACCTAGTTTATAGATATATCCCGTGTATGATTTACGATCGGCTCCGTTAGCCCAATCAGCATCGGTAAAACCATAAACACGAAACTTATCATGCTCAACATTTTTCCTGTACACAAGACCCAAATTCATTGTGCTTTTCAAATAACGCAACACACGTTTGGCCGCAGCAAAATGTTCCGCTGTGTAGCGGGTATTATACTGACTAAGAAAACTTACAGCAAATGAAATGTCAGGTCTAGATGTCACAGACAAGTACATTAAAGATCCTATCAATTCCTGATATGGTAATCTACTATCGTGGTTAGTGCTATCAGAAAACTTCAGACCTACGTCCAAGGGCGTCTTTGCGCCTTTACAGTCGCTCATACCGAAACGTTCAAGCAACTTTTCAATATAGTTTTTCTGACTCAGCTTCAACTCACTACTAGTACGATCTACTTTAATGCCTAGCATATGTTTAACCTCACCTAACTCCTTAATAGTAAAGTGAGCCTTCAATGACGTTTTCAGCTTTTTAGCAAGCTCGTCACAATCGTAGAAAACGAAAAAATCATCTACATATAGTGCGATAATAATGGTTCGCTTACCCACTCGACGACTGAAGATGCAGCTCTCATGCTTACTCTGCGTGAACTTCTCTTTGAGTAAAACTTGCTTTACCTTATCGTACCAGGCACGAGACGCCTGCTTTAAACCGTACACGGCTTTCTTGAGTCTGTAGACTTTATGCTCATCGCCTTGTCTTATGAATCCTTCCGGCTGTGACATATAAATCTCCTCGCTCAAGTTACCATTCAAGAAGGCAGTTTTGACGTCAAGATGATCAATCTTCAGATCTAGCTCCACCGCAAGAGACAGCAACATTCTCAACGAACTATGCCGAACAACTGGAGAGTACGTATCCAAGTAGTCAATTCCGAACTTTTGGGTAAACCCCTTCGCAACTAATCGCGCTCTGTAACACGCTATTTTTCCATTCACGTCGCGTTTAATTTTAAACAGCCACCGATTCTTGACAATGTTCTTATCCGCCGGTCTGTCAACGAGCTCCCAAGCTTCATGCTTATTGAATGAGTCAATCTCGTCTTGCATAGCTTGCCGCCACAGCTTGCTATCGCTCGATTGCAAAGCCTCCTTGACAGTTGTCGGCTCATTCAACTCTATCTCGAGTGCAGACATTGTCCTCGGTATTCTAGGCCGTAAATTAAAGGCAGGTCCATCTGCATGTGGCTCCCGTGGTCTACTGCCAGTATCAGTAGATGAGCTCGGTACCTGCTCGTTCGGCTCGAACCAAACTTCAGGCGCTGCCGGCCTCTCCGCCTCAACCTGAATCTTTACATTCTGTGGGAACGGTAACTCCGCATTCTCCGCCTCAAGCTCAACCTCTGGCTCATCTTCCTCGTGACTCTCGTCATCAATGACACCGTCGTCACTTGTCGGAAAGAATATCTCCACGGACCGCTTGCTCTTGACACCTGGAAAGATTGTTTCATTGAAAACAACGTCACGACTACGAAAAACTTCATTTTTCGCCAAATCGTAGAGCCTATACCCATTGTTCTCATATCCAAGAAATATACAACGCTTGCTCTTTGGTTCAAGCTTATTCCGCTTCACTTTATCAATGTGAGCATAAGCTTCGCAGCCAAACACTCGTAAGTGTTTCAAGCTCACCTTTTTACCGGTCCAGGCCTCCTCAGGAGTTTTCCCCGAGAGCCTTTTCGAAGGTGACACATTCACTAAATGAGCTGCAGTGTTGGCAGCTTCTGCCCAAAATTTGTGGTCTACGTTTGAAGTGTATAACAGGCACCTTACTTTTTCCAGGAGCGTCCTGTTCAGCCGCTCCGCGCAGGCATTCTGTTGCGGACTGTACGGCACAGTTACCTGGTGGACAATTCCCTTACCCTTCAAAAAGTCTTCAAGGTCCCTATTTACATACTCCGTCCCGTTATCCGACCTCAAAACCTTGACTTTATCACCAGTTTGTGTTTCCACTAGCTTAATAAAGTTTTTAGTGTATTCACTAACCTCGCTCTTACGCTTCAGGAAGTACACGAACACCTTCCTCGAATGATCATCCAAGAACGTCAGGATGTACCTCTTGCATCCAAGCGAATTCACCGGCAACGGACCACACAAATCGGTATGGATTAAATCCAACCGTTTTGCAGCCACAGACTTCTCAGGATTGCTAGGAAAAGGAAAACGGGCTTGCTTTCCTTTCAAACAAACCTCACAAGCAACATCTTTACAAGGGTCCTCCTGAAAACTAATGTCATTAGCAAGTCCCTGCCTCAAAAGCTTCATATTATGGCCGCTCAAGTGACCAAGTCTTTGATGCCAAGTTGCAGTGCTAATCGTTAGATTCGCCCTTAGACTGCAGGTCTGAAGTTTATATGCACCTCCTACGTCATTTGCCTTAATCAAAACATCGCTCAAATTTGAAATTGTACAACTCTTAGTATCAAAATTTACAGTACAGCCGTTCTTAATCAATTGGGAAACAGATATAAGATTCACAGACAGCTTAGGTATAAACAACACGTCATTCAACGTCGTGTCATCCGACAACATAACGTTACCTATGCCTGTACACTGAAGTTTCTCTCCACTAGCAATGGTGACGAAACCACCACGCGATTTAAAGTCTGTCAGCAAATCGCGCCTGCCAGTCATGCAATTTGTCGCACCTGAGTCTATGTACCACGAAGATTCCGAGCCCGTACTAGTACTGAATGCTGTCAACACAAAGTTTCCTGAAGAACTCTTCTCGTTCCGACAGTCTTTCTTCAGATGTCCTTTCTGTCTGCATTTCCAGCACCACGGTTCTCTCTTTCGATCAGAACTATCCTTCGCTTTTGCTTCTCCCTTGTGCTGCTGCGCTTTTCTCGTCCAGGAGTCACTCGTAGTAGTGCCTTTTCTGGTAGAATATAAGCACTCACTCGAATCTCCACGAGTAGTCCAACGTTGATCCTGTAGCAGTTTGGATTTGACTAGATCAGATGTGATGGCAGCTCCCGAATGCTCTAGTGCCATGATCATGGGCTCATACTCTGTCGGTAAACCTTTGAGCATCAGCGCACCAAGAAACTCGTCGTCAACAGGCTTGTTCATGTTCGCCAATTGCTGTGCTAATGACAAAACTTCATTGACGTAAGCTTCCATGTTCGCGAAGTTTTCAAATTTGACAGCGCATAAGTTCTGGAGAGTTCTTACTCTTGAACCGAGTCCCTTATCATCATAAGCACGTTCCAGTGCATTCCAGGCTTCTTTTGCCGTCTCCGCCGACATTAAATGAGAAAAACATGACTTTTCGACTGCCAAGCAAATTTTAGATTTAGCTATTTCATCACGTCGATTTCTCACCTCGGACGTTGTTTTATCATCCGCACCGTAACCACTGATACAGATCCATAAATTGTCGTGAATCAATGCATTTTTCATGACAAATTTCCATTCGACGTAATTTTCCCGTCCACGTAATTTTTCATGTGAAAAATTTTGATTTTTACTTTCCGACATATTTATTAGAACGTTATACTATTTCTGCGGAACCATAACCTAATGTATTTGATAATTAAACCACATATTTGTAAAAATATAACCCAGAGTTTATTCAGCACATATGATGAAGAATACGACAATCACAAGAGTGACAATGACAGTTAAGTCATAACACTACGAAGTCTAACTTTAAACTAACTAGCCGTGACCGCAACTTGACTTTGCGGCGCCGGCGTCATTCCGAAAACTCACTCAGCACTATACGCACGTCCGTCCTACTGGCGCTCTGTAACGGTCCCTTTTTACCGTACGCCGACGAACGACTCTAAACAGTAATTACTTACGTTTAATCATAACGTACTACTAGTAGTTACGTTTTAGTTTTGTCTGTGCTTCATATTAACCCCGATTGAGGTGAGTGGTGAAAGATACTGTTTTAAAATCATCTTACCGTTAGGTACTTTCGGGCTTACTCATTTGTGTCCAGAATCATCTCATTTCATTTATTGCTTGTTGCGTTTTATTCCTTTTAGACTCGCTAATTATTATTTCGCGATATTCACATCGCATTGTAACGCAAATTGCTACCCGCTTTTAGACACGCGTTAGTGTGTCTTGGCTTCTTATAGAATGTCTGGAAAATATGTTCAGCTTACTAAATTATACTAGCTACCTTTTTGTGTGGAAATTGTTGATTGTTACCGGCAGATTTCATATTTGGGCATTTCATAAAATGTCCGGATTGTTTGCATAATGTCCCAAGTGAGGTCTGCCGATAAACAAATAAATATCCTTTTTTCATATATAGAAATAATTAATGTTACCGGCAGATTGCACATTTGGACATTTTGTAGAATGTCCGATTATTTGTAAAATGTCCCAAGTGGGGTCTGCCGATAACAAATATGAATGCTTGCTTGTTTTTATTCCTAGCACTGTATTTTACTTTGTATATGTAACTCCGTTCTGATTGTTACCACCACGACAACACTATTCTTTTCTTGGCGGGTGGAGCATTCGGACGGAGTGCAGTAACAGATGTTAAAGGAGGAACGGTTTCGAATTCCAGTTCGGGGTTCCTGGCACCTCTTCGGGATCACCGCTTTTCCTCGCTACCCTACGGTTTCCCGGTTCCTGACACCGCTTCGGGCTAACCTGCTTCCCTGCTCCGGCTGCATTCGGACCGTTACTTCTCCGACGTCAGCGGCACTCCGACTACGGCAAAACCCGCAGGGAAGATTCGTTGCTGCGTAACCAGGGTCAGACTACATTTGGAGAACCCACGTTAAATAAAATTTCTTGTTGGCTACCTATTTGGAATCTTTTTATTCCTCTCCAAGTAGGGACGTCACAGTGGCTAGTGGCAGGCTAGTTTTAGATCCTTAACATGCCAGGTGCCTAAGTCCTTTCCCGTCATATCCTCTAAAATGTATACCAAGGGTGATTTCTTAGCGGAGACGCGACATTTGGTATATTTGGGCGCTAACTTTTTACTAAAGTACTTGTCTTTATCACTCAAGACATAAGCACGTTTTAGGACAATGTCGCCTACGCTGAATTCTGCCTCTTTCCGCCTAAGATTATAGTGCGCCGTATTTTTTTTATGTGCGTGCCAAAGAGATGCCTGTACCTTATCAAAATATTTTGACAGGTGACCCAGATTTTCAGCGTAAATGTCGCGTGGCAGAAATAGTAGTTCCTCACCCAGATCGTTATCTGTATAATGAGAACCACAAGTAACCGTTTCTCGTCCGTACACGAGGAACGATGGAGTGTAGCCAGTTGCTTCATTGACGGAGTTGTTAATGGCATACTGTATTTTGGGAATATTAGTGTCCCAGGTTCTGTGGTCATTGTCCACGTAGGTGGAAATACATGTAACTATTGTTTTGTTATAGCGCTCGACAGTGTTTACTTGCGGAGTATATCTCGGAGAGAAGAATACGTTAGGTATCTTGTATTTCTTAAAGAGGGTATTTGTTACCGAGCTAATAAACTGGGTACCATTGTCAAGGAATATTGTCTGTGGGATTCCGTGGACCAGAAACACAGAGTCCTCCAGAGCCTTGACGACAGCTTCCGAAGTAGCGCGTCGCATGGGAAAAATAAGGCAATATTTTGAGAAGCAACATGTTACGACCAAAATATAACTATTCTGCTTTCGACTGACCGGAAGTGGACCTATGAAATCAATGGATATCATTTGAAACGGCCGTGAGCATTGTTTAGGTCGACCCATCGTACCCAGCGTCGGATGGTTTTGTGGTTTGTAAGTGAGACATTTTGAACAAGAACCAACAAAACGTACGACGTCTTGGTGCATGCCCGGCCAGTAGTATCGAAGAAGTAAGCGTCGATAGGTCTTGAAAATACCCAAGTGAGCAGCAGTAGGGTCAGCATGATTCTCCTCTATGACGCTGTCACGCAATTCTTTCGGCACCACTTCCTTCCAGGAAAACTCCGAAATCATTTCGCACTTATTTTTGGAGTGGCGATAGAGAGCACCACCTTCGATCAAGTAGTTAGGAAAGAGGTTCGGCTTTTCTAAACAACCGTTATAAATGTTTTTGTACCATGTGTCAGTAGTAGTCAAATTAGAGTTGACCGTACTGATAGAAGCACATGGGAAAGCACGAGATAGTGCATCTGGAATGACATTATCGACCCCACGACGATGTTTAAGTTCGAAATTAAAGGCAGACAACCTCACACACCAGCGTGCTAGTCTTCCGGTAGGGTTGTCCAGTGACAAGAACCATTTGAGCGCGGAGTGGTCGGTGTAAACGGTAAAGGTTTTTCCGTTTTCCAAGTAACACCGCCAGTGTTCTAGAGCGGTTAAAACTGCTAGCGTCTCCCTCTCGGTTATACTGTAGTTCTTCTCAGATCCCGACAACGCCCTACTCATGTATGCAATCGGATGTTCTTTACCATCAATCGTTTGTGTGAGCATGGCACCAATCCCAAAATTGCTCGCATCAGTGTGTACTTCGAACGGTAAATCGTAATTGGGACAAGAGAGAACCGGGGCTGATACAAGACACTCTTTTAGCTTATTAAAAGCATCATCAGCTTCAGTTGTCCACTGAAACTTGGGTGCGTTCTTCTTACTTGAAGTCAGCTGGTTGAGTGGTCCGGCAATAGTGCTAAAGTTGGGGACGAAACGGCGGTACCACGTGGCTGTTCCAAGGAAGCGTTTAAGATCTTTTTTTTTTGTGGGTGTTGGGAAATTAAGGATAGCCTCGACTTTTTCAGGATCAGTGCGAAGGCCATGCGCATCCATAACATAACCCAAGTACTTCAACTCATTTCTGAAGAACTTGCATTTTTCAAGGTTGATGGATAAGTTCGCTTGTTTTAATTTATGCAGCACGCCTAGTAGTAAGGACACGTGTTCCTCAAAGCTGCTGCTGATGATAATAATATCATCTAAATATGCGAACGCCTTTAGATCAAAATTCCCGAACAGAAGATCGACAAGCCTTTGTTGAGTGGCAGGGGCATTGGTGAGACCGAAAGCAGTGGTCTTAAAACGGAGAGTTCCTCTGCCTGGAACATAGAATGCAGTTTTGTCTTGATCTTCTGGAGCTATTGGAATTTGCCAGAACGCTTTCGACAAATCTACGCTAGATAAGAATTTTGCATCGCGTAGGTTGTCTAATATTTCAGTTATATAGGGTAGGTTATATGCGTCCTTTTTTGTGACCGAATTCAGTTTACGGCTGTCGAGGCAAAAGCGAGGTTGTCCATTCTTTTTATAGACAATGAGGACAGGGGACGACCAAGCGCTCTCGCAAGGTTCAACTACATCTAACGCTAGCATTTCGTCGACTTGCTCTACCAAAATTCGCTGCTTCTCAGGTGACATTCGATAGTAACGTTGTCTTATAGGTTGAGAGTCACCAGTATCGATATGGTGAGTTATAAGACTAGTTCTACCAAGGCCCATACTGTCAGTGGAGATTTCCTGGAATTGACTGACAATTGAATCGGCTGTGGACTTTTGTGAATCAGAGAGATTATCGTAAGACTGTATAAAAGTCTCATTTTTGTCGATACTTATTTCTGCCAAAGAAGAGTTGGACAAGGTGATGCTACCTAAGTATTTGGGACAAATATTGAAAATCCGCCAAAAGTCAATGCCTAGGATAAGTGGGCTGTCCACATTTGGTAACACGTAACCCTTAATAATGTGGAATTGTTCTTCAAAGTGAATGGGAAGATTGATGTAGCCAATACTTTGAAGGGACTGGCCTCCAGCAGCAGTCACGGAGATACAATCATCGGTAAATACTTTTAGACCATGGTCCGACAATAATTTATGAGAATCATTGCCGAGAATAGTGACAGCAGATCCAGAATCGAGTAGACCAGAAGCAGGGATGTCCCCGATTCTAACGGAAATATAGGGTCTACTGTCCTTTGTTGGTTTACTATCCAGAGTTGAGGCGACTCTGAAACTAGAGAAGAAGTTTCTAAGGGTTTGTAGCCATTTTTCAAAATCTACTCTATCGAAATGACCCTTAGAACCGTCCCAATTCTGGCTAATTAGTTTTTTTGAACGGTAGGAGTACATTTAGGGCATTCAGGTTTCTTTACACCTTTATTACCGCACCCAAAACAGACGATGACGTCACGACTAACCTTACACTGACGAAGATCGTGAGTGTTAGAGCGGCATCTTAGACAAAAGTTATTTGACTTTACAGTTGTTGCAGGAGCGATCGCAGAGACATGGTTGTCAGATTTCGTCTTACATGGCTTGTAAGCAAATTCGGGTGCTAGTGTGTGTGTGGTAATCGTTGGTGGCTCGCGAAAGTGTGACATACGGGTTTGTATATTTTCGTAATTTTTGCACAACGTTCTCAATACCCCAATATCCACAATCTGAGTTGCCGAGGCCAACGTACTCGCATAACATGGCCGGATATTGTGCAATAGTATCTCTAATTTGTCCTCTTCGGATAATTGTTTCGATAAGCGCGAAAACATTCCTGCCATTATGGAAAGATAAATGGTTATCGTTTCTGATTCGCCCTGAGTGCGAGCCCTAATTTCAGAAAGTAGACGGTAATCATAGTCAGTTTGGCTGAAATCCTCTAACAACAGAGATTTGAGATCCGACCAGTTGTTAACGCTATCTCTTATACTTCGGAACCAGTGCAATGCTTGATCGGTGAAAATTTCCGTTGCATAGGACAGAAGTTTGGAGTCCGAAATATTTCTGGCCTGACACAGTTCCGAAACCCTTTCGATAAAAGCCCGAACACATGATTTCCCGTCGTACTTCAATTTACTAAGTTCGGAAGTATTGCCACGCTCGCAAGTTACAGAAATCACGCTCGCGCCACTAACAGATGGCGTTGATTCCCTACACGCAGTATTAGACGAGGAAGATATTGAAAGGGGATCCTTTGCTTGTGATAAGAGAGCTAGGATCTTCGAATAATATTTTCGGTAAATCTCCGACAGTTGATCATGGCCCGTTTCGAACTTTTCATCCGTAGGTACCCGACTTAATCTGTGATAGACATGGTGCATCAGATTTTGTGTCCTAAGAAGAGAGGATCTATCTGGTGCAGGTCCGTCAAGAGTAGATTGCACTTTGTCCAAGATTTTGACGACTGCAAGTAAGTCGTCCTTAGGTTCAAGGTGAGATAACAGAACGTCCTCTGACGGGTATTCTGTCACAAGTTTAGTTATTTGTTTACGTAAAATTTCTACGGTAGTGCCTGGGTTTTCACCTCTGATGGCAACTTCGTACTCCAGTTCTGCTTTGTTTAGAGAGAGAAACTTAATTTGAAAAGACATGATGCAGCTCAAATAATAAATACCAAAGAGATGAGTAGTGAAAGTGTACTGATTCCTTTAGTCGCCTCTTACGACATGCACAGGAGGAAATGCAACTGCCGTATTCTTTTTTGATTTCCCGGGACAGCACAGGAAGAGAAATCAAGGAATTGAAAATGACGCTACTAATTAGTCTCCGTTCTGTTACAAAATGATTTATGTACGTTAGGTTTTGACGGTATGAATGAAGTGAATGACGATGTAGAAAAAAATATATATGTTAAAACTGCAAATAAAAATATTGCAACTAGTGGGTAGGTGGTTAATTTTTTTATAAGAGAACGAGAAATTAAAACCAACGTAGGAATTTGAAAAAAACACTACAATTTAAAAGTTTGAATAATAACCACGTACACAGAAGTTGCTAAGCAAAACCAAAATTACAACACAGGTAAACGTTTACAAAAACACGCACACACAAACAACTAACTACTTACAGCGTAAGCAAGGCCAGACTAACCACGTTATGGGCGCCACTGTGACGTCCCTACTTGGAGAGGAATAAAAAAAGATTCCAAATAGGTAG